>JAQMRL010000013.1:12662434-13262434 GCA_035578175.1 Catonia carolina | reverse complement strand
CAGTACCATTCCATTATTCTGACAGAGATTTATCAATCTTTCACCATTCTTGTTAGTCCTCTTGTGCGCTGGCCACTTACCAGTGACACCTCGAAACCTACGTTCTGGCCCAATCTGTGCATTAAAATCCCACATCATTATTTTACAGTGGTCACTCGGTATATCAGAAATCAGTTGGTCTATTTCTTCCCAAAATTTTTCCACTTCTTCCTTTGCTCTCCTATTCTTGTCATTTGTTGGTGCATGCACATTGATTATCGTATACGTTTTGTTAGTAGATTTGAACGTCAGCGTTGCATGTCTTGGTGACTTAGCCTGGAAGTCCATAATCGAGTTTAACCACTTTTTGTGTACCACAAATCCTGTTCCAAATTGTGGAACATTCCTCATCACCCTCTTACCTGGTTACCCCTTGTATATTCTGTAGTTTCCTGATTCAAAATGATCCACGTCTGTGTTTCTCATTTCCTGCAGCGCCAGTATCCTTATCTCCTGCCTGTCCAGAGTGTCTGTCAGGAGTTTCAGTTTTCCAATCTTCAGCAACGAGTTTACGTTCAGAGTGGCAAAATAGGTGAATCCTTTATTCTTAGACAAATTTGAACCCAAATGTCCAGCATATTTGTTATCTTTTTGGTGCTGGCCCACCGGATCCGAATGCCAGCTTCCCTGTCCTTCGCCAGGCGGTGGAGTTATCCCAAGAAGACCTTCCATATTCCGACTGTCTGGTTGTCAACCATGTGAAATGCAAAGCATTTCGAGTTACAACTTTGGCTGTGAGTCAAAGAGGTTGTGTTATGTTTCATGTTTGTGTTCTCTGTGGTAAGTAGCCTATATGTAAAGTTAGGAAGGCTACCTCCAGCTGGGGCCCCGGGAGCGCCACGTCCCGTACTCTCAGTATGAGAGCCCCCTGAGGGGAAAAAATAATTTATATATTGTTTACGTTAATTTTTAAAGACCATTTTTATTAGACAAATTATCACAGACTACGGAAAAAGTTATTTGAAAAAAAATATTGTGGACATCTTTGTCAACGAATGTTAAAAGTTATTTGGTAAATTTTATTAATTAATAACTTCCAGAGAAATAGCTCGAAGGCGATTGATTGAATCGACGATGGAATAGAGATCACTTACTATTTTAGGAATTGCTACGGTTGTCTTATCTTCACTTTTCCAAATCCTCCAACCAAAGCCTCTTTCTCCATTTTCCCATCAACTTGAAATGTTCATGATCTTCGGGATTTGTCTAATTTGTTCCTTCCTACTGAACTCCAATCCATTACCCGAAAGGATAGCGCTATCAGTTGAAAGATAAGATATAACAACGCTAGTAGAAGCAATTTAATGTAATATTTACATTTAATGCTTTTTAAATTTCCTGGAGCACCGTCACTGGGCAGTGTTTTCCTCTAAGTCATTAATGCCATTTTTCATACAGTAATAATATCAATAATCTTTATTCCACATGTTACAATACAACATTAAGGCAAAATGCATAAAACAGTACACAAAATGTACCCTAAATAAAATTATGCAAATGCACCTTAAAATTAAAAACAATAAAATTCAATTAAAAAAATAGGAACTTTGTATAAAATTTGGAACTAGTTATCTCTTTTAGCAAAAGCTGTGATGGAGGATGCCATCCATAAAAATGCAATGTCAAAGATGTAGAAACATAAGCTATTATTTTTATATTCGTCTGACCACGGCGAGAGCTGACTGGTATCCTATAGATACTGTGTACAGGGATAGTTCGTATTCGTGTACAGAACGAAACTATAATACACCCAAACGCCACACGGTGGACATCGGTAACTGTATTCAAGCATTTTCTTTATGCTGAGAGCTGAGAAGCAGACATTGCGGTCACAGCGCTACATCCAGTACACTATGGTTTGTGCTAAACTAAGGGGTTTTGTAAATACTGATGTTGTGCACGATGCAGCACAAAGTTGTTTACGTATGCCTACGTGACTGTAAGTGATTGGCAGCACCAGAAACGGAACGTTCGGCTGCTAATGTGCATGTCTGTTCCGCGGTTCTCAGCAAAATGCACGAGTTCTAGCAGTTTGGTAGTGGGGATAGTTTGGGGTTAAAAGTATGAAAATACCACTACATAAACCATTTACTATACAGTTACATGTATGTGTGTGTGCGCGTGTGTGTGTATGTGTTTGTGTGCGTGCGCGTGCGTGCATGTGTTTGTGCATCTACTAGTACTGCTAATGCGCATGTCTGTTCCGCGGTTCTCAGCAAATTGCACGAGTTCTAGCAGTTTGGTAGTGGGGATAGTTTGGGGTTAAAAGTATGGAAATACCACTACATAAACCATTTACTAAACAGTTACATGTATTTGTGTGTGTGTGTGTGTGTGTGTGTGTATTTGTTTGTGTGCGTGCGCGTGCGTGCATGTGTGTATGTGTGTGTGTGTGTGTGTGTGTGTGTGTGTGTGTGTGTGTGTTTGTGTGTGTATGTGTTTGTGTGCGTGCGTGCGTGCGTGCGTGTGTGTGTGTGTGTGTGTGTGTGTGTGTGTGTGTGTGTGTGTGTGTGTGTGCATCTACTAGTACTGCGGGTCTGTCTAACTGCAAGGAGTCAGTCCTGCGGTTCTGCTTAACTGCAAGGAGTAACAGGCCCTAACCAAGTCCAGAAAATTGGTCTAATCACTTCTGCCTTGCTGCTATCATAGGAAGTGCTGCACTACTAGAATTATTAGGTAGGTAGTCATTTTGAACTTGAACATAAGGTATTTTGATTTTTGTAAAAAAATGCAATACCATATTTTTTGAGCCCTGAAAAACTGTGCTAAGCTCCAATTAAAAAAAATGCATTTTCAAAAATAGCTTACGATTATTTCTTACTACTTTTTACACCCTTATTCAAAATTTCATTGCTGTAATTAAAATCGTTCTTAAAAACTTTTTGTACCAATTTCAGCAAAAAAATACCCTGATAAACGCGCCTTCCTGCTGACAAATTGACAGAAATATACAACAAAATAATCTAAAACGGTCTTTCATGAACTTATTAAAGATTTTAAGATCGAAAAAACAGAAATATATTTTTTGGCAGAACAACCTTAACAAAAGTATCTATATATTAAAATACAACAAACGTATAGAATAAAAATGAGTCTACGAAAGATTTTAAAACAAAATAATTTTTAATTCAAAAATACACACATATAAATAAAAAAAACTTGTATTATTTAGGCAATTCTTATAATCCGGTAGAGGCAATTCAAAGTATAATCAGGTGTGAGGCATTGTCTATGACAATGCCTCACACCTGATTATACTTTGAAAAGAAATGTATCAGGAAAGAGGCTTTAATAAATGAAAATTAAGTTAGGTGAAAAATCCGGTATGTTTATTATATTGTGTATTTGTAAATGTGTGTGTGTGTGTGTGTGTGTAAGTGTGTGTCTGTGTGTGTGTTCGTGTAAGTGTATAGAACTCTCCGCTGGTAACTATTCATCGTACTTCTTTGACACTGGTTAACTTCTAATTTTTTTGGCGACCCGAGTACTCACTGAAAGACATACAAACAAATTTATTAGTAAGTTATACAATTCCTAAATTAATACAGTAATCTATATATTTAAATGGGAGTTCTATTAACTCCTAAATACAGAGCTCCACCGAATGGAATTATGTAATTTACTACACAGTTTTAAAGAACATTGTGCGAATTTATTCGCACGGGTCCACTATGCTAGTTATATTGACATGTATTTATTTATTTAATCCCTTAAAAATGTTAAGTTAAAGGTCTATAATAGTTTTTACCCTAAGTATTAATTTTAGTAAGCTGAAAGGATTTTTTGTAGAATATGTTGTTTAGGTCAACAGCCGAAGGACTGGTTTGAACCTCCAAATGATTTACTAAGTAAAACAAGGAGTGAGGTGGTTTACCATGTCCTCCTTACCGAGTACAAACGTAGCCTAAGCTTATCAGCATGCCAGGCTCTCCAAAAATCATCCACTCTGCACCCTGAAAATGACATCTTCACCTCATTCACCACAGGGTCCGGCTGCACAGTGAAACTCATTATTCTCTGAGGAGATATCTCTGACTAGTATCTTTTTAACACCTCCACCTCCTCCGCTCTAAAAAAGCTCAGTCATACAACCGGCCGACAACGTGACAAGAAACAGAACTGCCTTTTGTACCCCTGGATCTAGCATATAGAGTGCAAATAATTCCACACTCCACCTGCCTTTTGTGGGCATTGCGGAATATGTTAATAGTTAATTTTTCTTTGATAAAGTAGGAATATTGTAAATTTTATTTTGTTGAATATGTAAATGTTTATAATATTGTAAATTTTAAATTATTTAGAATGTGAATCAGTCAGTTCAGAAAGCCCGTAAGTCACAATTTTACTTTTTTTCTGTAGTGCATTCCTCCCTAAAAAAAATAATAAGTCTGGCTTTTCTAAGTTATATAACGCTAAGACACAGCTCATCGTTAAGGATATAAAATGATTTCTTCTAATTTAAAAATGAAAGTTGATGATGTCTTGAAGCTTAAGTTTTATTTTGTAGTGGATGAGGCTGTGTAAAAGACCTATGCAAAAATCTTTTAAGCGAGATACGTGACTACTGTTTGTGACGAATAGTCTTCTGACCAAACTCTATTTTTTAACATTGTTTTTTTTATTGAAACGTAGTAAATTACCAGTTTTTTAATTCACCAAAAGTTAGTTTTTTGACCTTAGGGTTTTCTGAAATGACTGATTCATTAATTAAAAATTTTATTACTAGTTTAAGTTTCAATAAGCTAGGTATGTAAAAAAATTATTAAAAAGTATTTAGTAATTAATTATTATCAATATTATAAAACTCATTCCCGATCACAGGCTTTTCTTACGCAGGAATTAACAAAATCAAAATGTATTTAGCATTTAATAAGTAATTTAAATGAAATTGCACATGTGCTTATTGTTTAGGTCATCAGCCGAAAGGCTGGTTTGACCCTCTAGAAGCTTCACTAAGTAAACCGAAGAGTGAGGTGGTTTCCATACTGAATATAAAAATATTCTTATCAGCATGCCAGGTCCTGTGAAAAGCATCTACTTTCCACCTTGCATCAAATGATAACTTCACTTCATTCACCACATGGTCTGGCTGCATAGCGATATGAAATTCATTACTCTCAGAGGATATAAATGTGATTGTTATCTATTACATTTCTACCTCTGCACCTGTAAAATTCTGCATACGTACTCTGCATACAACCTCTGTGTATACGATTTTGTCATAAAATGCCCACCAAGGGCTGCAAACAATTTTTACCGATTGCCCTATACCGGGTTTCCACGAAATTTGAACTATAGGGAAATAACATTGATTTCATTAGTTTGCAAATATTATCTTCCCACGAATAAATGAACACTAGTTGCAATCAGTAATAATTAGAAAATATTTAGACCTCTTAAAAATATCAATGTAGATACATTTTAAGCTGTATTTTAGCTCAAAATATATACATTTGTAACCGTAAGTATTTAAATATTGTAAAAGTTAAGTATTTAAGTTTATTGTAAATTTAAGTATTGTAAATTTTAGAGATAGGTGGGTCGAATCCAACTGCGAATATATTTTTTTATTGTTAATAAATATTAAAATAATTAAAAAATAAAAACAATATTTTTCTTCCTATATACGTATTCATTATAGGCATGAGTATCTACATATTACTGATATTAGTCTTGTTATAACCTAGAGGCAAATGTAACGGGCTCTTAAACCCATAAAAAAGCTTTGGAGCGAAAAATACAGGAGACCTTTTTTGTTCCTCACCCTCTGAAACCCACAGGATAAATTCGAGGTACGACCCCCTTCCGGGGCTTAGAAATATACAAACATCTCGTAACTGAAGAGTTAAGAAAGGAAAACTAAAGGTATTAAGCGCTGACTTTTGTTAATCGATTTCTCCACCCGGAAAACTAGACTTTTACTAACACAATACCGATCACGTTAACTTTTCGGAGAGTTTTCTTAAAATAAACCTTTTGGTTGATAGCGCAACCCTACTCACTAGCGTATTATTTTCTCTTGCCAATATGAATATATAGGAGGGAAAGTATTGTTGCTATGTCGACTTTTCGAAATCGAGTTTTGACCGGATACAGGTTTTCAGACCCCCCCTGAATCCAAAATCATTTTTTTAGCGATTGGTATGTGTGTGTATGTGCGCGAGTGTGTGAAAAAATCTCGAACACGGAACATCGTAAAAAGTTGAATTTTGAAACTTGGGTACTACTAGAGCACCCGACACTAACATTTTCATCAAAATCGATCAACCGTGAGTAGTAGTTTATTCGTTTAATTTTTCACTTTTATTGCAATTATCTCAAAAAAAGTTCTTACGATTTTTTTTAAAAAACCACCTCAATTAAGACAGAGTAAGCGCCATGTCAACAAAAAAACTTTTAGAAGCTGTGCTCTCGAAGAAACAAATGGTTGTTTTTTTGACTGCAGTTCTAAAATGCTATATTGCAAAAGTGTACATAAAGTTGGAGTACACAGAACATTGAAAAACCTACAACTTTATTCCAAACAATTTTTAGTATATCGCTTAGTTTAGCGGTAATTAGTGACTGTTTTTGTCTCATGAAAATCTGTAAAATATTGATTTTTTTAAGATTTCGGCGTTAGTATACTTTTAACGAGAAAAGTGTATACAATCAAACTTATAAGAAATGAAAAGATCTTCAACTTTTATTGTAAATATTTGTCTCTATAGAGCCTAGTTTAGCTTCAAAGAGTGATATCCCGTGTATTATAAAGCCAAATTAAAATTAGTTTTCATTTGCATCATTCACTCATGATTAAAATTTGGTTATGACTTTGAGGTTCGTTTTTGTGTAATTCTAATGTTTTATTTCTAATGTTATATTTTGTTCATTATTTTTATTGGCAAAAGGATATCGTTTGAGTGTTTCACAGCAGATTTCTTTTGTAATTGTGGTGGTAGTGAATCGCCCTCACTGGCACATATTGCACAGGCCAAGCGACTCAGCGGTTACAGGATTAGTGAACGGTGCGTAAGCAAACGTTGTTCGTTGTTGGCATTTTAAATCTTTACATAGTTTTACTGTACGATTGAAAATTGCTTATAAAAGGCAGGTTAAGTGTCAAACCATTTGCACTCGATCTGCTAGTCCTAAGGCTAAAAAAACAGTTCTGCTTCCCGTCACATAGTCAGCCAATTATATGACCGAACTATTCAAGAACAGAAACGGTGGAGCTGTAAACGACATTCGTTTCTCTAAGTGTAATGAACCTCACCACACAGCCAGACCCTGTGGTGAATGAAGTGGAGGTTTTTTTGTAGGGAGGAAAGAAGATGCTTTTCGGAGGGCCTGAAATGCTGATGAGCATACTTTTCCACTTGGTGAGGAAGGCATTAGCAAATCACCTGACTCCTCGTTTTTTTCAGTTAAATCTCTAGAGATTCAAACCAGCATTCGGCTGTTAACCCAAATAACACTACTCAAAATAACAATATGTTGCTTTAAGAACATATAAGAATACTGTGCGGTGGATAGAAAATAATAATCAAAATTATTCTTTGTTGTATTATCTATTATTATTTGCTACGCATTAAAAATAGCTAATTAAACGTTTTTAATCTTTGCGTTTCTTTATTTTTAAATCATATAAATTAATTAATATTAAATCTAAATTATTGTTAACTAATAACAAATTATGTATTCTTAGTTACGTTAAATCTATTTTTTCAAGTAGTTTTTTTTGCGTGTATTTTATTGGCATACGGGAATTTCTTTACTATTAACCACGAAATTGAGAGCTTCCATGTAAACCATAAAGTCGTGTAACTCCACCCGTCCTGCCATTTAGTTTTTGCACTCCACCCGCCCTGCTGCAGGCATTGAAATTTCTTCACTTAGTCAGTTCAATGTAAGCGTAACGTACACAACGTTTCGTAACGTTTGTGAGGTGTTTTTTAAAGTCGTTTTCGTTTTAAACATTTGTTTATTTTTTTAGGCCTACCGTTTAATTGTTTAATACAGCCTTTCTTTTAAAAATTTAAAATTAAATTTTCTTTTTTTAGTTTATAGTAACTGTAATTTTAGTTGTAAATATGAATGAATTTAGTGATTTTGCGAACAATTCGGTAAATCGCCTCTGAATAGTGACGGTCGTTATCGAAAGAAAGAGCTTAGAAAACAAAGTAAAGAAATAATCAGTATTGTGTGTGAGCTTTTTTAAAAATTTGGCTAACAATCCTGAAGCAATAACAAATTAAAATTTATAATTTTTATGATAAAGAAATACCCGTAAAAAAAGTAAATAGTTTGTTCCCACCCTGGCAAATACGGCAACACTGCATTACTGTCTAAATAGACCCTAGGCTCGCAATTTCATGGTTACTAGTAGTATAGTATTTTGATAAAGACTAGATAGTAAAGTAGAAATTAATGCGTGTTTACTCACTTTATTGTTCAGCCAAATGCGGCCTACTCGGGTCGCGCTTTGGCGGCGGGTGGGACTCCTCATCTTCGGAGGAGTCCTCTTCCTCGATGGCTGGGGCGGGTGGCCGCCTCCATGGCTGCCACCACAAAAGCAGCCCCAGCCCGAACCCTATAGCCAAAAATATTCCGATGTTTAACTTTTTCATGGTCTTCAAAAATTTTATAATTTAAAATAATTACTGCGGGACCTAACCTTGACTACTGTTTCTTAGCAACACAATTTCATTTACCCCATTGTTATATTATTTTGTTACACATATTGTACTATTTAAGAAATTTATAGGTCTTAGGTTCGAATCACACACAGGCATGGCATTTTTTCATACGTTACAAAAAATTCATTTCATCCTTCACCATCTGCATTAGAGGCAATTTGCAAAACAGTCCAACGTTAAACCAAAAAAAAAAAAAATTAAGAATTTCTTTTTCGATTTGTATTCAGTAGAAGAGAGATAAAACTCCGGTGTCATTTCACGAAACTAATGTTTTGTTATTAGCTTATTGTTTTCATCAGTCTCTCGACTGGTGAGATGCTGATGTCTAACCTGTTTTTTCTTGCGCAAGTCGTACCATATTTACATACCTGTAACACCCTACATCATTTTTGTAATAATTTGCATATGTATTCTAACCTTTGCCTCTCCCTACAATTCACTCCCTCAATACTACTCTCAATTATTGATAGACCAATATACCTGGATCTTTTAAGATATTCCCCACCAACCTATCCCTTCTTCTGGTTAGATGTTTCTGTATACTTCTTTTTTTATCCACTTGCCTAAGAACAGCTAAAATTCTTATTTCGTCCACCCACCTAATCTTAACATTTTCCTATAACACCACATTTCAAAAGCTTCTACCGTCTTCCTTTCTACAGCCCCTTTCACCCACGTTTCACTCCAGTATAATGCTACACTCGAAACAGTGTTTCAAGAATTTTTTTTCTAATTTGTAAGTCAATTCATGTTACTACATGCAACTAGCTTGTACTGTACAATAAAATGTTATATGTATGTTTCAGTAAAGTAGCAGCGCATGTATAATATAATTTAAGTTAAATGAATTTTTCTCTGTTCGTAGACACGTATTAACAATTTGGTATTTTGAATTTACTTGAGTCTGAATAAGAACATATCGCGGTGTCTCTTTTCTAATAATTCAATCGCAGTGAGCTTATTGGTAATAAAATTGCATTTCCGTCTCTTGCTCGTTTCTCATCCGTTTCTTCATCCTCTCCGATTTTGTTTCCTAAAAGAAGTCTGATATTGCTCCAGTATATATTTCGTTATTCACAAATATTTTGTTAAAATGCATCCTGACAACCATTAATATAAATCACAGTATAAATGAAATTTATCACCTTACCTTCGTTTGTTTTTAAGTTTAAAAAACTTACGCGCGTTTCGGTGGTACCACCTTCTTCAGAGCAATATGATTAAAATTTAAAACGGTGTTTCAAATCGGCCATTAAGATTAAAACTGTTTTAAATTTCATTCCTGTATTCTTTTATTTTATAACGATTCTTTGTACAACGCTTAGTTCAGCGGTATTTAGCGATTCTTTGTTTTTTTCACGAAAACCTGTAATTAAATGAATTTTTTAAGTTCTCGCCCGTACTATGAATTTTACGAAAAAACGTGTGTATAGTTAAATTTGTAGGAAATTAAAAGATGTACAACTTTTATTTAAGCATTTTTCTTTACATAGCCTTGTTTAGTACCAAAGAGTGATTTTCCGTATTATAAAGCCAAACTAAGATTGGTTTACATTTTGCACTTTTCTCTCATGATTAAAATTAGGTTATGTTTTTGATGTTAGTTTACTTGTAATTTCTGTTTACTAATGTTAGTTTATATTGTTAATTATTTGCAGTGGCAAAAGAAAGTTGTGTGAGTGTTTCACACCAGATATTTTTTTTGTACATAAGACGTCAAAGACGTTTCATTAAAGAAAGTTTCTGCTACTATGCACCCAAGCTGCACAATCTGCTTCCGTTACACATTAAAATACACCAGATATCTTAAGGGAGTGGTTCTCAACCTTTTAGACACTGCGATTTCCTTTTTCAGGTGGCGTACTCGTGTTTGGCCGACCCTCTCAATTATAATATTAACAAATTTAAAAATCTAAAATAGTTTAAATTTTAACTCGTAACAATCTCGTTTACTTATTAAGATACATTATTAGGCCTACACATCACATTTTTATAGTTATTGTATTTATTAACTGATTGCAAAAGAAATACTATACTGTTAAAAAAAAAAAAAAAATTATTGTAAACATATAAATATTTTTGTTTTTATTCTGGGATATATAAAAAATTTACATATTCAATTTTACATAATCAAATGTAAATATTTACATTACAAAAATTTTAATTTTAATTTTACATATTAAATTTTGTGAATTAAATATTTTTTATTATGAAAGAATAAATTATTGTATTTTTTTATTTTACACATAAAAATAATTTTAAATTATTTAATAATTTATAAGTATAAATTTTTCTAATAATTAAAAAGTTAATTTCAAATATAAATTTCGTAGAAACAACAAACGCGTATAATACCGTACTATATTAAGCCGGTGAGTAGATGAGCAAATAAGTAAGATCGTTTCCATGGCCTGATGCCGCCTTAAGGCGGCATGGTATATTTTCATTGTAATGGCGGGTCGGCGTAGCGAAGCACCCGTGATTCTAGCCGCCGTGCTGACGTGATATTCTTCTGAATTGAACAGATTGCAACGTACACTAGTAGGAATAGAAAAAAATCTGGTGTGAAATACTCACACAACTTTCTCTTGCCGATGCAAAAAATTAGTAATAAACCTAATATGAGTAATAAAACATTAGAAATAAACAAAAAAAACTAACCTCAATAAACATAACCTAATTTTAATCATATTTATATGAAAGACGCAAAATGAAAATCAACCTCAGTTTGGCTTAAAAATTCGGTAAAATCACTCTTTCACGCTAAACTAGGCTCTGTAGAGAAAAATTCTCTAAATAAAAGTTGTAGATCTTTTAATTTCCTATAAATTTAATTATACACTTTTGTCGTAAAATGTATACTAAGGCCGAAATCTTTAAAAAAATTGATTTTTCACACAATTTCGTGAGGAAAAAACAGAAAATTGCTAATTACCGCTAAACTAAGCGTTATACAAAAATATGTTTGAAATAAAAGTTGTAGGGTTTTAAATTTTCTACAACTTTTATTACATAAATTTTTACGCTTAATTGCATATGAAAGCCGTAATCTTAAAAAAACACTTTTTTACGTAAAAACACCCTCACCAAGAATTTCAGCAAACATGGCGCCTACCCTATCTTGTAGAGAATAAAAAATTTAGTAAACCAGGCGATTTTTAAAAAAATCGTAGGACCAGTTTTTGAGAAAATCGCAAAAAGCGAAAAATTATATGAATAAACTACTACTTCCGGTTGAACGATTTTGATGAAAATGTTCGTGTTGGATCCGGTAGTGGTATGTAACTTAAGTTTCAAGTTTCAAGTTCGTGTTCCGTTCGTGAGATATTCTGTTCTCACACAGACACACACACACACGGACACAGACACGCACACAGACCAATCGCTAAAAACATGTTTTTTGGGTTCAGGGGATCTGAAAACGTGTAGATCCGGTGAAAATTTGATTTCGAAAAACCGACATGAAAACAATACTTTCCTTCCTATATATTCATATAGGCAAGAGAAAGTAAAAAAGTTACTCGTGAAAAGCGGGAGGGAGGGGAAGACAGGAATATATGGATAGGAATACCCACTGAACTGCTGTCTTCTTTCAAGGAGCGATTTCTTCTTCAAAAATCACGGTTGAAGATCGTTTTATGTGTGCGCGTAATGCCAATGCGATAAAGCGGCCGGATCGACAGTACACGATGCGTATTGGCTAGCGAATGCGGTTAGCGGGTTGAAAACAACGACGCGACAACGGCACCCTCCACCCCTTCATCTATAAATTCTAATAGTGGTGCAACCAAATTTAGAGATCCAATTTTGTAGATTGATTTATACTGATTAATTCTGAATAAAATAATAAATAATTTGTTCTTTCATAAAGTTTTCGTAATTGTGTTTTAGTGAGACGCAAATTACTGGTTAAACTCATTGAATGCAGAGCAGTAAAGAATGTGCATAACAAAACAATGGAATTCCACATTCTCTCCGTGATAAAGATAAAGTGAAGTAAAAGTTTGTAAGAGAAATGAAAGTCAAAAAGTTATGTATCGTTCCCTGCCCTAGATTCTTAAGGGATAAAATCACACATTAAATGACTATAATACGGTGAAGCAGAGAGGACGAAAAATGGAAAGAGAGAGAGAGAGATAGAGGGAGAGAGAAGGAGAGAGAGGAAGAAGGGGGTCCTTTTGTCGCCGTTGTCGCTATAATCAAGCTTTTAATAGTCACTTGTAGTTTCTTCCATAAAAATACCAAACCTGACTTTATAGCCGTGCTAAGTAGCACTGTACACATTATGGGAGATTTCCCCCGTCTTTCATAATGTTTCCCCCACAATCCGATTAAACGGTTTTCTTTTTCTTGTGAATAAATAATATAAATTAGACTGCATCGTCTGTTAGGTAACGTTTAATAATCTATATTTTACAACTTAAATATCTTCAATATAATCATAGTATTTTTGATACTTAACCTCTCTCTCTGCTTTTAAAAAAATAAGCTATAATAAAAATATAAGCTCATAATTTAACCTTGTATTATATAATCATGAAACTGTGTTAATACGTCTGTGAGTTAGTCTAGACGCTACTTATGTAAATTAACATGTTATTTTATCGTTTTGTGGTGAAATATAAAACTTAACTCACAAAATAGTATAGTTTATTCAGTTTTGTTATTTGTGAGTTCACTCAAGTTCAAAATTCATAGTTTCAAAGTTGAAACTATTATACGAAGAGTAATAACATTGGGTCATCCCGGACCCTAGAATCCCGTGTGTTTCATCTTTGTATTCTACGGCTTAATTGTATACGAGGTGTGGCTATTAAATAACGAGACTGACGTTGTAAAAAAATTTATTTTTATTTTATACATAATCACTTATTGTCACCTTCAATATACACTCCTTCTCTATCCCTACAACGCTCCATACGAATTTTTCATTGTTGGAAACAGTGCTGGAAGTCATCTTCTGTTAGCTCCTTCAGGACATGTGCCGCTTTCTCTTTTACAGCTTCCACACACTCAAATCTTGTCCCTTTTAATACAGATTTCACCTTAGGGAACAGGTAGAAGTTATATGGTCCAAGATCTGGTGAATAAGGTGGATGTTCTAACACTGAGTTACTGTATTTGGCTAGGAACCTCTTGACAGATAACTGGCGCATTGTCATGGTGGAGAACCCATGATTTGTCCTTCCACATTTCGGGGCGTTTTTTCCTTACTTTGTGACGTAGAAAGTACCTCAAGGTAGTAATATTGATTAATTATTTGACCTTCAGGAACCCAGTGAAGGTACACAATTACATGGATATAAAAAACACAATCACCATTGCTTTAAATTTTGACTTGCTCATTCGAGCTTTTTGACTCTCGGTGAAGTTCGGCTCTTCCAGTGCATGGATTGGCGCTTTGTCTCCGGATCATAAGTAAAAACTGCAGTCATAAAATACCTCTACTACTTTCTTTCCCCTTATTTTTAACGGTCATTCAGCCCGGTTGTTACACGGGATTATCTATACTTTGATGGTTGGGATTCAATTAACCATACTCTCAGGATTGGTCGGCCTGGGTATGTACAAGACTACATCTCATTTACACGCATACACATCATTCTCATCTCACTGGGTAAGGGAAACTTATTGTTCTGTATTGAACAGATTGCAATGTTAGGAATAATAAAAAAACCCACCGGGTTGGTCTAGAGGTAAAGTCGTCGCCAAAATCTGCCGTTTAACAGCTGATTTTCGGAGATGAAGGTTTCTGGTTCGAATCCTAGTAAAGGTAGTTACTGTTATACGGATTTGAATACTAGACAGTGGTTACCGGTGTACTTTGGAGGTTGGGTTGCAATTAACCATACTTGCCGGCCGCATTGGCGCAGTTGGTAACGTGCTCGCCTCTCATCATGCGGTCCTGGGTTCGAATCCCACTCAGGCACGGCATATTTTCATACGTTACAAAAAATTATTTCATCCCTCACCGTCTGCATTAGCAGTAACTGCAGAACAGTCGGACGTTAAACCAAAAAAAAAAAAAAAAAAAAAAAAAAAAAAAATTAACCATACTCTCTCAGGAATGGTCGGCCTGGGTCTGTACAAAACTACACCTCATTTACACGTCATACACATCATCTTCATCTCATTGGGTCATGGGGTTGCTTATTGTTCTGAATTGAACAGATTGCAACGTACACAAATTAGGGATTAGAAAAAAAAGGAATAATAATAAAAAGAGATTTAATTTAGGCCTACAGTGATATGGAAAACCTTTACAAAGAGATCAATTGGAAGGTTTAACCATGATAAACTGTTGAACTTATATTCATTGAAATAGTTGTACAATGTATATAAAAATTGAAATATTTTCCTTGTTACTCATATTGCTGAAGTATAGTAATTACATTTTTATTTCATTCGTATTGAAATTGTATCGTTTTGTTTATTACATAGAATCTTTACTGAACACAAAGGGCGAATACGATTTGAGATTGTATGTACCATTTGTAAGCGGAGATCTGTCTTTCATTTTCTATATAATGCAAAGTCCACGTAGAAAAGTCATTTATGTTTAATGATACAATTAGTTACTATTTTGTTGTCCGTGTGTGTATCGTATACGACTGTTATTTTATGTTATATAAGATTGTATTCTACTACTCATGGATTGTGTGATGGATTCATCCAAAACTTTTACAAAGTCCGCGTGACTAAGCCATAAACAAAATTAGAAATATCTTCATACATCTATCCGTAACCCTATATCTATTCTTATGTAGTTTATTATTTAATTATAAAAATTGTTTTACATTCCTTTAGAAAATATCTAGCAATCGTGCTTGCTTGTGCATAAAGAAATGATCCGAGTATAATTATTTTTAATTTGTAAATACTACCAGATACATCTAGCAATAATATAATGTATTATATTTTCACGTGTTTTTCTTATTCGGATCATTTTTACGCTAAGTTACTCGTTTTTTGATTATACAGGGTGATTCAAAACTATACGGCAATCTCTTGGGATCTCATTTTATAGCTAAAAATAAGAAAAAAGTACATATAAACATATGCGTGAAAACGCTTAGTTAGCGAGTTATGGCTAGCGAAAAATTTCACTTAGAACTCTGTACCCTCGGTGAAGTAAGGCCGTATAAAAATGTTAAAGGTAGTTACAAAGATACAAATATGATTGTTTCTTATGTTTCTTAATCTGAAAAATTGAATAAAATTGGTTCCAGATCTGTAAATGCAATACTTTCAGAGATATCTTACATAAAACACAAGAATTGGTGCAAAGAAATAACACATTTTTGTGTTTAACGTAAGATTTCTTCCATAAATGGTAAAGAAATGTGTACTTTTTCTTAAATTAATTTGTAGAAAATTTAATTCTGAAAAGATTCATGTGAATTACTCAGGAAAAAAAGGAATAATAGATATTGAAATTTCGCTTTATTTAAAATCAAAACAGATGCATATTTTTCAAAATGTGGGTTGGGAGTAACAGCCAACCTACAAAATATTAGTTGATATTTCATGCAGTTAAGAATGTGCGTCTGTTTTGATTTTAAATAAAGCGAAATTTCAATATCTATTATTCATTTTTTTCCTAAGTAATTAACATGAATCTTTTCAGAATTAAATTTTCTACAAATTAATTTAAGAAAAAGTACACATTTCTTTACCATTTATGGAAGAAATCTTACGTTAAACACAAAAATGTGTTATTTCTTTGCACCAATTCTTGTGTTTTATGTAAGATATCTCTGAAAGTATTGCATTTACAGATCTGGAACCAATTTTATTCAATTTTTCAGATTAAAAAACATAAGAAACAATCATATTTGTATCTTTTTAACTACCTTTAACATTTTTATACGGCCTTACTTCACCGAGGGTACAAAGTTCTAGGTGAAATTTTTCGCTAGCCGTAACTCGCTAACTAAGCGTTTTCAGGCATATGTTTATAGGAACTTTTTTTCTTATTTTTAGCTATAGAATGAGATCCCAAGAGATTACTGTATAGTTTTGAACACCCTGTATAATTTAGCTTAATTATAAACAGGAATTTTATTATTATTGAATTATTTAATAAACTCTAACAATTTAATGTTCAATTAAATTTTCTCAAATTTTAAAAATTTATAAATATTTTACGACATGTAATTTTATAGTACAGCTTGATTAACATACCTATCCAATCTAACGTTGTTTCTGATTTTCAATCGAGTTATTTTTTCCAAAAAATAAAAAAAACATACGATAGATGTCATCAAGTTTCATTAAAAAATCGTAATCTATTTAATATAGGCTACTTAAATTTGATGTAAAATTTATATAAAAATTGCTAACAGCGGATAAATATATTCATATACTATTGAAAACTTAATACCACAATAAACAACAAACATAACAAATAACAAACAACAAAACGATTATTTTTTTTTCTTTGGTTTAACGTCCGACTGTTTTGCAATTACTGCTAATGCAGACGGTGAAGGATAAAATGATTTTTTGCAGCGTATGAAAATATGCCGTGCCTGAATGGGATTCGAACCCAAGATCGCATGATGAGAGGCGAGCATGTTACCAACTACTCCAATGCGGCTGACAACAAAACGAATAACAAATTTTTTTTTTTAATCCCTAATCTGTGTACGTTGCAATCTGTTCAATTAGAACAATAAGCAACCCCATGACCCAATGAGATGAGGATGATGTGTATGACGTGTAAATGAGGTGTAGTCTTGTACAGACTCAGGTCGACCATTCCTGAGAGAGTATGGTTAATTGAACCCTAACCATCAAAGTACACCGGTAACCACTGTCTAGTATTCAAATCTGTATAAAAGTAACTACCTTTACTAGGATTTGATCCCTGGATCAAATCCAGTTTAAATATGCCAAAAACCAAAGTTTAAATATGCGTTACGGAGACGAAGGTTCCTGAACCTTCGTCTCCGAAAATCAGCTGTTAAACAGCTGATTTTGGCAACGACTTTACCTCTAGACCAACCCGGTGGGTTTAGTGCCACAATAAACAACAAACATAACAAATAATAAACAACAAAACGATTATTATTTTGTTTTTTTGGTTTAACGTCCGACTGTTTTGCAATTACTGCTAATGCAGACGGTGAAGGATGAAATGATTTTTTGCAACATATGAAAATATGCCGTGCCTGAATGGGATTCGAACCCAAGATCGCAAGATGAGAGGCGAGCATGTTACCAACTGCCCCAATGCGGCTGGCAACAAAACGGATAACAAATTTTAACAAATTAACAAATTTAACAAATTTTTGTAATGAATCCTGCCAACCATTAAATTTATAAATCAAAATACAATTTCAATTTATTTCTTTTTTTATTTGGTTGCCTTTTAGTTTAAGAAACGGACGTTCGTTTCGATGGCACCACCTTCTTCAGAGTAATATTAAATTAAAAATTAAAATGAAGAAATGTATGTCCTTTCAGTGACATCAAATAAAACTCAACAAAAACTTAGTTTTATTTTATATGATTGAATGAAAATAACATTCTGAATTTTTATTTTTTATTTAAATTCAATATTACTCTGACGAAGGTGGTACCATCGAAACGTACATAAGTTTTTTTTTATACTAAAGGGCCACTAAAGAAAAAATAAGAGATAAATTTCATTTATATTGTGATTTATAAAAAAGATCTATTTATGGTTACATTATATTAGTCAATGCGTAATGATCATTTATTTAAAATACTGCCTTGGTGTCTCACACTTTTGTTTGGCGATAATATAAACTAATGTTTCGTATTTAAATTCCTTGGTAAACTCAATAATCCACACTACGTTATTTTTTTGTAAAACTGCTCTAAATATGAAAAAGTCGCTACGACTCTTAAGGCCTGGGAATACCAAGGACGCTAGTTTACTAGCTGCTAGTACTAGCAGGACTACCAGCGCATCAGTGACGGTTCCCAAAGAGCTAAAGTCCAGCTAAAATCCTTAGTTTGCTCCTACTGTCAACAAATAATGACGTCACTGAGCATGCGCATTGGTTAAAAATGTGTACACGTTGATTAAAAAGTAACTATAGATACTGAAGTCACGAGATTGCCTTTTGCGTATGGATGGGCTGTGAGGAATGGAAGTGAAAATATGACAGTGCTGCCAACCTCAACAGTGCGACACAACTCGTACATTTCACTACCGTGCAGTTTCTACATACATTTTGTAAGCTGTGGTTTAATCCGAGAAAATTTTCTTCATAAACCTTATAAGAAATAAATCTCTTCTGTAATACTGCCTATAGCTTAATTACACGACTAGAAATGTTTAATTTACTGTAATTACCAGCTACGTTATTCCATTGGAACAAATTTTCTACGAATGAATCGCCTTCTTTACTATCGTTGTCATGGGCGTCTTCACTATCAGTCTCTCTAGTATCTAACCTAACTGTTTCCTTTTTTTACCAGATGTCAACAGAACTGTTGAAGAATAGCTTCTTTACGTCTTTAATTTCCTTCTTTATTTTTCGAATTGTGGAAACAGAAAAAACACAATAGTTACCCACTCGCTCATAGTTTTTGTTAAGAGGCACGGAAAGACATTTTTGTTTAGCTTTAACTTCACGGCATTTTATTACACCGCTTATTAGATTTCGTTCAGTACTGTGAATATTCTGCCCACGTTTTCGAGAAACTAACATTTTTCTGTTTACAGTAAAATACAGTTATATTCGTACAGTTAACCTAAAAAAGGTTCGCGATTTTTTGTATATACTCTGGGTATATAGTTGTATTTGTTGTACTGAAACTAATGCAGTCCCGCATGCGCACTGATGCTTTCCCCCCTGTACCCCTTGATGCAAACAAAGGCAAACTCGTGACTCAAGTAACTAAGTTATAGCTGATAGTTGTTCGTTCAGACGATGCTACTACTAGCTTAAAATCTACTAGTAGCTGGTAAAGTACCGTTGTGGGAATAGACCTTTATACAAAAAATATCACAAAAGGTTTTCTTACAATTGCAATTATTTTTTGTTTGTTAAAAGTCGCATGGAATAAGGTATTTAAAATTAATCATTAACAACAAAATGTGTAGAGTCAAAGTCGTAAGTTTAAATATATATGGCAAAGATTATTAAAAAAGCAATTTTTTTTTAGCAGAAGCCGTTAAATTACGGCAACTTTTTAAATTAACGAAAAATTTCTACAACAAAAAGAACACAATTAACAGCCAAATTAGGTACTGGCTACTATCCAACAGTTTAAAAACCAAAAATTTTGAACAAAATGGAAGTCAACTATAATACAAATACAATGATTATACAAGTACAATACCCAAGTAATACAATTACAAAGCTTATTTTAACGGCAACTAGTGATTTTTCCGTTTTTTTCTCATCAAAACGATAAAAAAATTGTATTTTTTAATATGCATCTTACAACAAAAGTGTATAATCAAAGTTATAGGAAATTAAAAAACCTACAATTTTTATTTTAAGCTCTTTTCTCTACAGAATCTAGTGTAAAGGCAATTACTGATATTCCGTAATTTTAAGGTCTGCAGAAGTTAATTTTTATTTTGCGTCATTCATTAATGATTAAAATTACTATTGCCGGCCGCATTGGCGTAGTAGGTATCGTGCTCGCCTCTCATCATGAGGTCGTGGGTTTGAATCCCACTCAGGCACGGCATTCATTCCATCCTCCATTGTATACATAAATATATATATATATATATATAAAATCTTATAAAAAATAATATAAAATATAAATAATATGTAAAAAATAAATATAATAATAAAATAATATTATATTATATATTTATTATATAGGCCTAAACAATAAATATAAAGAACATAAAATAAATAATAATGATATAAATATAAATAATATATAAAAAATATATATAATAATAAAATAATATTATATTATATATTTATTATATAAACAATAAATATAAAATAATAAATAATAAAAATATAAAATGAATAATAATGATATAAATATAAATAATATATAAAAAATATATATAATAATAAAATAATAATATATTATATATTTATTATATAAACAATAAATATAAAATAATAAATAATAAAAATATAAAATGAATAATAATGATATAAATATAAATAATATATAAAAATATATATAATAATAAAATAATATTATATTATATATTTATTATATAAACAATAAATATAAAATAATAAATAATAAAAATATAAAATGAATAATAATGATATAAATATAAATAATATATAAAAAATATATATATAATAAAATAATATTATATTATATATTTATTATATAAACAATAAATATAAAATAATAAATAATAAAAATATAAAATGAATAATAATGATATAAATATAAATAATATATAAAAATATATATAATAATAAAATAATATTATATTATATATTTATTATATAAACAATAAATATAAAATAATAAATAATAAAAATATAAAATGAATAATAATGATATAAATATAAATAATATATAAAATATATATATAATAATAAAATAATATTATATTATATATTTATTATATAAACAATAAATATAAAATAATAAATAATAAAAATATAAAATGAATAATAATGATATAAATATAAATAATATATAAAAAATATATATAATAATAAAATAATATTATATTATATATTTATTATATAAACAATAAATATAAAATAATAAATAATAAAAATATAAAATGAATAATAATGATATAAATATAAATAATATATAAAATATATATATAATAATAAAATAATATTATATTATATATTTATTATATAAACAATAAATATAAAATAATAAATAATAAAAATATAAAATGAATAATAATGATATAAATATAAATAATATATAATAATATAACAAATCATTCCATCCTCCACTGTATATATAGTTACACCCCAACGCCGTCGCTAATGAACTTTGCAGTTAATGCGACGTTAAATAAATGAATAATATAAAAAAATTAAGTTTCCAATGTTTACTTACTTTACATTTTTTACTCATGATTAAACATAGATTATATGTTTCATTATTTGCATTGGCAAGAGAGAGTTGTATGAGTGTTTTAAACCTGATTTTTTTATAATATTTATCTTGTAAGCAGTTGTGTGTATACATTAGTATTAGTGGGCGAGCGAGAACGCATGTTTGATTGTGTTGATTGTTCGTGTAAAAGTACATTAAAATAAGGAAGTAATAGCAGCAATTAGAGATCACAAAGTTGTCTTTCCTACTCTTGAGTCTTATCAGTACTGCTCCCTCATTTTCTAATTAAAATAAGCGGTTTGGATTACAGAAACCGTTCTCCAGCCCTGATTATCACGGATGTTTATGAGAATAATAAACAGTAAATCCGAAGTAATTTTGTTGTAGGCATACTCAGTTCTGTAGTAATGTATTAAAATGGTTCTCTATTCAAGATAAAAAAAATCTAATGAGAAGTACAGAACACAATTAATTTCCTCCCTTTTATTTTTCTATTACGAATATATTCTCTTGTATTGAATTTTCGTATATACGAGGTGTGGCTATTAAATAACGAGACTGACGTGGAAAACTTTATTTTTATCATCATCATCATCATCATCTCCTTTACGGATTAGGCCAATCGCCTGTTCCAACATCACACCATCTCTTTCGTGGACGCCCCAAACATCTCCTTCCTCGAGGGCGATACTTCAGCGCCTGAAGACTAGCTTTATCAGGTGACATCCTAAGTACATGTTTCTGCCACCTATTTATGTACCTCCACATTTTATCAATGATTGTTTCGTCTCTCTTCAGTTCTTCTCGAATCGCGCTACTTCTAATGTGTTCTCTCCGGCTACATCCCTTCACAGATCTCAAAAATCTCATTTCAGCTGCCTCCAATCGACTTAAATCTCTCTTCTTTGGTGCCCAGGTCTCACTTCCATACAGTAAAATCGGCACCGCCATTACATCGTAGAGCCTCAACTGTGTATCTTTCCTGGTTCGATTCTTAAAAGTCCTATTGATATAACCACAGACATGCTGAAACTTGCTAATTCTAGTGCTTATCTCTCAATAATCACTTATTGTCACCTTCAAAATACACTACTTCTCTATCCCTACAACACTCATTGCAAATTTTTCATTGCTGGAAACTGTGCTGGAAGTCATCTTCTGTCAACTCCTTCAGGACACGTGCCGCTTTCTCTTTTACAGCTTCCACAGACTCAAATCTTGTCCCTTTTAATGCATATTTCACCGTAGGGAACAGGTAGAATTACTTATTCTTATTATTTATTACTTATTCTGGTGAATAAGGTGGATGTTCTAACACTGAGATACTGTGCTTGACTAGGAACCTCTTGACAGATAACACGGAATGAGCTGGCGCATTGTCTTGGTGGAGAACCCATGATTTGTCCTTCCACATTTCGGGGAGATTTTTCCTTACTCTTTGACATAGTTTAGAAAGTACCTCAAGGTAGTAATATTGATTAATTGTTTGACCTTCAGGAACCCAGTAAAAGTGCACAATCCCATGGATATAAAAAAAACAATCATCATTGCTTTAAATTTTGACTTGCTCATTCGAGCTTTTTTGGCCCTCGGTGAAGTTCGGCTCTTCCAGTGCATGGATTGACGCTTCGTTTCCGGATCATAAGTAAAAACCACGTTTCATCACATGCTACTATCTTGCACCTGTTCCCTGCGGTGAAATCTGCATTAAAAGGGACAAGATTTAAGTCTGTGGAAGCTGTAAAAGAGAAAGCGGCACGTGTCCTGAAGGAGCTGACAGAAGATGACTTCCAGCACTGTTTCCAAAAATGGAAAATTCGCATGGAGCGTTTTAGGGATAGAGAAGGAGTGTATATTTGAAGGTGACGATAAGTGATTATAAAATTAAAATAAAATTTTTTACAACGTTAGTCACGTTATTTAATAGCCGCACCTCGTATTTTGTAACATCTAAGCCTAAGTTCATTCGGGATCTTAGTTTATAAACAATAAACAAACTTGACATGACTTGGTCAGAACAGGCAGGTTGAGTGATACATTATTTGCACTCGATCTGCTAGTCCGAAGGCTACAAAATATGGTCATGTTCCTTATCATATAATTACCCAATTAATTGAATGACTTAAGCATTAAACCTTGCTAACCGGGAAGCCAGAAATCACGCATGCGTCATCACCTTTCTTTAAACTAAATTTTCTCCGCAACAATTTATTATTTTCCAACTAGTTTAGTTTTATTGAATAGAAAATTTTCTTCTTAATTTGATGTATGTTGCATATTTGTACAATTAAAATTGACGACGTAGTGTTACGCGAAACTTATTATTATTTTCGTCCATAACTTTTCAGCAAAATAAAGGTAGTATATGTAATTACTAAAATTTGTTATTTTTACAATAAATTGCTTTATTTATGCATATAGCTAAACATATTTTTTTGTATTTTTTAGTGATTTAGTGACACTTTTTCTTACGTAAATTGATATTTCTATAAGAAAATATTTTATTTTAATTTTCAATTTTTATTGTGGTCGTAAATGAAAACGGAAAAATTTGGTTCAAACGTTCTAATAACAAATTCTTTGTAAATAAATGGAAATTTTTTGAAAATTTTAGGAATGAAACTGAATGAAATAAAAGAGTTTTTATTAGGCGTAAAATGACAGTCCGCGTGATCGTTAAAATCGCCGTTCTCGTCGGGTTAAAGAACAGAAGAGGTAGAGGAGTAAAAGACACAAGTCAGAGTTATCTCCTCTAAGAGTAATGAGTTTCATTATCCAGTCAGACCCTGTAGAGAATAAAGTAAATGTATCTTTTGCTAAGGTGGAAAGTAGTTGCTTTTCAGAGGGCCCGGCATGCTCATAAACATACTTTTTCACTCAGAAAGGCAATAGTAAAGCACCTCACTCCTCGGTTAACTTAGAGGTTCAAATCAGCCTTTCAGCTGATGACCTAAACAACAATAATGAGGAAGGCATGGTAAGTACCTCACTCTTCGTTTTACTGAGTAAAGACTCTAAAGTTTCAAATTAGCCTTTCGGCTGATGACCTAAACAACAATAAACAAACTTACAATATTAATTTTTAATTTTTCTTACATAATAACTACAATTATTGAAATAAACGTAGTTTACTAACAAATACAATACAATAGTTTTTAAAGACTGAAGAAATAAGTTGTAAAATCTCGGACCAGTGACCGGGAGGCCATCTTGTTTCATGGCCTGACAACACGCCCCTACGCCAAATGTTTTGATTCATCGAACCTTTTAAGGATTTTAATAAACTATCGAATAGAAAACTATAAAAATCTTTTAAGAAATTGTAATTTAATCATTTTAAAGGCGAATCATATGAATTTAATATTGAAATCTCAAGTAGGAAAATGGGAGGTAAACTAGAAGCTAAGACTACAGACACGATGCATAACTAATTAATTGGGCCATAAAAATATCAACTTATATAAATCTACTTCGATAATATTATTTATAAACGAATTTTGAGAATTTATTTATTTAAATAATGTTTGTAAAGATTGTTAAAATTAAGTTAATAACATGTTCCCGGAAAAGTTACCGAGAGGCCATTTTGGCTTTTACGGCCTGCTAATACGACGTATTAAAACACTCATATTGTTTTTTTGGAAACAAATAACCAATTTTACAAATCTCTTTAAAAAATGTTATTAAATCACGTATTTCACACCTCTACCTCTTCTGCCGGCCGCATTAGCGTAGTTGGTAACGTGCTCGTCTCTCATCATGCGGTCTTGGTTTCGAATCCCATTCAGGCACGGCATATTTTCATACGTTACAAAAAAATCTGGTGTGAAACACTCACACAACTTTCTCTTGCCAATGCAAATGATTAATAATAAACCTAACATTATTAAAAAAATATTAGAAATAAACAAAAACTAACCTCAAAAACATAACCTTATTTTAATCATGAGTGAATGACGCAAAATGACAATCGAACTCAGTTTGGCTTAAAAATACGGAAAATCACGCTTTCACGCTAAACTAGGCTCTGTAGAGAAAAATGCTCGAAACAAAAGTTGTAGATCTTTTAATTTTCTATAACTTTTATTATATACACTTTTGTCGTAAAATGCATACTAAGACCGAAATGTTAAAAAAATCGATTTTTCTCACGTTTTCGTGAGAAAAAAAACAGAAAATCGCAAATTACCGCTAAACTAAGCGTCATACAAAAAAATGTTTGAAACAGAAGTTGTAGGTTTTTAAATTCTCTACAACTTTTATTATATAAGATTTTGCGCTAAAATTTATATTAAAGCCGTAATCTTAAAAAAACAACGTTTTTACGTGAAAACAGCCTCACCGAGAATTTCAGCAAACATGGCGCCTACCCTATCTTGTAGAGAATAAAAAATTGAGTAAAATAGGCGATTTTAAAAAAAATCGTAGGACCAGTTTTTGAGAAAATCGCAAAAAACTGAAAAATTATACGAATAAACTACTACTTCCGGTTGACCGATTTTGATGAAAATGTTCGTGTCGCGTCCGGTAGTGGTCTGTAACTTAAGTTTCAAGTTTCAAGTTCGTACGATGTTCCGTTCTTGAGATATTCTGTTCACACACAGACACACAGACACACAGACACACAGACACAGACACACACACACACACACACACACACACACACACACACACAGACACACACACAGACCAATCGCTAAAAACATGTTTTTTGGGTTCAGGGGGTCTGAAAACGTATAGATCCGGTGAAAACTCGATTTCGAAAAATCGACATGAAAACAATACTTTCCTTCCTATATATTCATATAGGCAAGAGAAAGTAAAAATCATTTCATCCTTCACCGTCTGCATTAGCAGTAATTGCACAACAGTCGGACGTTAAATCAAAAAAAATCTACCTCTTCTGTTCTTAAGGGGGTAGTCAACTCAAGAAGATAATTTTTTAAAAATTTCAATTGGTTTTTCCATTTATTTGAAGTTTAAAGTTTTCTGAATCGCAACATTTGTTTACTTTGCATGTACGTTGATAAAAGTTATAAAAAAATCTGTTTAAAATAAAGCTCACTAGCAAGGCGAGTGAAATTACTCGTTTCCTTCAACTTTAAGTTTTCCGGAAATGTGGTTTTTGCATGATTGTACATTCTTGGGAATTAAATATTTTCCTTTGTATTGAAAATATTTGGATGATGTTTTTTTCAAATGTTTATAATTTCTTGCTCTATTATCTGTGAAATGATTATTACAAAAACCTTAATAGGGATTTAGTTAAAAAATAATTTGTGAATACATAAAATAAATGTTTTTAGTAATATGGTTTTTCTTCAATAAAAGTCTTGTAAGAAAAAATATATACAAGCACATACAACAGATAATAGACAGCAATTTTTTGTATTTTATAGCATAAGAATCATGTTGATGTCTTTCTTGGTTCCTGAGATATTTGATTCCCCGTAAAAGCCCGCTTTTCCAACCTCATCCTTATATAAAGGGTTGTAATTAATTTTTTGGCTTGGTTCAAATGGTAGATCATTACTAGCAAATTACTCTTTCATTTAAAATATATAATGACAAATTATAGCCAGAAGTTTACATTTTCATTTTCATTTTCTGGGTTGACTACCACCTTAAATGATTCAGTCATTTAATTAGCTAATCATTCAATAAGAAACAGAACTATTTCTTGTAGCCCTGGAACTAACAGATCGAGTGCATGCGACTTTAAAAAAGCTAAAAAAGTTCTCTTTTACTCTTTCGGATTGATTACATTAAAATGCGATTTATACATTAAGTAGTAAAGAATCCCTAAAGAGTTATATTCTGTTCGGAAAACTTTTTTAAACAAGATATGTACTAATAAACTTTTTTTGTAAGTACGTACAAGCATAAAAATCTTTATTTTTATGTTATGTTTTCACTTTTTATAAATGTCTGACAGATCTATCAGACAGATGTTTCATCACAATTTATATAGCTTGTAAACATGTTGACAATAAAATTAAATTTAAAACAAAAACATGAAAAAATTTATTAAAAATAATAAAAAAATATATTTGTAAAACCATTATTATTTTATTTTTGAAATCGCAGACATAAACGATTTATTTGTTAAGACAACAGGATTTAAATAATACTATTATTAAGCACTTACGTCGTTTAAAAATTGAAAGATAGAAAATGTTTAAGTAAAATCTATCGGTGCACGTATATACATACACAAGCGCGCGCATACACACACATACGCAAATAATTTATTTTTATAAAACTATAGTAAAAAATTTATTCAACCTCCAGTAAATACAGTGAGATTGAATGTTTTTTATAAGTTTAATATAAAATAAAACTTGGTTGAATTCACATTTTATTTACTTGTAGCCCTATTACATCTCATTTCTTGTTTAGATTTTACATAAAATATTATTATTATTACTATTTGTGTTATATATATATATATATACTTTGATAGATCAAGATCAACATATATATGTTATAGACGTACATACACATCACTTAACGACTTGTCACAAACGTAACGAAAACTAAGATGTAATGTATATTCTTTACTATTGCAATATATTATATGATCCTAAGTGTCAACAATTTTATATCTACCTGAATTTAAAAAAAAATCAAAACTTAAAAGCTTACAAGGGTATTGAATCGAGAGATTTATGAATGATTTTTATAAAATAGTGTGTTAAGAATATGTTGTCATTTTTATAGAATCTGGTCAACTATTTTTGTAATAGATCTGCATTTTTTTTTTTTTAGCAATGTTAAAATATAAAATTTTTATTCAGTTCAGAAAATGTAAACAAGTAATTAAAATTAAATTAAGTGTACTGGTTATTGTTACATTTTAAAATCCTACCGGTGCAATTAGTAATCTTAAACTTACTTAAACCCTATGTGAGACTTGTAGAAGAAAAATGGCATTATAAGAAATACGAAACATAAAAATTAAATTTAAAAACTCCCTAAAATAAAACCTTTAAAACTCAAAAAAAGAATTATATGTATTGGTCCTTATTATATATATTGGTTTTACGTAACGAACGATACACTACACACGGACTTAAACGTCCCATACATCAAGATGTGTTTTTACGCACATACACACGATTTAAAAATAAATTACCGAATAATCCAAACCAGCTCATTGTTGACCTAGACACACCAGATTTACCAACTGCCCCTATACGAAGACTGAAACGACTCTGGAGTAGAGATATCATGAGACGTCAAAATTAAAGTAAAACAAAATAAAATTAAGTAAATTATGAACTAATTTAATGATAACGGTTGGAGTACTGTCAATGGGCAGCGATCTCCTCAATGTCTTAAAATTTGTCAATATTTGTATCCTTTATTTTCAAATTTGCTTGTTGTTAATTTTATACAGTTGCAAATAAAAAATATCTTGTATAGTCATAAAAAAAAAAAAAAAAAATTAAATAACGAGACTGACGTTGTAAAATATTTTGTTTTAATTTTATACAAACCAACCGTGTTGGTCTAGAGGTAAAGTCGTCACCAAAATCAGCTGTTTAACAGCTGATTTTTGAAGACGAAGGTTCCTGGTTCAAATCCTAGTAAAGGTAGTTACTTTTGTACGGATTTGAATACTAGACAGTGGTTGCCGGTGTACTTTGATGGTTGGGGTTCAATTAACCATACTCTCTCAGGAGTAGTCGACCTGGGTCTGTACAAGACTACACCTCATTTACACGTCATATACATCATCCTTATCTCATTGGGTCATGGGGTTGCTTATTGTTCTGAATTGACAGATTGCAACGTACACATATTAGGAATTAAAAAAAAAAATTATACATAATTACTTATTGTCACCTTCAATATACACTCCTTCTCTATCCCTACAACGCTCCATGCGAATTTTCCATTTTTGGAAACAGTGCCGGAAGTCATCTTCTGTCAGTTCGTTCAGGACACGTGCCGCTTTCTCTTTTACAGCTTCCACAGACTCAAATCTTGTCCCTTTAATGCAGTGCGGGTGCGCGGCACCCACACTTTGTCATAGGGTGAAGTTCGGCCGCCAAAGTGGTTTGAAGTTTTAAAAGTTGATTTTTTAAGGTACTACCTATAATGTTTCAAAATTTATATCTTAAATTATATTGTTATAGTTTTTAACCTATATACATTTGAGCTTTGGATTTGGCTTTAAGAGGTTTGGAGTTTCAAAGTTTAAAGTTACATCTTGAATTTTTGTATTTCTACATCTAAAATTACAAGTGGATCAGAAACATAGAAGAATGTGTGCTGCGCGCTCGCACTTTGCCATAAGTTGAAGTTCGGCCGCTAGAAGGGTTGGGTGTATGAGAATAATTAAATTTTTACATTTGAATTTTCTAAAATACAGGTTAATGTTTGAAGGTATGAAGTTTAAAAATTTTTAATTAGAAATTTGAATTTAAATGTTTTAACCTATAAACGTATCTGGAAGTTTGGGGTTGATGTTTCAAGTTTTAAAATTCAAAGTTTGAAATTTCTGAGTCATCCCCCTCCGCAAAAAACCTTTTTAGAATCTTAATAGTAATTCCTAGTAAAGGTAGTTACTGTTATACGGATTTGAATGCTAGACAGTGATTACCGGTGTACTTTAATGGTTTTTGTTCAATTAACCATACTCTTTCAGGAATGGTCGGCCTGAGTCTGTACAAGACTACACCTCATTTACACGTCATACACATCATCCTCATCTCATTGGGTCATGGGGTTGCTTATTGTTCTGAATTGAACAGATTGCAACGTACACACATGAGGAATTAAAAAAGAAAATAGTCATTGAAGTAAAACCAAAGGTGTAAATTACTATAACGTTTGATCCTTTCGGGTTATGTGTCTGAGATATTGTGCTTTCTAATTTTTATAATGCGAAGGAGTTATTTATTCTTATTCAGTCACCTTATTCCTTACGTGTGCCGTCCACAATATCCGCAGAAATCTCCTATAGACCAACATCTCGAAAGCCTCCAACTTCTAAATCACTTGTTCATTTAGGATTCTATTATAGGATTTATAGGATTCTATAGGGTCCACGATTCTATTTCATACAAAAGTATTGAGAAAGTGTACCATTTATTGAGTCTCATTTTAATTGTGATTGATTAATAATTGCTCCGGAAAAAATTGCTTATTATTGAAAGGGGATTTGGCTTTAGCTATTCGGGTTCTAATTTTTTTTATGACGTATCCGAATTCTCATTAACGTGGTGAATTAGGTGAAGGTATTTTTGCTAGGGTGGAAAGTATGTTGCTTTACAGAGGGCTCGGCATGCTCATAAACATACTTTTCCACTCAGAAAGGCAATAATAAAGCACCTCACTACTCGGTTAACTTAGAGATTCAAACCAGCCTTTCAGCTGATGACCTAAACAACAATAATGAGGATACATGGTAAGTCACCTCACCCTTCGTTTTACTTAGGAAAGACTCTAAAGTTTCATATCAGCCTTTCGGCTGATGACCTAAACAACAATAAACAAACTTACAATTAATTTTTTATTTTTCTTAATTAATAACTACAATTATTGAAATAAACGTAGTTTACTAAAAAATACAATATAATAATTTTTAAAGACTGAAGAAATAAGTCGTAAAATCTCGGACCAGTGACCGGGAGGCTATCTTGTTTCATGGCCTGTCAACACGCCCCTAAGCCAAATGTTTGATTCATCAAACCTTTAAGGGTTTTAATAAACTATCGAATAGAAAACTATAAAAATCTTTTAAAAAATTGTAATTTAATTATTTTAAAAGCGAATCATATGAATTTAATATTGAAATCTCAAGTAGGAAACGGGAGGTAAACTAGAAGCCAAGCCTACCGACACGATGCATAACCGATTAATTGGACTATAAAAACATCAACTTATATAAATTTACTTCGATAATATTATTTATAAACGAATTTTCCAAACGAATCCAAGGTATACTGCATGATTCACTCTTTCTATAGTTAGGTTATTTTATTCAATTATTAAAAGTAAATATTTTCATGAAAAAATAGACTAAAATCTAACCCGACAAAAAGAATGGGAACTATTTAAAAATACAACTAGATTAAGTGAAGATAAGATCGAACAAAACTGCGTCCGTTATTAGATGTTTTTTTTTTAAAGATAATAGTAGATATATGAATAGATAAAACATTTGAACAGAAACAAAACATTTGGTGCGAGATAAAAATCGTATATTTTTGTGAACGTTATGTTTCACTTTATTTTTATTGGATCGTAATAAACGTATATAGTAGATTCCGTGCGTAAAAAATACTAGTAGCATGGAATGCGGTTGTGTCGTGTGTGAAGACAATGAACAAGTTACAAAAACAAACAACTTAGAATAAACAATTAAGGTAGGTAAGAAAAGGAAGCGTAAGCGGTTAAAGTAACCATTGATCGAATGGGATAGGATCAATTTGTGTAAATCTAACACTATCGCCCGACCACACCTGGAGAGACTTCTTTATTGGCACGAACTAAGTTCCATATCGTGCAGTCCGCATTACGTACAACCGCCACTCTTCTATATCAGTAAAAATCTGGTGTGAAACACTCATTCGACTTTTTCTTGCTAATGCAAATAATAAAAACTATAACCTAACATTAGTAATAAAACATTAGAAATAAACAAAAAAAATACCTCAAAAACATAACCTAATTTTAATCATGAGTGAATGATGCAAAATGAAAATCAACATTTTTTAATTGTTTCCACAGATTAACTCAATTGAAAGAAATTCTGGCCATGACATTAGGCCTACTTAAAAAAAATCCGCATAACTTCCGCAAATTTTATCATACTGTTATAGCCTAATTTTTATTTGTAATTACACAGGGAAAAAATACAGAAGGCAATGGCGCCAAAATTTAAAAAAAAAAAATTTTATTTAAGAAGTAAAGTGCTTCCCATAAAGCTAATGCAGACGGTGAAGTGAGAGAATGCCAGATCTGACCGGAAATCGAACCCGGGACTCCTGGCATAGAAACCAGTAGCGCTGACCCCACACCAACTGCTATGGAATAAATATCTGTTCATTCATGATAAATCTGATTAAACCTTTAATAGTTTTAGTTTTTATTTGTAATCTTTTTAAGAGTTCATTGCGATTAGTAACCTAATGAGGATATGAAACGGTTACCATAAGTTTTAACTTGATAAAATGTTTTTAAGGTAACCTGAAATTTCTATCTTACAACTTACTAACTTAAAGAATAGTTAATCAAAAGTTAATGAACCAATTTTTACAATAGATGTTTTGGTTTACTTATATAAACTGAATTTTTGGAATAAGAAGTTTTACAGGATATTAGAAAAATGTTTTACTTGTTTTTTATTTTAAGATTCGAAGACACAAAAAAATGTCTGAAATATCTTACAAAACCATTTGTATAGTTTTCATTATAGTAAAAACTCAGAAAGTCTGCACCTACAAATTGAATATTATGTAAATACTCGTATTTCAGGAAAAGTAAAATAACAATTTTTGAAAAATGTTTCCTCACGTATCAAGAAAACTATATTTTTGTAAAAAAACAGAAACCGAAATAACCAAGTAAATATTAATTATGAAATTATGAAAAGGCTAATTTTAGTAATTAAGTGGGGGATTCCTACTAATGAGTGGTGTCTTCCTTTAACGTCTAATGTCATGATTACAGATTTATATCGTATGCTATTTTCTAGTTGTGCTAAAATTGCAAAGTTGTAAATAAAAATAAATAAAGTGAAAAAACAAGTAAATACGAGATGAACTGTAAATAACACATAACCAATATGTTGTTGTTTAGGTCATCAGCCAAAAGGCTGGTTTGAACCCGTAGAGGTTTTACTAAGTAAAACGAGGAGTTAGATGGTTTACGATTGCCTTCCTCACTGAATGGAAAAGTACGCTTATCAGCATGCCGGGCCCTCTGAAAAGCACATATTTTTCCACTCTGCAAATGACACCTTCACTTCATTCACCACAGGGTCTGGCTATATAGTGAAATTCATTACTTTCAGAGGAGGTAACTCTGACTAGTGTCTTTAACACCTCTACCTCTTCTGTTCTTAAATGATTCAGTCATTTAATTGGCTGACCATGTGATAAGAAACAGAACTATTTATTTTAGCCCTGCAACGAACAGATTGAGTGCAAATAATCTGACACTCCACCTGTTTATTATGGGCAGAAACTAATATATAAACCACTAAAATAAAAAATAACTACAGTTGATAATCAGTGGTAATACTGATATAACAGACACAAAATATGGACCATTTGTTTGTAATCCCTAATAAGTTTACCATCTGTTCAATTTACGAACAATAAGCTACCCTATATGCCCCAATGAGATGAGGATGACGTGTAAATGAGGTGTAGTCTTGTACAGACTCAAGCCGACAATTCAGGAAAGAATAGGTATCATTTATTGAACCTTAACCATCAAAGTACACCAAATTCGTATAAAAGTACTCGCCCATAACGGAAAGGTAGAGTGTCAGATTAATTTCACTCGATCTGCTAGTTCCAGGGCTACAAAGTATTGTGACACTTATCGCTAAGATCCGTTTCGGGATCAAGGTTATTAAATAATTAATACACTAAAGTTTACAATTACAAATATTTATTACATTAAACGATTTATAAAATAAATAATAAACTAATTATAATAAAGAAATACAATAAATAACTTATTCTCTTCTTTAGCTTCAATCATGCGATTGGTAGGCAGCTTTCCATCGTTTTCTGTCCAGAGCTATAGTTTTTAGTTGGATGTAGCTCTGGATCCCTAGATCTTTGGTAATTTGTTTCAAATACTGTAGCCGGGGTCTTCCACGAGCCCTTTGTCCAATTATCATTCCTTCTAATATTCTTAACGTGAATTCATTGTGTCTTATTACATGGCCAAGCCAAGAGTGTCGTCTGTCCTTTAGAATTTTCAAAAGAGATCTGTTCTCCTCAGCCCTTTGAAATACTTCCTCATTACTAACTCTGTCAGTCCATTTCAACTTAAGCATTCGTCTCCAACACCATACTTCAAAAGCATTGAGTGCTTTTTCCTCCACCTTGCCAATAGTCCAAGTTTCTGAGCCATAGAGGGCAACACTCCAAATGCAGCTTTTTATTAGTCTCTTTCTCATTTCTAACCTGAGACTATTTGAGGAAAACACATGTCGCTTACCAATAAAAATAGCTTTTGCCTCTCTTATACGACACTTTATGTCCTCTCTGTCTTTACCATCTTCTGAAATGGTACTACCCAAGTACTTATATGTTTTCACTTGCTTGAGGGCGTTATCATCTAATTTAACTGTTTCAAGTTCAGGCTCTTTAGAACAGATCATCACTTCTGTCTTCTTTTTGTTTATTTCCATGTCATATTCCGTTTTCAAAATGGCATGCAAGGTATTCAGTGCTCTCTCTAGCCCTCCTTTGTCTTGTGCTACTATTGCAATATCATCCGCAAAACGTAGCATCTGCACTCTGAAACCATTCACTTTGACTCCGGAACAATACTCCTTGCATTCATTGATTGCCTGTTCAATATAGATGTTGAAAAGTAATGGCGACAAACTGCAACCCTGTCTAACTCCTCTCTTGATAGCAGCTACTCTTTCCCTCTCACCGACCTTTATACATGCTGTTTGGTTCTTATACAGCTCCTTTGTGATCCTCCTATCTCTGTAATCTATATTAAGTTTCTTGAGTATTCTCATAAGAACATTCCAATTGACCCTGTCAAATGCCTTCAGCAAATCCACAAATGCAATATATACCTTCTTATTCACTTGAAAACTCTTTTCCACAATATTCCTTAAACACAATATTGCTTCTCTTGTTCCCCTATTCCTTCTAAAGCCAAATTGATCATCGGCTAGGTTCACATCAATTTTAGCTTCAATCCGTCTCAAAATAATGCTTGTCAGTATTTTCGATGCATGAGATAAGATACTTAACGTACTATATTCATCACAACTCGTTGCATTATTCTTCTTTGGCAGCATTACCATTACACTTTTCTTGAAGTCAAGGGGGACTTTCCCGGTGATATAGATGTCACTTAAGAGGGTGAATAAAGTGTTCTTCATCTCATTATCCAATGCTTGCAAGAGTTCTGCTGGAATACCATCTGCTCCATATGCCTTTTTGGATTTGAGCTCATGCAATGCGCGTTCCATTTCTGAGAGAGTAATTGGAGGTCCCAGCTCATCAATCGGTATATCTTCCCTACTTTCTATTTCTTCAAAGCATTCAGCACTACTATAGAGATGCTCTACATACTGTTTCCATCTGTCTGCCACATCGTCACTATCCATCAAAACTTTCATTTCACTTGATTTAATTATGTTGTTTCTAACAGTACGCTTGCCAAACATCTTTCTAATCAAACTATATGATTTTTCTATGTTTCCTCTCTCAAAATTATTTTCTATTTCATTGCAACATCGACTCAGCCATTCTTCTTTGTCTTTCCTGGCATGCCTATTCACAAGATTTCTAAGCCTGTTATACTCACTCCTGTTTTTATCTCTTTTGTGTTCCCTTCTCAAATCCATTAGAGCTATAGTGTCTTCACTTATCCAAGGGCTTCTTGGTTGCTCTTTCTGATAGCCCAATGTTTCTTTAGCAGAGCTCACAATTGCATTTTCCAAATTTTCCCACTGGCGATGTGTGTCCAGCACTGAAAATTCTTCTCTATTCAAACTATGTTTGATAGCACAATTGTATTTATCAGCACTTTCCTTCATCTTCAATTTATCTGCTGCCCACTTGTTGTTAGTTGGTCTCTGTCTGAATGTTCTCTTCCCTCCTTGTAGCTTGAGGTCCATTACAACAGGATTGTGATCACTAAAGATGTCAGCTCCAGGATAAGTTTTGCATTGCTGTATGTACTTTCTATGTTTCTTCCTTATCATAATGTAATCAATCTGATATCTTGCTGTGTCACCTGGCTGAATCCATGTATATCGTCGTCTTAGAGGTTGTTGAAAGAGTGTATTGGCAATGACAAAATTTCACTCTACACAAAAATCTATGAGCCTTTGTCCTCGCTCATTCCTATTTCCCAATCCATACCTCCCAGTTACTTCCTCATCAGTCCCTTCACCTACAACTGCATTCCAATCTCCAAGGATGATCAACGTTTCACTCTCTTTCACATAGCTCAATACCTCCTCTATTTGCTCATAAACTTCATCCAATTCTTCATCACTATAGCCAGATGTTGGCATGTATGTTTGCATGATGGCCAAATTCTCTCCTTCACCTTCCAACTTGATCAACATCATTCTATCACTGAACAGCATATAACTCTTCACTCTTCCTCCCCATTTCTTATCCAACACCATACCAACTCCTGTAGTATTGTTCTTGTCACCTGAGAAGATAACCCTGTGTTCTCCACTCCAAAAGTCTCCTTCATCTTTCCACTTAATCTCACTCATTCCAAGGACGTTGACATTCAGTCTCTTCATTTCAAGTTTCACATTCTCTAATTTTCCACACACACCCAAAGATCTCACATTCCAAGTAGCAACTCTTAAAGTTTTCCTCTTCAAGGTGACTCCATCTGAAGCTGTCCCCGCCCGGAGAACCGAATGGGGGACTATTTTACCTCCGGAATATTTAGAAACAGACGGACTCATCATACTAGATTAGCTGCTGTGAGAAAATCCCTGGGGATCTCTAATGCAGTGGGTTTCTCCTTTACCTTCTGCATCCCAATGCCGTTGACCATAGTCTATAGTTCATCCGCCTTCTGGAGCACTTTCATACTTCATGGGCAATAGGGTGCCCAACTTTCATCCGCTCATCCACCCTAGACTGTTGGCACTTGACGAAAGTTTACTCCTTTTCCCGGGAGTTAACTCGGCTTTAGTGACTTTATATTAACCCTAAAATCTGGGCTGCCACTTCCGCCATTCAAGCCGTTTTGGAGATACTCTCTTTCGCCATGTCTGCCGTTGTGGTCTTCACCCGTATCCCTGGGCAGGGGTCCGTGTTATACCCCACAGAACTGGGTCCCTACCTGAACTTAGCCACCTATTCACTCCGGCCTACTAGAGTGAGAGGCGCCCACCCCCACAACTTGGACGCGCCAGGTAAGAATTCCTCATGTGGGTATCAGAGAAGGGAGCTCTGATTCCCCATGAGGCGAGTTAATGAGCATGTTTGGATCCATGCCCAAAGGCAAATAACTTATTAATTTACTTAAAATAAATAATAAACAATAAATAACTTAATAGTTTACTTAGCACTACTTACAACCAATTTTATAGACTACACATACAAAATGAGACTGAATACACAAAAAACTGGATTTAATACAGATGCACAATAAGTTTTCAAAATACACACACAAACAAAGACAGTATAACAATCGTTGACCAACACCATTCTCGGAAACGCGCCTGCACCACGTCCGATACCTACTCGTCAAAGATCAAACGAATACTGACTGCTGACCGCACTCGGGGGTCTCTTTTATAGTGAATCAAAAGAACCTTCTCGAAAAACACCGAACAAATAGTAAGGTACAAAAAAAACCCTTTATAAATGAGTGCTAGAAAAATCTATTGTAAACAAGTCAACTATTGTACCTAAATAGAAAACGTAAACAATCTCATAAACCGGGTGATTCAAAAAGAGCGCCGGTTATTAAACGGCTGGTAAATTTTTGTTTATCGGTTGGCAACATTGTTAGACCTCATTTCTATTTCGGAGAACATTCCGATTGACGATTCAGTTGTAGTTTCTCTTGTTCGCAGTGCAGTACTCTCGCAGTCTGTGTCTAACCATGGGGAAGTTTACTATTGCACAACGAGTGTTAATCGTCAAAACATTTTACCAGAGTGGAGAGAGTTATGCGGCTACTGTCAGGTGACTTCGCGGTACTCTAGGACGTAATGAAGCACCGAATGAATCAACAGTTCGCAGGCTCATGAAAAAGTTTTTTGAGACGGGTTCAACAGTCGACCTTAAAAGTTCTGGACGTCGTCGTTCTGGCCGAACTGAGCAGAACGTTGCGTTGGTTCGTGAGAGTGTGGCTCTTAGCCCAACAAAATCAATACGTCGCCGTTCTCAACAATTGGGTTTACGATGTTCTTCTGTACGGAGAATTCTTCGGTACGATCTCCAATATCACCCGTATAAAATTCAGTTGACGCAACATTTGAAAGTGGCAGACCACCAGAAGAGACGACATTTTGTTGACTGGGTATTGAGAAAACGGCAGGATGATGACACCTTCGCAAACAAAATCATTTTCAGTGATGAGGCGCACTTCCACTTAAACGGTTTTGTTAATAAACAGAACTGCCGTATGTGGGGTTTAATTCGACGGGTTATCGGGCAAATGGAAGTCGAAACTTGTCGTGCAGTGATATCCAATTTCATGGACAGAGTTGATGCGTGCCAGCGCAGTAGAGGAGGACACATGCATGACATCATTTTTCATACATGAAATCGGAAGGTAAGATGAACTTGTTGATGTATTTATTTTCAGTTTTTCAATAAAATAAATCTCTTAATTTGATATATCAAAACCGGCGCTCTTTTTGAATCACCCTATAGCTGTACACAATACCCGACCTCTTGTCCTACACAATAGCGCAGTCCTATTAATAATTTTTATGAATAGGCATACCTTTATTGTCACTATTGTCCTATTGTCACTTATTGTTGCTATTTCACTCTATTATCCTCTCTTTACTATTTTCATGAATGAAATTCTAGAACCTTCGCGAACCATCCCTTTCTTCGATATTGTCACAGTATAGTTCTATTTCTTATCACATGGTCAGCCAATTATATGACTGAACTATTTAAGGGGAGACTGTACTTTGTATCCCGCCAATGTTAAATTTGCTATTTTTAGGTAAATTTTTCATAGGATTGGTAAAAGATAGGGAAATTAAACTTTACACACTATAGGTGTCGGGTTTCTTTTCGAGCTACTGACATTTTTTCAATTTAATCTTTGGATCATGCCATTTTTTTAAAATTACGAATAACATAAAATTTTTACAAATTGTTTTCCACGTATTTTGCGTATTACTAATTTTTGGAGCTCCTGAAGAAGTCACAAAAATGTCGGTATTTGTGGCTATACAAGATAATTAACTGGTAACAATTTCAGCCTGGTAGGTTTATTGGTTTCTGAGAAAAATGTACCTTAGTGTTCGAATCCCACTCAGGCACGGCATATTTTCATACGTTACAAAAAATGATTTCATCATCCATTGTAAACAGTTACACCCCAACGTCGTCGCTAATAACCACAGCAGTTGATGCGACGTTAAAAAAAAAATAATAATGCACAAATCAAAAACAATATTTACACAAACAAATGTAAATTTCCAATCAACAGTTGTTTAGAAAGCTGAACGAACAGCTGAGAATATTAAAAACCGTGATGCAGATATTTAAAAAATTTTGTTTTTGTTTTTTAATTCCTAATGTGTGTACGTTGCAATCTGCTCAATTCAGAACAATAAGCAACCCCATGACCCAATGAGATGAGGATGATATATGTATGACGTGTAAATGAGGTGTAGTCTTGTACAGACTCAGGCCGACCATTCCTGAGAGAGTATGGTTAATTGAACCCCAACCATCAAAGTACACCGGTAACCACTGTCTAGCACTCAAATCCGTATAAAAGTAACTACCTTTACACACAAATAAAAAGTTGATATTGGCGTCTCATATCCGGTCATTTGAATTTTTCTTGAACGGGGCAATGCGGTAAATATTCAGAGAAGACAATTTAATAGTTTGATTATATTTGTCAATATAAAATTTTAAAGATTATAATTTTGTTCATTCATTTCAACATTTGTTTGCATTTCAGTTTTGTGAAGTTCGTTCATGGGCTGAAGAACGGGATTTGACTGAATAAATTAATTAGGAAATTTTAATTTGTTTAAATTGAGTTGCTGAATAGCTGAAAAATAGGCGAGATTCTCGTTGTTCCTCCATTTCAGCAGTTTGCTTTTTGAAGTTTTTTTGGTTTTGACAATTACTTTCTTTTTGTGGTTGTTTATTTTGTTTTTTCTTCCATTTAAAAAATTAAAATTCTTTTTTGGCCGCCTCCGTAGCGTAGTCGTTAGCGCATTGGCCTGCCACACGGAGGTCCCGGGTTCGATTCCCGGCGAGGGTCTGGAAATTTTCACATGTCAAATCCCAAAGTTAATGTTACACAATCCATCGTAGTCGCTAATGACCAAGTTGTTGATGCGACTCTAAATAAATAAATTAAAAAAAAAAAATTCTTTTTGCACTAAAACGAGCAGTATAAAATCATGAAAAATATTCGTTCTTCGTAACATGATAATTTGTTTGTGTAAACCTGAGAAAAACTTCATTTTTTCATAAAAACATATTTTTTGACGTAATTTAATGTTTTTCTCGTCGATATAGGTCTAAACTATTGAAAAACATAAAAAACCAAAAATCGAAATTTTGAGTTAAAACCATCGTGCAATCTCCCCTTAAGAACAGAATAGGTAGAGGTGTAAAAGACACTAGCCAGAGTTATCTCTTCTAAGAGTAACAAATTTCACTGTAAAGCCAGAACCTGTGGTGAATGAAGTGAAGATGCCATTTGCAAGATGGAAAGTAGACGCTTTTCGGAGGACCTGGCGTGCTGATAATCATACTCTTTCAACTCAATGAGGAAGGTAAACCACCTCACTCCTTATTTTTACTTCGTAAAACCTCTAGAGCAGTGGTGTCAAACTCAATTTTGAAGAGGGCCATATATTAAATTTAGAATGTGTAGGCGGGCCAGATTCAAATAACAAAAAATGTATTGAATTATTATAACATTTTATATATTTAATTGAGTAGTATAATATTATACGGTTGTTAAAAATCATATCAAAGTTATAAAAGATGGTAATTATTTTGAGCTCGAGGATCCAGATACCTGACTTCTCTTGTTTTTGACAAGCTCATTAATGGCAGGTAGAGATGACGTTACTGTCTATCTTTCTCGCTTGTCTAGGCACGCGCTGCCCTTAAAATTACTTATAAATGTAGTGTGCGCATTTTAAAACTTCCGTAGAGGAATTGAGTGGAGTCTTAAAGCTCTAAAAAACATGATTCTTCTTTCTGTGACACATTGCAATCGCGGGCCGTATTGATACAGCCCAGGGGCCGGATGCGCCCCCCGGGCCGTATCTTTGACATGACTGCTCTAGAGGTTTAAATCAGCTGTTAGCTGTTGACCTAAACGAAATAAAACTACTGTAACTACGTTTACTAGAATACCACAAAACCTTTGCCTATGAAGATCAGCGACTACTTTTACCTGTATACCAACCCGGTTGGTTAACAATCAAAATATAAATCATGAAAATTGAGTGAATGATATCACTGTTACGAAATTCCGCGTATGTTTTTGCTGGTAATGATTTTAAAAATTAATGAGTTTTGCCATTCTTAAAATTAAAATTCCTATCTCATGTACAAAGTAATAGTACTGTACGTCAATCAATTAAGAAAATCTTAAACTGTTAGACAGCGCTAAAATAAAAAAATATGGTGTAAAAAACTCACACAACTTTCTCTAGCCAATGCAAATAATTAACAATAAACCTAACATTAGTAATAAAATATTAGAAATAAACAAAAAACTAACCTCAAAAATCATAACCTTATTTTAATCATGAGTGAATTTTTTTTTTTTTTGGTTTAACGTCCCGACTGTTCTGCAATTACTGCTAATGCAGACGGTGAAGGATGAAATTATTTTTTTGTAACTTATAAAAAGATGCCGTGCCTGAATGGGATTCGAACCCAAGACCGCATGATGAGAGGCGAGCACGTTACCAACTGCGCCAATGCGGCCGGCGCATGAGTGAAAGACGCAAACTGAAAATCTACCACAGTTTGGCTTAAAAACATGGAAAATCATTCTTTCACGCTAAACTAGGCTCTGTAGAGAAAAATGCTCTAAATAAAATGTAGCATAGCAGTCTATGTACATAATGTCGTAGATCGATGGTCGATGCGAACGAATAAAATAATGAATCTATTTAAATAACAATTCAAATTTATTCAAAATTAAATTTAAGAACTATAATTTTATAAATATATTTGTAATAAAAAGTATCAAAATTAAATAACAAGAACGTTAAATATTAAAATTATTTAAATAATCAACATTTAATTGAATAATTTAAAAATGAGAGATGAAAACAGATGGAAGTTGAGTGTGTGATTTTGAATAGCCAAGGTGGGACACACAAATAAAAAGTTGATATTGGCGTCTCATATCCAGTCATTTGAATTTTTCTTGAACGGGGCAATACGGTAAATATTCAGAGAAGACAATTTAATAATTTAATTATATTTGTCAATATAAAATTTTAAAGATTATAATTTTGTTCATTCATTTCAACATTTGTTTACATTTCAGTTTTATGAAATTCGTTCATGGGCTGAAGAACAAAATTTAACTGAATAAATTCATTAGGAAATTTTAATTTGTTTAAATTAAGTTGCTAAATAGCTGAAAAATAGGCGAGATTCTCGTTGTTCCTCCATTTCAGCAGTTTGCTTTTTGAAGTTTTTTTGGTTTTGAATATTTTCTTCTTAGTGATGTTTTTTTGATGGTATTATTGAAAATGGAAGAAAAAACAAAATAAACAACCACAAAAAGAAAGTAATTGTCAAAACCAAAAAAACTTCAAAAAGCAAACTGCTGAAATGGAGGAACAACGAGAATCTCGCCTTTTTTTCCGCTATTTAGCAACTTAATTTAAACAAATTAAAATTTCCTTTTGTTCATTCATTTCAACATTTGTTTACATTTCAGTTTTATGAAATTCGTTCATGGGCTGAAGAACAAAATTTAACTGAATAAATTCATTAGGAAATTTTAATTTGTTTAAATTAAGTTGCTAAATAGCTGAAAAATAGGCGAGATTCTCGTTGTTCCTCCATTTCAGCAGTTTGCTTTTTGAAGTTTTTTTGGTTTTGAATATTTTCTTCTTAGTGATGTTTTTTTGATGGCATTATTGAAAATGGAAGAAAAAACAAATTAAACAACCACAAAAAGAAAAAATTGTCAAAACCAAAAAAACTTCAAAAAGCAAACTGCTGAAATGGAGGAACAACGAGAATCTCGCCTATTTTTCAGCTATTTAGCAACTTAATTTAAACAAATTAAAATTTCCTAATGAATTTATTCAGTTAAATTTTGTTCTTCAGCCCATGAACGAATTTCATAAAACTGAAATGTAAACAAATGTTGAAATGAATGAACAAAATTATAATCTTTAAAATTTTATATTGACAAATATAATTAAATTATTAAATTGTCTTCTCTGAATATTTACCGTATTGCCCCGTTCAAGAAAAATTCAAATGACTGGATACGAGACGCCAATATCAACTTTTTATTTGTGTGTCCCACCTTGGCTATTCAAAATCACACACTCAACTTCCATCTGTTTTCATCTCTCATTTTTAAATCATTCAATTAAATTTTGATTGTTTAAATAATTTTAATATTTAACATTCTTGTTATTTAATTTTGATACTTTTTATTACAAATATATTTATAAAATTATAGTTCTTAAATTTAATTTTGAATAAATTTTAATTGTTATTTAAATAGCTTCATTATTTTATTCGTTCGCATCGACCATCGATCTACGACATTATGTACATAGACTGCTATGCTACATTCTTTCACGCTAAACTAAGCTCTGTAGAGAAAAATGCTCTAAATAATAGTTGTAGATCTTTCAATTTCCTATAAATAAATGTGATTATATATACTTTTGTCGCAAAGTGCATACGAAGGCCGAAATCTTTTAAAAAAATCGATTTTTCACACGTTTTCGTGATAAAAAAACAGAAAATCGCTAATAACCGCTAAACTAAGCGTTATACAAAAAAATATTTGAATTAAAAGTTGTAGAATTCTAAATTCTCTACAACTGTTATTATATACATTTTTGCGCTATAATACATATTAAAGCCGTAATCTTAAAAAACACTTTTTTACGTAAAAACAGCCTCACCGAGAATTTCACGAAACATGGCGCCTACCCTATCTTGTAGAGAATAAAAAATTAGTAAACCAGGCGATTTTTAAAAAAATCGTAGGACTAGTTTTTGAGAAAATCGCAAAAAAGTGAAAAATTACACGAATAACCTACTACTTCCGTTTGACCGATTTTGATAAAAATGTTCGTGTCGGGTTCGGTAGTAGTATGTAACTTAAGTTTCAAGTTCGTACGATGTTCCTTTGTTGAGATATTTTGTATACACACACACACACACACACACACACACACACACACACACACACATACCAATCGCTAAAAACATGTTTTTTGGGTTCAGGGGGTCTGAAAACCTATAGATCCGGTCAAAACTCGATTTCGAAAAATCGACATGAAAACAATACTTTCCTTCTTATATATATTCATATAGGCAAGCGAAAGTAAAAAAATCGATGGGTCTTTTCTGTTACTCCTCCTCCCCCAGCATAATTTTTCACATTTTTTTAATATTTCGTATGCAACCCTTACAGTATTTCTAATGATAAGAACTGGAAAAAACTGGTGTGAAACACTCACACAACTTTCTCTTGCCAATGCAAATAATTAATAATAAACCTAACATTATTAATAAAATATTAGAAATAAACAAAAACTAACCTCAAAAACATAACCTTATTTTAATCATGAGTGAATGACGCAAAATGACAATCGAACTCAGTTTGGCTGAAAAATACGGAAAATCACGCTTTCACGCTAAACTAGGCTCTGTAGAGAAAAATGCTCTAAACAAAAGTTGTAGATCTTTTAATTTTCTATAAATTTAATTATATACACTTTTGTCGTAAAATGCATACTAAGGCCGAAATCTTAAAAAAATCAATTTTTCACACATTTTCGTGAGAAAAAAAACAGAAAATCGCAAATTACCGCTAAACTAAGCGTTATACAAAAAAATGTTTGAAATAAAAGTTGTGGAATTTTTAATTCTCTACAACTTTTATTATATAAAGTTTTGCGCTAAAATGCATATTAAAGCTGTAATCTTAAAAAAACAACGTTTTTACGTGAAAACAGCCTTACCTAGAATTTCAGCAAACATGACGCCTACCCTATCTTGTAGAGAATAAAAAATTGAGTAAAATAGGCGATTTAAAAAAAAAAATTGTAGGACCAGTTTTTGAGAAAATCGCAAAAAAGTGAAAAATTACACGAATAAACTACCACTTCCGGTTGACCGATTTAGATGAAAATGTTCGTGTCGAGTTCGGTAGTGGTACGTAACTTAAGTTTCAAGTTTCAAGTTCGTACGATGTTCCGTTCTTGAGATATTCTGTTCACATACACACACACACACACACACACACACACAGACACACACACAGACCAATCGCTAAAAACATGTTTTTTGGGTTCAGGGGGTCTGAAAACGTATAGATCCGGTGAAAACTCGATTTCGAAAAATCGACATGAAAACAATACTTTCCTTCCTATATATTTATATAGGCAAGAGAAAGTAAAAATATTTAAAACAATCCTACACCAATATTCTTTAAGTTAAGGTTAAATATAGATAGGGTAAATACATTGCTTTTACTCAATATTGTTACTGTATGTAATAATGAAATATAAACTCACTGAGAATAAGACATCATTAAAAAAATTAAACATTAAATTGATTTAACATAATTAAATTAAACTTTATTAAATAATTTAATATTTTTCAATAAATAGTTTAAGCTGCCCATAACAGACAGGTGAAGTGTCAAATTATTTACACCCTATCTGTTCGTTGCAGGGTTAAAATAAATAGTTCTGTTTCCTTATCATATGACCAGCCAATTAAATGACTGAATCATTAAGAACAGAAGAGGCAGAGGTGTAAAAGACACTTATCAGAGTTATCTCCTTTCAAAGTAATGAATTTCATTATACAGGCAGACCCTGTGGTGAATGAAGTGAAGGTGTAATTTGCAGAGTGGAAAGTAGATGCTTTTCAGAGGGCCCGGTATGCTGATAAGTGTATATTTTCATTTAGTGAGGAAGGTTAAAATAAACCACCTCACTCCTCGTTTTAGTTAGTAAAAACTTTGCAGGGTCAAACCAGCCTTTCGGCTGATGACCTAAACCACAAATAGTTTAAGGTTAACTTGAAAAAGGAAAAAACTTTAACGTTAACTTGAAAAATATTAATATATGATTTATTTTAATATTTTTACCGTTTTTATCGTTAAAAATCTGGTGTGAAACACTCACACAACTTTCTCTTGCCAATGAAAATAATTAATAATAAACCTAACATTAGTATTAAAACATTAGAAATGAACAAAAACTAACCTCAAAAACATAACCTTATTTTAATCATGAGTGAATGACGCAAAATGAAAATCAACCTCAGTTTGGCTTAGAAATACGGAAAATCACTCTTTCTCTCTAAACTAGGCTCTGTAGAGAAAAATGCTCTAAATAAAAGTTGTAGATCTTTTAATTTTTTATAAATTTAATTATATACACTTTTGTCGTAAAATGCATACTAAGGCCGAAATGTTAAAAAAATCGATTTTTCTCACGTTTTCGTGAGAAAAAAAACAGAAAATCGCAAATTACCGCTAAACTAAGCGTTATAAAAAAAAATGTTTGAAATAAAAGTTGTAGGTTTTTTAATTCTCTACAACTTTTATTACATAAGTTTTTGCGCTAAAATTTATATTAAAGCCGTAATCTTAAAAAAACAACGTTTTTACGTGAAAACAGCCTCACCGAGAATTTCAGCAAACATGGCGTCTACCCTATCTTGTAGAGAATAAAAAATTGAGTAAAATAGGCGATTTTAACAAAAATCGTAGGACCAGTTTTTGAGAAAATCGCAAAAAACTGAAAAATTATACGAATAAACTACTACTTCCGGTTGACCGATTTTGATGAAAATGTTCGTGTCGCGTCCGGTAGTGGTATGTAACTTAAGTTTCAAGTTTCAAGTTCGTATGATGTTCCGTTCTTGAGATATTCTGTTCACACACAGACACACAGACACACACACACACACAGACACACACACACACACACACACACACAGACCAATCGCTAAAAACATGTTTTTTGGGTTCAGGGGGTCTGAAAACGTATAGATCCGGTGAAAACTCGATTTCGAAAAATCGACATGAAAACAATACTTTCCTTCCTATATATTCATATAGGCAAGAGAAAGTAAAAATAGGTACTGTAAGAATACCTACAAACGAAATATCCATAAAATGTGATAAATTATGTTTTAACCCTCTCTAACCCAGTGTGGCATAGAAGTCACATTGGAGTGAAATAACAGACATACAAATTTTAATTGTTAGCGACTACTTTTGATTAAAGAGCGCTGGTTGTGAAGTGTAATAATTTTCTGTACCCTAGCCAGGAGTCGAACCTGAGACCTCCGCTTTGCAGTGTAAGTTGCTGACCACTACGCCACAGAGGCGACTATTAATTTCTTTTTAAAGTTAATTTTAGTTTTAAATAATCGTGTTTATTTACTAAAATAAAGTAGCATTTCTTTCAGTATGTTGAATGTACATACAAGTATATTTTTTAGACTGTAAATAGTGATTTTATCCATTTTACCAGAATTTTTGAATTGTAAAATTTTTTACTTTCTCTTGCCTATATGAATATATAGGAAGGAAAGTATTGTTTTCATGTCGATTTTTCGAAATCGAGTTTTCACCGGATCTATACGTTTTCAGACCCCCTGAACCCAAAAAACATGTTTTTAGCGATTGGTCTGTGTGTGTGTCTGTGTGTGTGTGTGTCTGTGTGTGAACAGAATATCTCAAGAACGGAACATCGTACGAACTTGAAACTTGAAACTTAAGTTACATACCACTACCGGACGCGACACGAACATTTTCATCAAAATCGGTCAACCGGAAGTAGTAGTTTATTCGTATAATTTTTCACTTTTTTGCGATTTTCTCAAAAACTGGTCCTACGATTTTTTTTAAAATCGCCTATTTTACTCAATTTTTTATTCTCTACAAGATAGGGTAGGCGCCATGTTTGCTGAAATTCTAGGTGAGGCTGTTTTTACGTAAAAACGTTGTTTTTTTAAGATTACGGCTTTAATATAAATTTTAGCGCAAAAACTTATATAATAAAAGTTGTAGAGAATTTAAAAACCTACAACGTCTGTTTCAAACATTTTTTTGTATAACGCTTAGTTTAGCGGTAATTTGCGATTTTCTGTTTTTTCTCACGAAAACGTGAGAAAAATCGATTTTTTTAACATTTCGGTCTTAGTATGCATTTTACGACAAAAGTGTATATAATTAAATTTATAGAAAATTAAAAGATCTACAACTTTTGTTTCGAGCATTTTCTCTACAGAGCCTAGTTTAGCGTGAAAGCGTGATTTTCCGTATTTTTAAGCCAAATTGAGTTCGATTGTCATTTTGCGTCATTCACTCATGATTAAAATAAGGTTATGTTTTTGAGGTTAGTTTTTGTTCATTTCTAATGTTTTAATACTAATGTTAGGTTTATTGTTAATTATTTGCATTGGCAAGAGAAAGTTGTGTGAGTGTTGCACACCAGATTTTTAAGTCTTAAATAATGCTTTGATATTAAAATCATATTTAGCTTTTTTTTGCTACAAATCTAAGTTAAGAGAATATTGTTTAAAAGCCTGAACATTATTTACTTATTCATATTGTTGGGAACTTTGATATCAAGTCCCAATGTGACGTATGTGTCACACTTTTTTGTCAGGCATCAAAAAGGCTGAGGGTCTAAAAGTGATTTAAGGGGAGCCGACTGATTTCAACAAAAAATATTGTTTTTCAATTTTACCATATATAGATATATCGTTTTCCCCTTTTTCGATTGATATGTAACACGACATTCGTAGCTTTTTCTGTTGAGAAAAATTATGTTTTTACGTTGATGGGATACGTAGTGTTTATTTCAATATTTATTCACGTTTTCCATTCTTGTAAATTGAGATTAATATAATAATGTTACTGCTCTAACATTACGGAGATCGCGTTCACATAAAAACAATAATTTTCAGAACACATAGGGATCAGGTGTAACGCAAGATAAAATATTGGTTGTGTTTTTGTTTTGAAGTTAATTCCAATTGGCAATAGGTGTTTTTGTTTCGGTATTATGCATTATTCATCGGTATTATGCTTTTACTATATCCGCATATTGTATTTTTTGACTTTAGGTACACTTATTTCAGGAACCATCCCACCTAGGAGTGTGAAATTTCACACACTACATTTTAGTACTAAGGTGTGTATTTACTCCAGAGGTATTTCAAAAATTTTGGAGTTTTTTTTTTTGGTGTCTTTTTCATTAAAAAAATGTGGGCTACATTTGAACATTTTTTGATAATAAAAATCATTTTTAGATTGGATGAAGATAAATGAAAAAGCTCTGGTACAAATTTGTAAAAAGGTACTGTAGATAGGTGTGCCAAAGCTCAGCTTTGTAGCTTTAACCGTTCATACAAAAAAGCTCTATGCAAAAAAAATGAAAATGGTCTGCTCCCCTTAATTTCACTTAAATGTATGAAACAATGTACACGTATTTAAAAAATAGTTAAAAAATTTGGGATTGAAAAGTTTAATAACAGAAAAGACCCAAATCGATTCTGTATTTTATTTTTGATTCCGTGTTACCTTGCGAGGAACGGAACCCGGGACAGTACTCTTTGTAGTCTAGCACTCTAAGTTTGATGGAGACGTCTACTGTTTTTTGATAAATTATAAAATAAATTATTATCTTCCATCAGAAAGAATAGTAGTTTTAAAGCTAAGTTTTATAAAAGAAATCGTATGCGGTCACGCATAAATTGACAGAAATACTTGATCCGTTGGTCGAAGGTCTTCTGATTGTAGACGGGCCGGTAGTTATGATGCCATACCGGAGATCTCCGTCTGCAGGTACTGCACCGTAGAATAGTAGACATTCCTTATAGAAGATTCATCGACTCATCACAATAGTAGATCTCACTTGTAACGATGGGACAGGGATATCCAAAAATTACTCAGAAATAGGGCACGCCCACTGGGCTAGATGTAAACAAAAGAGATTGGTGGGGGACAGAGAAAAACGTGGAAGGGAGAGCGTACGTTTAGTGTAGAGCTCCGCGAAGCAGTAAGCGCTGTGCTGTCAAGCAAGAAAGTTCCTCTGGGCGCTGCATCATGGGGTCCTAGATGCCACGTGGTTTGTGAAGACAGCATGTCAACGCTTCCCATAGCTTTGGCAATCACCACCACCCTCCTGCAGACGGCGTTCGTCCTAGGTCTGTCTGCTCCTAGTAATCAATCAATCTACTACTAATTCTAATTTCTACTAACTCTTCGAATAAGATTATAATAACAACTAATCGCTTAAAATATATTACCCCCTTACTAACAAAATTAACAATTTCTACAGGCATGGTCACTTAATCCTAATAGATCTCAGGATGGTTATACTCCAAAGGATTTATTATATTTTCAATCCATTAATTTGGATGAAATTTATATGTAATTACCGATTATATAAAAATACAAATATTTTACTAATCTATCAGATTTTCTTTAATCACATAAAACCTTGAAAACGGTGTTTATTTTATTATTTAAAAAAAACTAATGTATTTTTATAAATAATTTCATAATAAAATAACATTCCATTATTTTGTTTCGTTAAACTTATTCCTAAAAAAGAAATGACGTAATTTTACGAATTGAATAATAATAAACTTTGGTTAGATTTATAAAAAAAAAAAACAATAATTACAATGTTATTATCGTTTTGTAGTATTTTTTTTTTAAATTTTATGATAAATCGTTCGATTTTTGGTTGAATGGAACCTGATAATAAATTTAAAATATATAATTTTTTTATATTTAAAAATAGATTTCTGTAATAATTTATTACTAATTAAACTTATATTTATTTATGTCAATACAATTTTTTTGGTTCTTTTAACACGAGTGTGTTTTTACTTTCATTCAAAAAACGTTATTATTTAAACTTTTATCGTTTTGCTTTAAGTTTATATTCTACATTAAAAGAACCTGATTTCAAAAGAATTATACGTTGTTAAAAAAAGTTTTGTCAACAAAATACTTTTTAAATTATCTTAGTATAGACTGTGTTTTCCACTAATATATAATTTGTTCAATAATTAAAATGAATTTAATTATGAAATAATAAATAATTAACTTATAGTAAACTCTCAATTAACCGTCTTTTGCATATTCGTAGTTCCGTTTAACCGTCACGGTACAATTATTTTGCTAAAACGTGAACGATTTCAAAAACAGAAAATGTTTATGGTAAGTGTCACCTTGTTGCAGAAACTAAATGTTTGCAAACAGAAAAGTTTTAGTAATTAATGTAGTTGGGAAACAAATAAATGAATTATATATACAATTGTTTTTAAATACAATTGATTACAAAATAAACTATGTTTCTAAATTCAGGTAGGTGATGAATAGCTTTTTCATTTTCTTTTTGATGAAATATTTATTTATTTGAAATTAGAATAAAATTTTTAATCTTACTTGCTTGTACGTGAATGCATGTAGGTAACTGAATCTTAACGTACGGAATTATTTTATTTTCAAGTTTTAACAAAACTTTTTCGGTTATTATTGTGTTTACTCGTATTACTTTAGAAATAAATATATAATTTAGTTTAAAACTTAGCTACTTCAGAACAAGTTTTCTTTCCATATTTTCGCTTAATCCGTCTTTCTCGGTCACCCAATAACCAGTTCATGACGAATAATCAAGGTTTCATTGAATTTATTAATAAAAATATAATGTTATAATAAATTCTTCTCATGAGATACATAAATACTTTTGCTAATTTATTTTTAAATTAATATACAATGTCTGGACTGATTAAAAATGAATTGGTAATTATTTAATATGAATGTAAACAAACATTTTGTTATGTCTGTCAAAATTTTAACTTTAAATTAATATCTTCATTAACGTATCCAAGAATTAATTGTAGATTATATTAATTTAATGATTAACTTTAATCGTACGATATTTTTTTCTTAAATTAACTTTTTTTAATAGTTTGTTTTTTAATACTATTGAAAAGGTTTGTTTCTGGAAATTATTTATAATTATTAAATTTTTAATAATTCATGATATACTTTCAAATTTTTTTACAGAACTTATCAACGCGATTATCTTATTTTAGTTGTATAGTAAGATAACTTATGCGTAGATCGACCGGCTGGCTATTTTTGTTTTATTTTCAGAAGTATAGACTTGTCAACAACATTTAAGTCTACTTACTTATCCATCAACTTACATGTTTACTTACTTTACTTACTTAAAAAAGTATGTCATCTTACATTATTTACACAATAGTAAACAATAACCACTAACATTAGCTTGGACATTTATTTATTTTTTAAACAAAAAGATATTCTTAAAAAATCTTGTTTTCTCTAAAATCTCTCATCGTTCAATTAATTGATTTTTTAATTTGTTTTAACAATTGTAAATTATAAAACTTTTTAAAATTTTAGTAATTTACTCTAATAATTAAGTAAAATAGAATATTATTCTATTTTTTTACCTGAATTACACATTAATCAACTTACTTTAAAATATGCCATCTTACATTATTACCCAATAGCAGGCTACGTTTCTATTTTTTTTTTTTTTTTTAACAATTATAGATCAGTAAAACATTTAAAAAATTTTATTAATCTATAAATAAACACACTAATTCTATTTTTTACTGATTTATTTGAACTGAATTACATTTTAATCAATTTACATGTTATTATTATTTACTTACTTCAAATCTTCATATTTATCTTAATCTTCATATTATTAGATCTTACAAAATTTACCCAAAGTATTACGGAGTTTCCATTACTATAATTAGCTTGGACATTCATTAATTTTTAAAACAAAAAACTTTTATTAAGAAAGAAATTATTGTAAGCCTACACTGTAAAATATTTAATGGATCAAGTAATTTTCTTGTATGTTTTTAACAATTAATTATAAAATATTACTTTTTAAAGATTATTTTATATTTTCTTCCTGAACAATTCGGAGTTTTTCAAGTAATTATATAATTAAATAAATAAATCTAAGATTCAATTTAATTGATTCAAAATACAATGCATGAACTTATTACTTAAATTTTAATATTTTTTAAAAAAATTACTTTAGGTTTGTAATTTACATATTAAAATCTACGATGTTATTTAATTCTACATTTTACACAGAATATATTTTTTGAAACATAATTTGTGAACTCTTATTCATAAAAAGAAAGCATGCCTTGTTAAACACAATTTGTTATTTTCCGGTCGAAATTTTTTGAATTAAAGAATTAGTAATTTGTTGAAATACCGAACGGATTATTCGAGAATTAATTTTAAGAACTTTGATGTTGTATGTTTTTCAACTCAGTAGTCGACGTTGTGGCGAGTTTTATAGTTATTATAGTTTTAAGCCTATTTATTTTTGTAAATAAAATTAAGTTGGGTTAAATTAAGTTGCTCTATTGCATAACCTTATATCTAAGTACAGAATATGTGTCATTACCATGTCATTGTAATACTGCGGTTAGGAACATAGCTAAAGTAAGCTTAATTGTTGAATACAGTAAACTATTGTAACTTAACATACTAAGCTTCATAAAATATTTAACATTTAACACAATTTAATCTTTGTGTGAAAATGTTTTAAAATTATGATTAAGTATAGGTTATATTTTAACGTTAATTAAAGAAGGAAATAAGTATTGAAAACAAATATTCAATATATTAAGGTTACGTTCACCTTACGACGTCAACTTGTCCACCTGTGATGCTGAATAACATTCATATTCCACAGGCCAGGGTGGTGCGATATCTTGGCTTGTGGTTTGACAGGCGACTTACTTGAAAACATCATCTACGTACGAAACGTTTAGAACTTAACCGCCGCCAGAAGCTACTCTTCTGATTAACTAACCCTCGATCAAGATTGAACCTCCGCTCCAAGATTTTAATACAAAAATCCCTATTAAGACCAATCTGGACTTATGGTGTCCAGCACTTTGGAATAGCGGCAGAAAGTAATTTAAAGTCGATCCAGGCCTTTCAATCAAAATTTTTAAGACTTGCTTCTGGCGCTCCTTTTTATGTAAGCAATACAACCCTCCACGACGATTTCAAAATTCCTACAGTAAAGGAGCTAACCGCGTTCTTGTATAGTACATTTCATGAAAGATTAGTTGACCATCCAAACCAACTAGCCCGTAATCTGGCTACAAGGAACTTCCCAACTGTGCGTCGTTTAAAGCGGAAATGGAGTAGAAACATCTTGGTCTGAATAACGGAAAATACCCGAAGTTTTGAACGGAGAATGTATCACTGGGTACCTCTTCTCCTTAAAGTGAAATTCCCCACCGCCATTTAAATATCAAATACGGAAGTTATGCAGCTCAATGTACAGTACCGTAATAAAAATTAAAAAAAAAACAAATATTTAACATCATAGCCATCTAAGCTTCTAATTTTTAATTTCTTAATTTCTAATTAATTTCATGATTTTAAAAATAAAATCAATTTAATGTTAGATAAACGTAAGTAGATACTGACAAAAATGTATTTATATCATTCTTTATATGCAATGAATTTACCAAAAAAATTCGTACCAGAATAAAAAAGAATATATACACTACATTTTTTTTTAATTCCTAATTTGTGAACGTTGCAATCTGTTCAATTTAGAACAATAAGCAACCCCATGACCCAATGAGATGAGGATGATGTGTATGACGTGTAAATGAGGTGCAGTCTTGTACAGACTCAGGCCAACCACTCCTGAGAGAGTATGGTTAATTAAACCCCAACCATCAAAGTACACCGGTAACCACTGTCAAGTATTCAGATCCGTAAAAAAGTAACTACCTTTACTAGGATTTGAACCAGGAACCTTCGTCTCCGAAAATCAGCTGTTAAACAGCTGATTTTGGCGACGACTTTACCTCTAGATCAACCCGGTGGGTTATATACGCTACATAACGGAGTTTAAGCGGAGACGATGAATGTGTAGCCACTATAAGGAAAATGTTAAATTATGTATTTATTTTAAACAATGATAGATTAAACAAGGAAAAATATTCACAGCAGTGGTAAATTAAAATTTTATTTAAATTTATAATTAGATATACATCGTTATAGGTATGCAATGGTTCTTTTATGGGTTTGTTTTCACCTTTCACCTTTTATTTATTATTTCACTGAAAGATAAGTATTGCGATAGTAACAATTTTTCAACAATCGGATTTCAAGTGACTTTACTATGCACGTCCCATGAAACCAAAAAATTAAGATCCTTGGAAGAATTTTCGTTTGTATATCTATAATAGCTCTTGATCTAAAATTAATATTGGCTGAAAATTTTAAAAAACCGTTTCCTTATAAAACGCCAGGAAGATTTTTGATATTAACATGAAGTGTTACAACTAAAGATCATTTAATCCGATGTAAAAACTCAAAAATACAATTTTCTCAAAAACGGCTTTACTGATTTTGCTTAAATTTCCTTCGTTTACTAAATATATTTATTTAGCTCATTTCGAGGGGATATACCATTGGGAAAATTCGAGGGCACTGTAGGATTTTAATTTTCTATAGCTTTAATTACATACATTTTTCCCTAAAATGCGTATTAAATCTGCAATCTTAAAAAAAATTTCTACGAGAGCAGATCCCCCAAGAGTTTCAGATTACGCTACGCTTTTCCTATCTTGTAGAGCACAAAACGTGTAATAAATGAGGCGATATTAGAAAAAAAACAGTAGTCGTTTTTGAGAAAATTGCAAAAAAAACATTTTACGAGTAAAATAGTACTTCCGGTTGACTAACTTTCATGAAAATGTGTGTGTCGTTTACTTTCATGGTAGGTACCTAACTTAATTTCTAATTTTCAACTTCGTTTTTCCGCTATTTTGTTCACACACACACATCCTCCCAGACCAATCGGTAATACCAAGTTACTATTGGGTTCAGGAAATCTGAAAACGTGTATTTCCAGTGAAAACTCAATTTCAAAAAATTGACATGAAAATAATGCTTTTTCTTCCTTTTATATTCATACAAAAATGAAATATAATTAAAAAATTTAACCCACCGGGTTGGTCTAAAGGTAAAGTCGTCGCCAAAATCAGCTGTTTAACAGCTGATTTTCGGAGACGAACATTCCTGGTTTAAATCCTAGTAAAGGTAGTTACTTTTATACGGACTTGAATGCTAGACAGTGGTTACCGGTGTATTTTGATGGTTTAGGTTCAATTAACCATACTTTTTCAGGAATGGTCGGCCTGGTTCTGTACAAGACTACATCTCATTTACATGTCATACATAATTTATATTATACTCATCTCATTGGGTCATGGGGTTGCTTATTAGTCTGAATTGAACAGATTGCAACGTACACAAATTAGGGATTTAAAAAAATTATAACTTCAATATGAAAATCGGATTTTTAAGTAAAATGTTGTTGTTTAGGTCATCAGCCGAAAGGCTGGTTTGAACCTGTAGAGGTTTTACTAAGTAAAACGAGGAGTTAGGTGGTTTACCATTGCCTTCCTCACTGAATGGAAAAGTATACTTATCAGCATGCCGGGCCCTCTGAAAAGCACATATTTTCCACTCTGCAAATGAAACCTTCACTTCATTCACTACAGGGTCTGGCTGTATAATGAAATACTTTCAGAGGAGATATCTCTGATTAGTATCTTTTACACCACTACCTCTTCTGTTCTTAAATGATTCAGTCATTTAATTGGCTGACCATGTGACAAGAAACAGAACTATTTATTTTAGCTCTGCAACTAACAGATTGAGTGTAAATAATTTGACACTCCACCTGTCTGTTATGGGAAGTTTAAGTAAAACTTAAACGTTTAATGTTTGTAGATTAAGGAATAGCTAAAGGAAGTTGGCCATACATTTTTACTTTCTCTTGCCTATATGAATATATAGGAAGGAAAGTATTGTTTTCATGTCGATTTTTCGAAATCGAGTTTTCACCGGATCTATACGTTTTCAGACCCCCTGAACCCAAAAACATGTTTTTAGCGATTGGTCTGTGTGTGTGTGTGTATGTGTGTGTGTGTGTGTGAGTGTGTGTGTGTGTATGTGTGTGCGTGCGTGCGTGCGTGTGTGTGTGTGTGAACAGAATATCTCAAGAATGGAAGATTGTACGAACTTGAAACTTGAAACTTAAGTTACATACCACTACCGGACCCGACACGAACATTTTTATCAAAATCGGTCAACCGGAAGTAGTAGTTTATTCGTATAATTTTTCACTTTTTGCGATTTTCTCAAAAACTGGTCCTACGTTTTTTTTTTAAATCGCCTGGTTTACTACATTTTTTATTCTCTACAAAATAGGGTAGGCGCCATGTTTGCTGAAATTCTGCGTGAGGCTGTTTTTACGTAAAAACATTTTCTTTTTAAGATTGCGGCTTTAATATGCATTTTAGCGCAAAACGTTATATAGTGAAAGTTGTAGAGAATGTGAAATTCTACAACTTTTATTTCAAACATTTTTTTGTATAACGCTTAGTTTAGCGGTAATTACGAATTTTCTGTTTTTTCCTCACGAAAACGTGTGAAAAATCTATTTTTTTAAGATTTCGGCCTTAGAATGCATTTTACGACAAAAGTGTATAAAATAAAATTTATAGGAAATTAAGAGATCTACAACTTTTATTTTAAGCATTTTTTTGTACAGTGCCTAGTTTAGCGTGAATGAGCGATTTTCCGTATTTTTAAGCCAAACTGAGGTCGATTGTAATTTTGCGTATTTCACTAATGTTTTTTGAGGTTAGTTTTTTGTTCATTTCTAATGTTTTATTACTAATGTTAGGTTTATTGTTAATTATTTGCATGTGCAATAGAAAGTTGTGTGAGTGTTTCACACCAGATTTTTTTTGTTACTGTTTTGTAACTTTAACACTACAACATGTAAACTATAAGGCGCGAGATTGTATCACTTTCCGGAAGTTTTGTATTCATGCATTTTCATTCAATACGTTTATGCAGTTATACAATTATCATTGTTTCTTTTATTCAAAACTTTGCATCGAATGAATGCAATTCTATAACAACAACTGTATACAAAATCACATTAATTTATATTTCCAGTTGAATTTATTTTTCATAGAATTATATAGGAAGATGCATAGTAATAATAATAATAATAGAGAAATAAGAATAACGTTTTGTTTAGTATTATTTTTATATGAATGAACTACAATAAAGTTTTTTTCTTTTGAATGAAAACGCCTCCTACATCTCTTACGACGTAGTAGTATTAGTATTATCACAGTGTAGACTTCATAATCGTTCTAAAGATTAAACAGACATTTCATTCAACTTTCAAAGTTACTTGGAATAAATTTACTCGTGAACTTGAGAAAAGTTTTTATTCTAATACAGGGTGATTCAGAGAAACGGAAATTTAAAAAAATTAAATATACGAATTGTGGCTATTAAATAACGAGACTGACGTAAAAAAGTTTATTTTAATTTTATACACGAATATGAATATGAATATTTATGAAGTATAATTTTATTTATGAATCACATTAATAATGAAAAAAAATTATTTCCTCAAAATTATACAAAATGTATATAAAAAATCTGGTGTGAAACACTCACACAACTTTCTCTTGCCAATGCAAATAATTAATAATAAACCTAACTTTATTAATAAAATATTATAAATAAACAAAAACTAACCTCAAAAACATAACCTTATTTTAATCATGAGTGAATGACGCAAAATGACAATCTAACTCAGTTTGGCTTAAAAATACGGAAAATCACGCTTTCACGCTAAACTAGGCTCTGTAGAGAAAAATGCTCTAAACAAAAGTTGTAGATATTTTAATTTTCTATAAATTTAATTATATACACTTTTGTCGTAAAATGCATACTAAGGCCGAAATGTTAAAAAAATCGATTTTTCTCACGTTTTCGTGAGAAAAAAAACAGAAAATCGCTAATTACCGCTAAACTAAACGTTATACAAAAAAATGTTTGAAATAAAAGTTGTAGAATTTTACATTCTCTACAACTTTTATTATATAACGTTTTGCGCTAAAATGCATATTAAAGCCGCAATCTTAAAAAGAAAATGTTTTTACGTAAAAACAGCCTCACGCAGAATTTCAGCAAACATGGCGCCTACCCTATATTGTAGAGCATAAAAAATGTAGTAAACCAGGCGATTTTTAAAAAAATCGTAGGACTAGTTTTTGAGAAAATCGCAAAAAAGTGAAAAATTATACGAATAAACTACTACTTCCGGTTGACCGATTTTGATGAAAATGTTCGTGTCGCGTCCGGTAGTGGTATGTAACTTAAGTTTTAAGTTTCAAGTTCGTACGATGTTCCGTTCTTGAGATATTCTGTTCACACACAGACACACACACACACAGACCAATCGCTAAAAACATGTTTTTTGGGTTCAGGGGGTCTGAAAACGTATAGATCCGGTGAAAACTTGATTTCGAAAAATCGACATGAAAACAATACTTTCCTTCCTATATATTCATATAGGCAAGAGAAAGTAAAAATGGTTTTATTTAATGTTTTAGTGTACCAGTTTTATTGCTAGAGTTCTTAAACGTACGAAAAATTGCACAAACTTTTCCGCCAATTGTAGTATTATACTCCATGTAATTTTAATAGAAGCACTGACACGTCCCTCTTATTTGCCTCCTCCTTCTTATTCTGAGTTAACATAAGTATTTTTTGTTAGAAAAGTATGCCGCTAAACTGTTACTAGTGTTTAACACTTTTGTATGAAATTATTTCTCGTCACATTATTGTGGTTAATTGTATAATCCTATTTTAGTTTATATATACGAGTTGTGGCTATTAAATAACGAGACTGACGTTGTAAAAATTTTTTTTATACATAATTACTTATTGTCACCTTCAATATACACTCCTTCTCTATCCCTACAACGCTCCATGCGAATTTTCCATTGTTGGAAACAGTGCTGGAAGTCATCTTCTGTCAGCTCCTTCAGGACACGTGCCGCTTTCTCTTTTACAGCTTTCACAGACTCAAATCTTGTCCTTTTTAATGCAGATTTCACCTTAGGGAACAGGTTGAAGATAATAACATGTGATGAAACGTGGTTTTTTACTTTCTCTTGCCTATATGAATATATAGGAAGGAAAGTATTGTTTTCATGTCGATTTTTCGAAATCGAGTTTTCACCGGATCTATACGTTTTCAGACCCCCTGAACCCAAAAAACATGTTTTTAGCGATTGGTCTGTGTGTGTGTGTGTGTGTGTGTGTGTGTGTGTGTGTGTGTGTGTGTGTGTGTGTCTGTGTGTGTGTGTGTGTGTGTGAACAGAATATCTCAAGAACGGAACATCGTACGAACTTGAAACTTGAAACTTAAGTTACATACCACTGCCGGACGCGACACGAACATTTTCATCAAAATCGGTCAACCGGAAGTAGTAGTTTATTCGTATAATTTTTCAGTTTTTTGCGATTTTCTCAAAAACTGGTCCTACGATTTTTTTTAAAATCGCCTATTTTACTCAATTTTTTATTCTCTACAAGATAGGGTAGGCGCCATGTTTGCTGAAATTCTCGGTGAGGCTGTTTTCACGTAAAAACGTTGTTTTTTTAAGATTACGGCTTTAATATGCATTTTAGCGCAAAACGTTATATAATAAAAGTTGTAGAGAATTTAAAAACCTACAACTTCTGTTTCAAGCATTTTTTTGTATAACGCTTAGTTTAGCGGTAATTTGCGATTTTCTGTTTTTTTTCTCACGAAAACGTGAGAAAAATCGATTTTTTTAACATTTCGGTCTTAGTATGCATTTAACGACAAAAGTGTATATAATTAAATTTATAGAAAATTAAAAGATCTACAACTTTTGTTTAGGGCATTTTTCTCTACAGAGCCTAGTTTAGCGTGAAAGCGTGATTTTCCGTATTTTTAAGCCAAACTGAGTTCGATTGTCATTTTGCGTCATTCACTCATGATTAAAATAAGGTTATGTTTTTGAGGTTAGTTTTTGTTTATTTCTAATATTTTATTAATAATGTTAGGTTTATTATTAATCATTTGCATTGGCAAGAGAAAGTTGTGTGAGTGTTTCACACCAGATTTTTTACTTATGATTCGGAAACGAAGCGCCAATCTATGCACTGGAAGAGCCGAACTTCCGTCTTTCAGTTATATTTTACATGTTTCTCAGTAACATTTCCACAGGAATTTCGGTAATTGCTTCTCGGATATAAACTTTCAATTCTTCTATTGTAACAGATCGACTAAGATAAGCTTTGCTTTTAAGATGACCGCACAAGATGAAGTTGTACGCTGACAGATCAGGAGATCTGGGAAATCATGGAATGTCTTCATTTTTTTAAATTACACGTTTGCCAAATAATTGGTGTACAACAGTCATCGATATTCGTGCTGTGTAAAACGTTGATCCATCTTGTTGAAACCAGGCTTTATCAATAGCTTTTGTTAATGGCTGTAGTTTTTATGTAACAATGGTTCTAACATGGTGATATAAAAACTACAGGATGGTTCTAATATGGTGACGTACCGATCTAAAAGTGCAATTTAGAAACATTATGACATTCCATGGCCTTCCAGATACTTTGATGTGTCAAGGTGCAATTTTTTCTTGTAGAGTCACCTTAAAAGTAAAGTGTATTAGTCTACCTGCTAAAATATAAGAATTGGAAGTTAATATTCGAAAGGCAATTGATGAAATTCCTGAAAATGTTACTTCGAACCATGCACAATGTAACTAAGAGATTGTAGGTATGTTTGCGTAAAAATGGCGCTCACCCGCAAGATGTCATCTTTAAGAAATAAATTTACTGTACGTATTGTTAAATTGGTTGTTTTACTACGAGTATAACAATGACATAAATAAATTTATTTAGAAACATTTTTTCATAACAGTATTTTAATTTTTTAAATTACTGTGTCTCTGAATCACATGTATATAGGCTACATTAAACGAAATTTATTTTGTCTCTACATTTATGATATTAATTTTTTTTAAGTTATATTTTCTCTATCATCTCTACATTTAATTGAAAAAAGTCTGGTGTGAAACATTCACACAACTTTCTTTTTTCAATATTAATTATGAAAAATATAATCTATGTTTAATCATGAGTAAGGAAAGTAAAATGAAAAACAACCTAATTTTAATCATAAGTGAATAGAGCAAAATGAAAATCAACCTCTATAGAACTTAAAAATACAAAATATCTCTAACTGACGCTAAACTAAGGTCTGTAGAAAAAATATTTGGAAAAAAGTCGTATTTTTCTATAACTTTAATTATATACACTTTTGCCCTAAATTGCCAAAATTAAGGCTAAAATCTAAAAAAAAAAACAATTTTTTAACACCAGAGCACAAGCCCTTAAGATAGGGTAACTACTCGTATCTTGTAGAGCACAAAAATGTAGTAAATGAAGCTATTTTTTAAAAAATCGTGGGATCAGTTTAAAAAAATACTTCAAAAACGGAATAGCGTACAAGTTGAAACTTGGAATTTATATTTGGTACCATGAGGGGACCCGATACGAATATTTTCATCAAAATCGGTCAAACGGAAGTAATCTATTAGTGCAATTTTTATTTTTTTGGGATTTTTGTAAATTCGCCTCATTTGTTACATTTTTTGGTGCTCTATAAGGTAGAGTATGTGGCGGAATCACTGCTGAAATTTACGGAGGTTGTGCTTTGGTGGTGAAAAATTATTTTTTTAAATTGCGGACTTAATTTTACATATTAAGGCAAAAGAGTATATCATAATTAGTAGCTACCTAATATAAAATTTAACAACCTACAACTTTCATTTTTAGAATTTTTTACAGAGCTTACAGAGCCTCAATTTTACAATCAATTTTTTTTACAGAGCCTCAATTATTGATTTTCCGTATTTTTAAGTCGAACAGGTGATTATTTTCATTTAGCGTAATTCAATCATAATATAAATTAAGTTAATTTCTTTTTCATTTTACATTGTTTACTCATGTTTAAACATGGTTTATATTTTTCATTGTTTGCATTGGCAAGAGAAAGTCGTCTGAGTGTTTACAGTCGATTTTTAAACGTTAAATTTGTCGACTGTTGCCGGTAATCGAACTGAAGTGTTTGATTCTGTAGTCGAATGCCATTATCGCCTAAACCACAGGGACCACTATTCTTGGAACGTTTAATCAATATTAGAACTAAAATATTAAAAATTAATCTAATTTTACTAAAACTTCATTATAACGAATTTTAGGGTATATGCTAAAAGTTCTTTAGTAACTATCAGAAAGTTTGAAACTTTAAGTGAGCTACGTACTAGCGGTAGGCGTAATTACATTATTTTGTAAGTTAAGAACACCTTATCAAAGTTTTAATGACGAATAGCTTTAGAAGTTCTTCATTGATGATTGAGATATGGTTTTCTGTTTGTGAATTTATAGTTTTTTTTGTTGAATATTTACTAAGAAGCCTGTATCATAACTTTTTTCTTATTCCTAAATATTTAGAACTTATTTCTAACTACAATGTTCCCCACACTTAACTGAATAAAAATCAAGCACAACATTGTACACATTGCAACACGCCACTTTTAATCAAACACATCATCACAAACTGCCAAAATACGCATTCCACACGAACACTATTTAAAATTAACAATAATTTCTGATTCAATTTGGTACAAAAAGAAGCGATTCAAAACACAATAATTTTTTGAACTTTCACAATATTTCAGATTTAATATAATTATGAAATCATAATATAATATCTTTTTTTCGTTGTGTAATTGTATTTCTTTTATTAAGTTTTTATTTTTATGCTGTCTACATTTTCATTGAACCTAACTAATTTTTCATTCTGTTTGTATCGATGAACTTTGTGTATATGAGGTGTGACTATTAAATAACGAGACTGACGTTGTAAAAAAATTAATTTTTATTTTATACATAATCACTTAATGCTACCTTCAATATACACTACTTCTTTATCCCTACAACGCTCCATGCGAATTTTCCATTATTGGAAACAGTGCTGGAAGTCATCTTCTGTCAGCTCCTTCAGGACACGTTCCACTGTCTCTTTTACAGGTTTCACAGACTCAAATCTTGTTACTTTTAATGCAGATTTCACCTTAGAGAACAGGTAGAAGTCAGATGGTGCAAGACCTGGTGAATAAGATGGATGTTTAAACACTGAGATGCTGTACTTAGCTAGGAACCTCTTGACAGATAACGCGGAATGAGCCGGCGCATTGTCATAGTGGAGAACCTGTGATTTGACTTTCCACATTGCGGGGCGTTTTTCCTTACTCTTTGACGTAGTTTAGAAAGTACCTGATGGTAGTAATATTGATTAATTGTTTGACCTTCAGGAACCCAGTCAAGGTACACAATCCCATGGATATAAAAAAAAACAATCATCATGGCTTTAAATTTTGACGTGCTCGTTCGAGCGTTTTTGGCTCTCGGTGAAGTTCGGTTCTTCCAGTACATGGATTGGTGCTTCGTTTCCACATCATAAGTAAAAAACCACGCTTCATCACATGTTATTATGTTCTATCTGTTCCCTAAGGTGAAATCTGCATTAAAAGGGAAAGATTTGAGTCTGTGTAAGCTGTAAAAGAGAAAGCGGCACGTGTCCTGAAGGAGCTGACAGAAGATGACTTCCAGCACTGTTTCGAACAATGGAAAATTCGCATGGAGGGATCGTACGGATAGAAAAGGAGAAAAGAAGTGTTTATTGAAGGTGACAATAAGTGATTTTGTATGAAATAAAAATGAAATTTATTACGTCAGTCTCGTTATTTAATAGCCACACCTCGTAAACTAAAATAGGATTATACAATTAACCACAATAAATTCATACATAGACAAGAAATAAATTCATACAAAAATGTTAAACACTGTTGTTGTTTAGGTCATCAGACAAAAGGCTGTTTGAACCTGTAGAGGTTTTACTAAGTAAAACGAGGAGTGAGGTGGTTTACCATTTCCTTCGTCACTGAGTGGAAAAGTACGCTTATCAGGATGCCGGGCCCTCTGAAAAGCACATTTTCCACTCTGCAAATGACACCTTCACTTCATTCACCACAGGTTCTGGCTGTATAATTAAATGCATCACTTTCAGAGGAGATAACTCTGATTAGTGTCTTTTACACCTCTGCCTCTTCTGTTCTTAAATGATTCAGTCATTTAATTGGCTGACCATGTGATAAGAAACAGAACTATTTATTTTAGCCCTGCAACAAACAGATTGAGTGTAAATAATTTGACACTCTACTGTCTGTTATGGGCAGTGTTAAACACTAGTAGCAGTTTAGCGGCATACTTTTCTAAGAAGTACCTATGTTGACTCAGAAAAAGAAGAGGAGGCAAGTAGGAGGGACGTGTACAGTGTTTCTATTAAATGACATGAAGTATATATACAATTGGCGGAAAAGTTTGTACAATTTTTCGTATGTTTATTACTTTCTCTTGCCTATATGAATATATAGGAAGGAAAGTATTGTTTTCATGTCGATTTTTCGAAATCGAGTTTTCACCGGATCTATACGTTTTCAGACCCCCTGAACCCAAAAAAACATGTTTTTAGCGATTGGTCTGTGTGTGTGTCTGTGTGTGTGTGTGTGTGTGTGTGTGTGTGTGTGAACAGAATATCTCAAGAACGGAACATCGTACGAACTTGAAACTTGAAACTTAAGTTACGTACCACTACCGGACTCGACACGAACATTTTCATCAAAATCGGTCAACCGGAAGTGGTAGTTTATTCGTGTAATTTTTCACTTTTTTGCGATTTTCTCAAAAACTGGTCCTACGATTTTTTTTAAAATCGCCTGGTTTACTCAATTTTTTATTCTCTAAAAGATAGGGTAGACGTCATGTGTGCTGAAATTCTTGGTGAGGGTGTTTTCTTGTAAAAACCTTGTTTTTTTAAGGTTACGGCTTTAAAATGCATTTTAGCGCAAAACTTTATATAATAAAAATTGTAGAGAATTTAAAATTCTACAACTTTTATTTAAAACATTTTTTTGTATAACGCTTAGTTTAGCGGTAATTAGTAATTGTCTGTTTTTTTTCTCACGAAAATGTGTGAAAAATTGATTTTTTTAAGATTTCGGCCTTAGTATGCATTTTACGACAAAAGTGTATATAACTTAATTTATAGAAAATTAAAAGATCTACAACTTTTATTTAAAGCATTTTTCTCTACAGAGCCTAGTTTAGAGAGAAAGAGTGATTTTCCGTATTTCTAAGACAAACTGAGGTTGATTTTCATTTTGCATCATTCACTCATGATTAAAATAAGGTTATGTTTTTGAGGTTAGTTTTTTGTTTATTTCTAATATTTTATTAATAATGTTAGGTTTATTGTTAATTATTTGCATTGGCAAGAGAAAGTTGTGTGAGTGTTTCACACCAGATTTTTAACTAAAGCAATAGAACTGGTGCACTAAAACATTAAATAAAACCATTTTTTTTATATTTTGTATAATTTTTAGGAAATAAATTTTATTTTATTTCATTAGAAATGTGTGATTCATAAACAAAATTATACTTCATTCATTTTCGGTAATGTTTCCAACATCCGATTGTCAGTTTTTTTCTTGTTATTTTTGGCAGAAATAATGTATTTTTTCTTGCAACTTGAACATTAGACAATTTAGATATTTTTAAATGGTTCTCATTCTGTAGTCTACTTAAATACTCTGAATCATACTTTTAAAAAATATTGGTTGATAATTCCTTTCATATTTTGTTTTTATAATATTTAGATATTCAATATTATCGGTAAATATTTTGTTTATTTTTGTTATTATTATTATTTTTATTATTATTATTATTATTATTATTATTATTATTATTATTATGCCCAAAACGGGCAGGTGGAGTGTTATTTTAATTGCACTCTATCTGTTTCGTCCAGGGCTAAAAAAAATAGTTCTGTTTCTCATCACATAGTCAGCCACTTACATGACTGAGCTATTTAAGAACAGAAGAGGTAGAGGTGTAAAAGACACTAGTCAGAGTTATCTCTTCTGAGAGTAATGAATTTCACTATGCAGCCAGACCCTGTGGTGAATGAAGTGAAGTTGTCATTTGCAGGGTGGAAAGTGAGTGCTTTTTGGAAAGCCTGGCATGCTGATAAGCATACTCTTTCAACTTAGTGAGGAAGGCAATTGTAAATCACCTTACTCCTTGTTTTTACTTAGTAAAACCTCTAGAGGTTCAAACCAGCCTTTCGGCTGTTGACCTTAACAACAACAACATTATTATTATTATTATTATTATTATTATTATTATTATTATTATTATTATTGCTGGTAATAATTTTTATGTCATTCCAAATAAAACGCTGGAGCAACGGACGAATTTCTGGGAAGACAGCCAATTTTCTAATAGGAATTCCAGTAATTATCAATGGTATTAATTATATCATGACTTCATAATTAAATAAATTCAGAGATCATTACTCTTTCTAATCTTCAATAACAACAAAAATCTGCTGTAAAATGCTCACACACTTTCTCTTCCCAATGTAAATAATTAAAAATAAAACATATGTTTAATCATGAGTAAAAATTATGATATTAAATATATACAACCTTATTTTAATCATGAGTGAATGACGCTAAAAAAATCATTCTCTTCGGTCAAAAATACGGAAAATCACTAATCGACGCTAAGCTAAGTATTGTTTCTCTGTAGAAACAATGCTTGAATTAAAAATTGTTGGTTTTTACTTATTTCTATAACTTCAGTTATTATAATTTTTTTCATGAAATGCAAATAAAGGCTGTAATCTTTAAAAAAAAACCCGTTTCTTACCGAATTCAATAAAAAAAAATACTGAAAATCACAAATAATGCTAAAGTAGGCGTTGTAGAAAAAAAAATTGCTTGAAATTTAACCGGAAGTCACGAAATCAAATTCGGAATTTTGATACAAAAATAGTGTCATTCAATTCCTCTTAACGAGTAAATATAGAATATTCTAATGGTTTTTGCCATAACTCCAAAGGTAAGCCTTTTTAAAAATTACCACTAACCATGACACGATGATGACACCGTGATAATTTTTCCGTCTTTATTCAGTAATTTTTTTTATTCCTAATTTGTGTACGTTGCAATCTGTTTAATTTAGAACAATAAGCAACCCCATGACCCAATGAGATAAGGATGGTGTGTATGACGGGTAAATTAGGTGTGATCTTGTACAGACCCAGGCCGACCATTTCTGAGAGAGTATTTACATCGTGGTTAATTGAACCACAACTATCAAAGAACACCGGTAACCACTGTCTAGTATTCAATAGGCTATTTGACAGGTTTTTAAAATACATTTTATATGATGTAGTAGAGTTTAAGGAACCCAGTAAAAGTTTCATTTTTTAAATCTGGTACATATTTGCTGAAAAATATCAAATTAAAAATTCAATATTTAAATAGCGCGCCAAAACACTACTTTGACAATATGGCGCTGCAAACGGGTCGGTGACGTCACTTGCCTGTAAACAAAAAACGAAAGTGCGATTGGATTTACATTTTATCGGTGATTTATGTAACAAAATGAGTTACAAATGGTGTGCAGTTCCAAAATGTACAAATACGTCGTTAACAACTCCGGAAAAACTATTTGTAAGTGTTCCAAAGAATGTTGAAGTGCGCCGAAAGTGGTTGCAATTTTCTCGGAGGGATCCTAATGACATAGCGAATAGTACAAATATTTTCTTCTGTGAAGACCATTTCGATGTAAGTAAACATAATATTTTTATATTTTGTAATAATTAATTACATTTAGAATGTAAATATTTTCGTTATTGATTGGAGGTTATAATACCTATGTTAGGTTATGTTTTTAACAGAATGTCTCTTGCAACTCACTTCGAATATTTATCCTGTTTTCCATAATATTAGTTAAAAATTGTAGCTACAGAGTCTTATTGCAAATAAATCACACAAAAACAAAGGAAAATCTTAATAACAGTTTCGAAAGCTAATATAACAAGTAGGCAAACGAGCCACGAGGTTTGTTTACAAGCATGTGACGTCATCATAAACTCGACCAACCAAGAGCGTTTTGTGTCACGTGACAAACGTTTAAAAATTTGCATTTTTATTTATGGATTTTTAAATAAATCAATTATTATTTTCAACTTACGTTAATAAATAACCATTTTTAAACTCTTAATTTATACTGATGACAGCAATTGACACTTTTTTTTTCGCATTGTCAAATAGCCTATTTTGTATAAGAGTACCTTTACCTTTTACCTTTTAGACCTTTACTAGTATTTGAACTTCGTCTCCGAAAATCAGCTGTTGAACAGCTGACTCGCGGCGACGACTTTACCTTTATATCATAGACTAACCCGGTGAATTTATTTAGTAATATGTCTACATAATGATTAATGTTCTAATGAAGAACATAGTGTGACAATATCGAAGAACGACATGTTTCGCGAAACTTCTTAGTAAATGGTAAAATGTTCATGAAATGGTAAAGAGTAGATAATAGAGTGGAAAAGTAACAATAGGACAATATTAACAATAAAAGTATGCCTATTTTTAAAAGGATATCTATTCATAAAAATTATTTAATAGGACTGCGCTATTGTGTATGATAAAAGGCCGGGTATTGTTGTACAACTATTTATGAAAGGGACCTGTAACACTTTCCATTTACAATAGATCAATTGTTACTTGTTTACATCAGTTCATCAGTTATGACTTTTCGAGAACTAATAAAAAGTATTATTGATCGAATCTCAGTGTCGTTCGAGAAGTCTCTTTGAACCTTTCCTACATAAATAGACCCCCGAGCGTGGTCAGAGAGTTAGTATTCGTTTGATCTTTGACGAGTGGCTATCGGGTGTAGTGCAGGTGCATTCCGAGCATTGTGTTGGTCAACGATTGTTATACTGTCTTTGTTTGTGTGTGTATTGTGAAAAGTTATTGTGTATCTGTATTCAATTCAGTTTTTGTGTATTCAGTTTCATTTTGTATGTGTATTCTATAAAATTGATTGTAAGTAGTGCTGTTGTTGTTTAGGTCAACAGCCGAAAGGCTGGTTTGAACCTGTAGAGGTTTTACTAAATAAAACGAGTAGTGAGGTGGTTTACCATTGCCTTCCTCACTGAGTGGAAAAGTACGCTTAACAGCATGCCGGGCCCTCTGAAAAGCACATATTTTCCACTCTGCAAATGACACCTTCACTTCATTCACCACAGGGTCTGGCTGTATAGTGAAATTCATTACATTCAGAGAAGATAACTCTGACTAGTGTCTTTTACACCTCTACCTCTTCTGTTCTTAAATGATTCAGTCATTTAATTGGCTGACCATGTGATAAGAAACAGAACTATTTATTTTAGCCCTGCAACAAACAGATTGAGTGTAAATAATTTGACACTCCACCTGTCTGTTATGGGCAGACAGTAGTGCTAAGTAAATTATTAAGTTATTTATTGTATTACTTCAATATAATTAGTTTGTTGTTTATTTTGTAAATCTTTTAGTGTAATAAATATTTGTAATTGTAAACTTTAGTGTATTAATTATTTAATAACCTAGATCCCGAAACGGACCTTAACGATAAGTGACACAATAGGAATACTGTACATATGTTAATAGCCTACACCAATTTCTCCACTCTTTTTTTGGAGGTTCGGTCTTAACGACACTTTAATTTAACACCGGTGTACGACCAGATTTTACCACGGTAAATCGAAAACGTACTGTATTTATAAATAAATTAACATTTCACAGTACAGCTTAGTAATTACTATTTTTTTACTTTCTCTTGTCTATATGAATATATAAGAAGGAAAGTATTGTTTTCATGTCGATTTTTCAAAATCGAGTTTTCACCGGATCTACACGTTTTCAGACCCCCTGAACCCAAAAAACATGTTTTTAGCGATTGGTCTGTGTGTGTGTGTGTGTGTGTGTGCGTGTGTATGTGTGTGTGCGCGCGTGTGTGTGTGTGTGCGTGCGCGTGCGTGCGTGCGTGCGTGCGTGCGTGTGTGTGCGCGCGTGTGCGTGTGTGTGTGTGTGTGTGTGTGTGTGTATGTGTGTGTGTGTGTGTGTGTGTGTGTGTGTGTGTGTGTGTGTGTGTGTGTGTGTGTGAGTGTGTGTACAAAATATCTCAAGAACGGAACATCGTACAAACTTGAAACTTGAAACTTAAGTTAAATATCACTGCCGGACCCGACACGAACACTTTCATCAAAATCGGTCAACCGGAAGTAGCAGTTTATTCGTGAATTTTTATTCGTAAATGTTTATTTCAAACAATTTTTTGTATAACGCTTAGTTTAGCGGTAATTAGCGATTTTCTGATTTTTTTCTCACGAAAATGTGTGAAAAATCGATTTTATTAAGATTTCGGCCTTAGAATGCATTTTACGACAAAAGTGTATATAATAAAATTTATAGGAAATTAAACTTTTATTTAAAGCATTTTTCTCTACAGAGCCTAGTTTAGTGTGAAAGAGTGATTTTCCATATTTTTAAGCCAAACTGAGGTTCATTTTCATTTTGCGTCTTTCATATATGATTAAAATTAGGTTATGTTTATTGAGGTTAGTTTTTTGTTTATCTCTAATGTTTTATTACTAATATTAGGTTTATTGTTAATTATTTGCACTGGCAAGAGAAAGTTGTGTGAGTGTTTCACACCAGATTTTTTTACTCAAAAAATGTCCTATTATAACAAAAGTTAACTGATCTTGAAAATTATATAAATAAATTCCTTAAGACCTAGACATCCTGAATAAATGAAAACAAATTTTCGATAACGAATAAGCTTAATTGTATGATTATTAAAATATTTACTTTTGCGTGTGGCTATACAATAGAATCCGTTACCGAGTTACATTGAATCGTTTAGACAGATTCAATATACTCACTTCCCGGAAATAGGCTATAAAAATATTAGCAAAGCATGCAAAACTTTATTAGTAGTTAATTAATAAAATAATTATCATAAACAATTAATTGCATTATTTTATTGTTAAACTTGATAACTTCTATCACCCGAACTAGTCTAAATATTAGTACTAAAATATTGATTTTTAAATGCTTTATTAACGGCTTAAATCAAATAATTATTATTATTGATTTTTAAAAGTTTATTAACCTATTTTTATTAGAATGGTTTGCAAAACAGGTTAAAGAACTATTTTTATATGAATCTTTAATATGCATATTTTTACTTTCTCTTGCCTATATGAATATATGGGAAGGAAAGTATTGTTTTCATGTCGATTTTTCGAAATCATGTTTTCACCGGATCTACATGTTTTCAGACCCCCTGAACCCAAAAACATGTTTTTAGCGATTGGTCTGTGTGTGTGTGCGTGTGTGCGTGCGTGTGTGTGTGTGTGTGTGTGTGTGTGTGTGTGTGTGTGTGTGTGTGTGTGTGTGTGTGTGTGTGTGTGTGTGTGTGTGTGTGTGTGTGTGTGTGTGTGTGTGAACAAAATATCTCAAGAACGGAACATCGTACGAACTTGAAACTTGAAACTTAAGTTACATACCACTACCGGACCCGACACGAACATTTTCATCAAAATCGGTCAACCGGATGTAGTAGTTTATTCGTATCATTTTTCACTTTTTTGCGATTTTCTCAAAAACTGGTCCTACGATTTTTTTAAAAATTGCCTAATTTACTAATTTATTTATGCTCTACAAGAAAGGGTAGGCGCCATGGTTGCTGAAATTCTCGGTGAGGCTGTTTTCACGTAAAGAAATTGTTTTTTTAAGATTACGGCTTTAATATGCATTTTAAGGCAAAAATGTACATAATAAAAATTGTAGAGAAGTCCTACAACTGTTATTTTAAAAGTTTTTTTGTATAACGCTTAGTTTAGCGGTAATTAGCGATTTTCTGTTTTTTCTCACGAAAACGTGTGAAAAATCGATGTTTTTAAGATTTCGGCATTAGTATGCATTTTACGACAAAAGCGTATATAATAAAATTTATAGAAAAATAAAAGATCTATAACTTTTGTTATTAGCATTTTTCTCTACAGAGCCTAGTTTAGCGTGAAAGAGTGATTTTCGGTATTTTTAAGCCAAACTGATGTTGATTTTCAGTTTGCGTCTTTCACTCATGATTAAAAAAAGGTTATGTTTTTTGTTTATTTTTGTAATGTTTTATTACTAATGTTAGGTTATATTGGTCATTATTTGCATTGGCAAGAGAAAGTTGTGTGAGTGTTTCACACCAGATTTTTATTAGAATGGTCTGCAAAACAGGTTAAAGAACTATTTTTATATGAATCTTTAATATGCATATTTTTATTTTTCAAAAAACACTACAGTAATTACGTTGCAATTTTTTTAGATTGTATTTGTTATCGGGAATTGTGCAGTATTGACAACCACCCAATTGTTCGCTGCTTTTGTACTGTATTTTTGACGTGGATTAGGCATGAATTAAGAACAGGGATTTCAAGGCAGTCCCTCGCGTACAGAAATACAAATTTTATTACTGTGTTGTTGTTTAGGTCATCAGCCGAAAGGCTGGTTTGAACCTGTAGAGGTTTTACTAAGTAAAACGAGGAGTGAAGTGGTTTACCATTGTCTTTCTCACTGAACGGAAAATTACGCTTATCAGCATGTCGGGCCCTCTGTAAAGCACATATTTTCCACTCTGCAAATGACACCTTCGCTTCATTCACCACAGGGTCTGGCTGTATAATGAAATTCATTACTTTCAGAGGAGATATCTCTGATTAGTGGCTTTTACACCTCTACCTCTTCTGTTCTTAAATGATTCAGTCATTCAATTGGCTGGCCATGTGATAAGAAACAGAACTATTTATTTTAGCCCTGTAACGAACAGATTGAGTATAAATAATTTGACACTCCACCTGTCTGTTATGGGTAGTTTATTACAGTATTATAATGAATAATCTTGGCTTGCCTTGAGAATGCTTTCTTCTTATACTAGTGGTGATTTCCTCGGCGTGCTATTTTTCCTCGTCTGTTGCTATTCGCTTCGCTGGTTTTTGGTTTTATTATCTCCCCGAGGTACTTGAAGCTATCTACTTTCCTAATGTTTCCGTATTAATCTTTAGGTGACACGGGGCTGTTTTGATGTTCGTTATGTAGGCCTATTTAGTTTTCGCGAAAGAAGATGTCTGAATAAGATCATTAGAAAACATTCTCGCAAAATTAGAATCGAACTTGGGATATTCAACTTTATAATTGAAAACTTCCATATTGAACAATCATCATGATTTATTTAAGGGGAGATGGCACGATGGTTTCAACTCAAAATTTCGATTTTTGGTTTGTCACCGCAACCCCTTTTAATTAATCATTTACTGTGTTGCCGGCCTTCAATACTTCTTCCGGCCTTTGTCGGCGCGGTAGGCCCTTTGACGGCATACCGACAAACTTTTCGGCTCCCCACCGACAGAGGCCTTTGTCATCAAGGCCAAGTCAGTAGCCGCTCTCTACCACAGCGCTCTCGGCAGCTATATAAAGAGCGCTGCACTGAGCCGTGCAATTCAATTCCGATCAAGACACCGAGGGATTCAACTCCGATCCACACAGCATCGACAAGACGTCCACCACGGCACACGGCTGCCGGACTCCAGCGAAGACTAATCGACGACCCCGCAAGAGAGAAAATGATGCTCCCGCTCGCCGACCCGTCACCGTAAGCCGTCTACCGGACCGTCATCGCCCGCTGACGCGAGCGATACCCACAGCGGTCCCTCGACCGAGCCTTACACCCACCGGACCCGACGAAGCAGCCATCGACGCACTACTGCGAGGGAAGAAGATGACGTCTCCGCTGGATGACAACACGCCGTGTCGCCCAAGTCCTCGACTATCACGACGACTACGACCGACGACTACGACCGACGACTCTCCTAGACTACCACCGCTTAAACGGCCCTTTCCAGGGCCACCAAACAAATAAGGTTTGCCACTTAATGTCGCCATCCAGTGACAGGTTTTTTTATGTTTTTCAATAGTTTACCTAGATCTACTAGAAAAACATTAAATTACGTTAAAAAAATATTTTATTTATGAAAAAATTAAGTTTTTATCAGATTTACACAGAAAAATTATTATGTTACGTAGAACTAATATTTTTTCATAATTTTATACTGCTCGTTTTAGTGCAGAGAGTTTTAGGTTTAAAATATCTGCATTACTGTTTTTTGTATTCTCAACTGTTGTTGGTTCAGCTTTCTAAACAAGTTAATAGGAAATTTACTTGTTTGTGTACATTTTATTTTTAATTTGTGCCTTCTTGTTTCTCCCCGTAAATTTAAATTTTTAACACTAGGTACATTTTTCTCAGAAACCAATAAACCTACCAGGCTGAAATTGTTACTAGTTTATTATCTTATATAGCCACATATACCGACATTTTTATGACTTCCTCAGGTGCTTCAAAAATTAGTAATACGCAAAAAACGATGAAAACAATTTTATAAAAATTTTATGTCATTCGTAATATTTTAAAAAAATGGTATGGTCCAAAGATTAAATTGAAAAAATGTCAGTAGCTCGAGAAGAAACTGGACACCTATGCTGTGTAAAGTTTAATTTCCCTATCTTGTACCAATCCTATGAAAAATGTACCTAAAAATAGCAAATTTAACATTGGCGGGATATAAAGTACAGTCTCTCCTTGAAAGAAATAATTTATTTTGGTAAAAGATAATTTTCAGTATGTTTTAACACCTAAAACAGACTAATTGGGTTACTTGTTTGCTCATTATTTATGATTTGTTTTGTCGCATTCCTTATAGACATAAGATAAGAAATTAGTCGCTATTTAATACTGTTATAGTTGTGAATGTTTGTACGTTATTTAATGATTACTGTCATTGACCTCTCACGATAGCACATTCATTTGATAAATATGTGTGTTATCTGCTAATTTAAGCAACTTACTCTTGTATTATGTAGGTTATTATTAAATTAACTGAATGAGAAGAAACTGTTTATTTATGTGTGCCAAAATTAGTTTGTATTATCGTTTACAATAAAAAAAAGTAAACACAAAACAAACTTTTTTTATAATTAAATAAATTTCTGCACGGAGATTGATGTTTAGGAATTCGGGTGGGATAATTCTTGTAAAACAAGACAAAATCCGTTTTCACTTCCTTAGCTCAAGAACGGAAACTGTTTCAGTAATTGTACGAATTTTCTCAAAAGTATTTCATCTATTTCTAAGGTCTTTAATGATAACTTCTAAAATTTTCCAACGAATTTTCATTTAGTTATCAATATTTTCTGTTTTAAATGGTTAGTAACGTGTATTTTTTATTTATTTTACGTTCTATCAAATATTTCGTTTATTAGCGATTACTATGAATTAATTATATAACTGAATTATGTAAGACAAGAGGTAGAGGTGTAAAAGACACTTGTCAGAGTTATCTCCTGTGAGAGTAATGAATTTCACTATACAGCCTGACCCTGTGGTGAATGAAGTGAAGGTGTCATTTGCAGGGTGGAAAGTGGGTGCTTTTCGGAGGGCCTGGCATGCTGATAAGCATACTCTTTAAACTCAGTGAGGAAGGCACTAGTAAACTTGTACCTTATTTCCTTACTCCTTGTTTTTACTTAGTAAAACCTCTAGAGGTTCAAACCAGCCTTTTAGCTGTTGACCTAACCAACTATGGGTTACGGTACAGAATTATTTATGGGTTTGATTCGCGATCAGAAATGGCATTCTTACATAATTAATTTTCATCTATCATGTTTCATCGTCTTCATAAATCGTAATGTGCATACATCAGACGTGAAATAAAAAAAAGGTGTAAAACAATCACACAATGTTCTCTTCCCAATGTAATAATGCAAAATATAACCTAGTATATTCTAATTATGAGTAACCAATGCAGACTTAAAATGAAAAATAACCTAATATTTTTACTTTCTCTTGCCTATATGAATATATAGGAAGGAAAGTATTGTTTTCATGTCGATTTTTCGAAATCGAGTTTTCACCGGATCTATACGTTTTCAGACCCCCTGAACCCAAAAAACATGTTTTTAGCGATTGGTCTGTGTGCGTGTCTGTGTGTCTGCGTGTGTGTGTGTGTGTCGGTGTGTGAACAGAATATCTCAATAACGGAACAACGTACGAACTTGAAACTTGAAACTTAAGTTACATACCACTACCGGACCCGAAACAAACATTTTCATCTAAATCGGTCAACCGGAAGTAGTAGTTTATTCGTGTAATTTTTCACTTTTTTGTGATTTTCTCAAAAACTGATCCTACGATTTTTTTTTAAATCACCTGGTTTACTCAATTTTTTATTCTCTACAAGATAGGGTAGGCGTCATGTGTGCTGAAATTCTTGGTGAGGGTGTTTTTTCGTAAAAACGTTGTTTTTTTAAGATTTCGGCTTTAATATGCATTTTAGCGCAACACTTTATATAATAAAAATTGTAGAGAATTTAAAATCCTACAACTTCTAGTTCAAACAATTTTTTGCATAATGCTTAGTTTAGCGGTAATTTGCGATTTTCTGTTTTTTTCTCACGAAAATGTGTGAAAAATTGATTTTTTTAAGATTTCGGCCTTAGTATGCATTTTACGACAAAAGTGTATATAATTAAATTTATAGAAAATTAAAAGATCTACAACTTTTATTTAGAGCATTTTTCTCTATAGAGCCTAGTTTAGAGAGAAAGAGTGATTTTCCGTATTTCTAAGCCAAACTGAGGTTGATTTTCATTTTGCGTCTTTCACTCATGATTAAAATTAGGTTATGTTTATTGAGGTTAGTTTTTTGTTTATTTCGAATGTTTTATTACTAATGTTAGGTTTATTGTTAATTATTTGCACTGGCAAGAGAAAGTTGTGTGAGTGTTTCACACCAGATTTTTTTAGTTTTATTTTAAGTTCCATCAAGATCTTGGTTTTAGTGACTATTTTGGGGTATGCAACAATTGGTTTTGGAACTTAATCACTTTCAGACCATAGTCGGGAATCGAACCCGGGACCTTCCACTTGGTTGGCTAACGCGCTAACCACTATGCCACGGAGGCAGCCTAACCTAATTTTAATCATACGTTAAATTAAAATCAACCTTTATTGGACTTAATCATCACTAATCACTAATAATTAGAGATTGAAAGATTAGCGTCAAATATTGACTCTAAACTAAACTAAAAATTCTTGAAATAAAAGTGAAAGGTTTATTAATTTTCTATAACTTTAATTCTGCCTATAACGGACAGGTGGAGTGTCAAATTATTTACACTCACTCTGTTCGTTTCAGGGCTAAAATAAATAGTTCTGTTTCTTATCACATAGTCAGCCAATTAAATGACTGAATCATTTAAGAACAGAAGAAGTAGAGGTGCAAAAGACACTAATCAGAGTTATCTCCTCTGAAAGTAATGAATTTCATTATACAGCCAGACCCTGTGGTGAATGAAGTGAAGGTGTCGTTTGCAGAGTGGAAAATATGTGCTTTTCAGAGGGCCCGGCATGCTGATAAGCATACTTTTCCACTCAGTGAGGAAGGCAACGGTAAACCACCTCACTCCTCGTTTTACTTAGTAAAACCTCTACAGGTTCAAACCAGCCTTTTGGCTGATGACCTAAACAAACAACTTTAATTATGCACACTTTTGTTGTAAAACTTATACTAAGGCCGCAGCCTTAAAAAATCCTATGTTTTACCGATTTTAATGAAAAATCACCAATTGCTAAACTAAGTGCTGTAGAAAAAAATTGCTTGAAATAAAAATTTAAACAATTTTTACAATAATTATATACGCTTTAGACCTAAATTGCGTATCAAGGCCGTTATCTTGAAAAAAACTTTTATATAGCGAGAGCACAGCCCCCTCCCCCAAATTCCAGCAGATATGCCGCTTACTTACCTTGCAAAAAGCAAAAAAAATATTGAATAATGAGATTTTAAAAAATCTGGTGTGAAACACTCACACAGCTTTCTCTTGCCAATGCTAATAATTAACAATAAACCTAACATTAGTAATAAAACATTACAAATAAACAAAAAATTAACTTTAATAACATAACCTAATTTTAATCATGAGTAAAAGACGCAAAATGAAAATCAACCTCAGTTTAGCTTAAAAATACGGAAAATCACTCTTTCACGCTAAACTAGGCTCTGTAGAGAAAAATGCTTTAATTAAAAGTTGTACATCTTTTAATTTTCTATAAATTTGATTAAATAAACTTTTGTCGTAAAATGCATACTAAGGCCGAAATCTTTAAAAAATCAATTTTTCACACATTTTCGTGAGAAAAAAACAGAAAATCGCTAATTACCGCTAAATTAAGCGTTATACAAATAAATGTTTTGAATAAAAGTTGTAGAATTTTAAATTCTCTACAATTTTTATTATATAAAGTTTTGCGCTAAAATGCATTTTAAAGCCGTAACCTAAAAAAAACAAGGTTTTTACAAGAAAACACCCTCACCAAGAATTTCAGCACACATGACGTCTACCCTATCTTTTAGAGAATAAAAAATTGAGTAAATGAGGCGATTTTTAAAAAAATCGTAGGACCAGTTTTTGAGAAAATCGCAAAAAAGTGAAAAATTATACTAATAAACTGCTACTTCCGGTTGACCGATTTTGATGAAAATGTTCGTGTCGGGTCCGGTAGTGATTATGTAACTTAAGTTTCAAGTTTCAAGTTCGTACGATGTTCCGTTCTTGAGATATTTTGTACACACACACACACACACACACACACACGCACGCACGCACAGACCAATCACTGAAAACATGATTTTTGGGTTCAGGGGGTCTGAAAACGTATAGATCCGGTGAAAACTCAATTTCAAAAAATCGACATGAAAACAATACTTTCCTTCCTATATATTCATATAGGCAAGAGAAAGTAAAAATCGACATGAAACAATACTTTTCTTTCTTACATATATCATATACAGGGTGATTCATGAAGTTCTCCCCCCACTTCTACAGCACATTGTACTAGTAAAAATAATGAAAAAATGTTATATAAACATAGGTCCGAAAACGCTTCGTTAGCGAGTTACAGCTAGCGAAAGTTTCGCCTGGATTTCAGTTCACCAGGTGAAATGAGGTCTTCCTGGAATTGTGGTAAGGTAGATTAAGGGGCGAATTCAATCATTTCTCATGGTTTTTGATCTGATAAATTGAATAAAACAGGTCCCAGAACTGTAAGTTAAACAGTTTTTGAGAAAACCAGTGTCAAATGCAAAAAATGGAGTGAAAATCACATTTTTTCATCTTTGGGCAAGAATAACTTTGTTATTTCACCAAGAAACAGTTAAAATTTTTCAATAAAAAATGTAGAAAATTTTATTCTGAACAAACCGGTGTAAATAAAGTACACAGAAAGCGAATAGTTTTTGAGAAAACCAGTGTCAAATGCAAAAAAATGGAGTGAAAAAAACACATTTTTTCATTTTAGTTTTTCCGGTTAATTTTACTTTGTACTCTTATGAATAAAAACTCATTTAATCAAACATCTATTCGCTTTCTGTGTACTTAATTTACACCGGTTTGTTCAGAATAAAATTTTCTACATGTTTTATTGAAAAATTTTAACTGTTTCTTGGTGAAATAACACAGTTATCCTTGCCCAAAGATGAAAAAATAAGTTTTTCACTCCATTTTTTGCATTTGACACTGGTTTTCTTAAAAACTATTTAACTTACAGATCTGGGACCTGTTTTATTCAATTTATCAGATCAAAAACCATAAGAAATGATTGAATTTGCCCCTTAATCTACCTTACCACAATTCCAGGAAGACCTCATTTCACCTGGTGAACTGAAATCCAGGCGAAACTTTCGCTAGCTGTAACTCGCTAACGAAGCGTTTTCGGACCTATGTTTATATAACATTTTTTCATTATTTTTACTAGTACAATGTGCTGTAGAAGTGGGGGGAGAACTTCATGAATCACCCTGTATATATGTATATAGGGCATGAGAAAAAACACTGAAACTTCGTCTTACAAAGCCTACAAATATCGTTACTTTGAAATAGGTTACTGATGTCAAAATTGTATTCTTTGCTAGCTAAAAAGAGTTTAAGTTTGTATCAGTCATACGCGCAAAAATTACAAATCTCCTTTCCAATTTTATTAGACTGCAATTTAGAAAACAGGCATACATCATATTATATAAATACGTTTAATCATTTTATAATCGGATATATGTTACGAAATGAAAAATTAGATGAATATTCAAATACTAATTACAAGTCATCAAGTTTGTGTGGGTTTGAATGAAAGGGTTTTATGAAAGAAAGGCTAATCCGGCATTACTTAGTATTTACGCCTCTGCAGGGTAGTAAACGTGGGTGTACACCCCCACCCACGTGTCGTACGAAAATTGCAATTATTATAGAATGATTTATAGATTACGTTGTGGCTGTACCAAATATTTTCAAATATCGCTTTACCATGAAGGTATGTACAGTGTCTGTCAAAAGTTTAAGACAACGCTACTTTTCCTATCATTGGGTTTTGTCCTTGTTGTTGTTGTTTAGGTCATCAGCCGAAAGGCTGGTTTGAACCTGTAGAGGTTTTACTAAGTAAAACGAGGAGTTAGGTGGTTTACAATTGCCTTCCTCACTGAGTGGAAAAGTACGCTTACCAGAATGCCGGGCCCGCTAAAAAGCACATTTTCCACTCTGCAAATGACACCTTCACTTCATTCACCACAGGGTCTGGCTGTACCATTGGGTTTTGTCCTTGTTTTTGTTGTTTAGGTCATCAGCCGAAAGGCTGGTTTAAACCTGTAGAGGTTTTACTAAGTAAAACGAGGAGTGAGGTGGTTTACAATTGCCTTCCTCACTTAGTGGAAAAGTACGCTTACCAGAATGCCGGGCCCTCTGAAAAGCACATTTTCCACTCTGCAAATGACACCTTCACTTCATTCACCACAGGGTCTGGCTGTATAATGAAATTCATTACTTTCAGAGGATATATCTCTGATTAGTATCTTTTACACATCTACCTCTTCTGTTCTTAAATAATTCAGTCATTTAATTGGCTGACCATGTGATAAGAAACAGAACTATTTATTTTAGCCCTGCAACGAACAGATTGACTGTTAATAATTTGACACTCCACCTGTCTGTTATGGGCGTGTTTTTTCCTTATAACGGGTGATTCAAAAAGAGCGCCGGTTTTTAAACGGCTGGTAAATTTTTGTTTATCGGTTGGCAACATTGTTAGACCTCATTTCTATTTCGGAGAACATTCCGATTGACGATTCAGTTGTAGTTTCTCTTGTTCGCAGTGTAGTACTCTCGCAGTCTGTGTCTAACCATGGAGAAGTGTACTATTGCACAACGAGTGTTAATCGTCAAAACATTTTACCAGAGTGGAGAGAGTTATGCGGCTACTGTCAGGCGACTTCGCGGTACTCTAGGACGTAATGAAGCACCGAATGAATCAACAGTTCGCAGGCTTATGAAAAAGTTTTTTGAGACGGGTTCAACAGTCGACCTTAAAAGTTCTGGACTTCGTCGTTCTGGCCGAACTGAGCAGAACGTTGCGTTGGTTCGTGACAGTGTGGCTGTTAGCCCAGCAAAATCAATACGTCGCCGTTCTCAACAATTGGGTTTACGATGTTCTTCTGTACGGAGAATTCTTCGGTACGATCTCCAATATCACCCGTATAAAATTCAGTTGCTGCACGAGAAACAATGTTGTTGCTCCGTGAACGGTTCCAGGATCGCATCATTTCTCGTAATTCCGACCATCAATGGCCACCAAGGTCGTGTGACTTGACGCCTTGTGACTTTCATCTTTGGAGTCATCTGAAGTCATTGGTGTATGCCAATAAACCCCGAAACATCAATGACTTGAAGGAGGAAATTCGACGGGTTATCGGGCAAATGGAAGTTGAAACTTGTCGTGCAGTGATATCCAATTTCATGGATAGAGTTGATGCGTGCCAGCGCAGTAGAGAAGGACACATGCATGACATCATTTTTCATACATGAAATCGGAAGGTAAGATGAACTTGTTGATGTATTTATTTTCAGTTTTTCAATAAAATAAATCTCTTAATTTGATATATCAAAACCGGCGCTCTTTTTGAATCACCCTATACATTGCTAAATTATACAATGACCCACCGGGTTGGTCTAGAGGTAAAGTCGTCGGAGACGAAGGTTCCTGGTTCAAATCCTAGTAAAGTTAATTACTTTTATACGGATTTGAATACTAGACAGTGATTACCGGTGTACTTTGATGGTTGGGGTTTAATTAACCATACTCTTTCAGGAATGGTCGGCCTGGGTCAGTACAAGACTACATCTCATTTACACGTCATACACATCATCCTCATCTCATTGGGTCATGGGGTTGCTTATTGTTCTGAATTGAACAGATTGCAACGTAAACAAATTAGGAATAAACAAAAAAAACTTATGCAATGTAAAACATTAACCAAATAGCCCTTAAAATTAGTAGTATTTCAGCACACATTCCACTTCTGTACCTTTTATAAAACTAATAGTATTGTGATTTTTCTGTTTAAAAAAAATGAGTCAAATGTAGGCCGAATTTTAATTTTAAAAAATTATAACTTTCGAAGGGCTACACTCAGACAAATGAATTTTGGTATGTAGCCTATATAGGCTTGCAGGAAAGGCACTTTGGGCCAGGCTTCTTAAAAAAAACACATAATTTTGGTCACGGGGTTGAATGCATTATTACTTTCTCTTGCCTATATGAATATACAGGAAGGAAAGTATATTGTTTTCATGTCGATTTTTCGAAATCGAGGTTTTGTTTATTTCTAATGTTTTATTACTAATGTTATGATTATTGTTAATTATTTGCATTGGTGTGAGTGTTTCACACCAGTTTTATTTAACTCTGTAGATAAAAAAACTCGTTTTTCTAACTTTGCTCGTGTTCGTAATTGCCGCCGTATTAAGTTTAAACAGTCGTTGCTATTCAATCGGGATCTAAGGAGCTGGTAGCATTGACAAAATAACTGATTTTCGCCACTTGTCATTTTTGCTGTTAAGTTTACTGATACCGAGTTTTAGATTAATTTCTTAACTTGTAAATTTGAAAATGGGCCGCAAGTTAGTAAACACCAGTGTGAAATGGCAAATAGTATGGATGTGGAAAAGTGACTTAAGCTACAGAAAGAACGCAGGAAAACTTTTATAAGAACAATTAAATTTTGTATTTTTTTCATGGTGTCCTTATGTTAAACGTATAACTGATACAGTACTTTTTTCATCAAGCAATTAATCACAATATTCAGAATAAATCCGACAAATATTTGAGAGTTCATAGCCACCAGATCTTTTCGCACTTTTTTGGTTTTTGAACTTCGGTTGTGATAATTTTATCGCAGCTTTTCCCATGGTTCTTAAGGCTGAATGGATGGGTGTCTTGGTGGATTCGAGGCGCGTGGAGTAAACAATATGAGACTATTTCAGAATATTACAGAAACAAAGATTTTTTATTTTTTTTTAAATTTATTTAACGTCGCATCAACATCAAGGTCATTAGCGACGACGTTGGGGTGTAACTGTGTGTGATGAGGATGAAATGATTATTTGTAACGTATGAAAATATGCCATGCCTGAGTGGGATTCGAACCCAGGACCGCATGATGAGAGGCGAGCACGTTACCAACTGCGCCAATGCGGCCGGCAAACAAAGATTTAATTAATGCTATTTCATATCTTTACTGATGTTTGTACTATCATTTATTAACAGTTAGTTTTGTTATCTTACGTTTTAATTTTTATTTACATTTGTATTCTTCTTTTTTTTTAATTTTATAAACGTGTTTTTTAATCTTATTTGATCATTTTATCTTTTGTGTGACTTATTTTTATTTTCTCTTGCCTATATGAATATATAGGAAGGAAAGTATTGTTTTCATGTCGATTTTTCGAAATCGAGTTTTCACCGGATCTATACGTTTTCAGACCCCCTGAATCCAAAAAACATGTTTTTAGCGATTGGTCTGTGTGTGTGTGTGTGTGTGTGTGTGTGTGTGTGTGCGCGCGCGCGCGCGCGGGCGTGTATGTGTTTGTGTGTGTGTGTGTGTGTGTATGTGTGTGTGTATGTGTGTGTGTGTGTGTGTGTGTGTGTGTTTGTGTGTGTGTGTGTGTGCATTTGGGAACCATGTATTGTGAAATCCGGCATGTGGTTACACACCAACTTAGAGAGATCCGTAAACGCTGTGAGATCCAACCCTCAGATCTCACAGTGTTCTGGTTTGTTATTGGTCATCTATGAGGTCACGTGATGGTCGAAAATGAATTTGGAAGTGGATCTCGTCTTGGCGTTTTGTAACCGGCAGAGTGTATAAAGTGTGTGACCACTGGGAGCGCTGAGATAGCTGATCACGCAAGTTGCGTAGACCAACGCGGGTATCTTCGATTCTATGAGATCCTTCAGGCAGATAGACATCACGCTTTACTTTTCATAATCAATTAAAACTGATGTTTGTTTGGTTTGGGGAGCAGTGAAGGCGCCGACGATTGCTACGTGCGCGCCTTTACTCCTGCTGTAGACATAATAGTAGGCCTACTGTAACACCGAGTAAAAGCATCCGGTAATCGGTGTTATTCGCTGTTAGCTAATTACATTATAGTCAATTGCTTCTACGTCTGTCAAACAATAGTAACGAGCTTAAAAACTATAGGTACACACAACAGCCTTAAAAATTTCCAATTTATTTAACTAATTTATCTATTTTCCCATTACTTTACAAAAATCATTACAATACAAATTAATTTCCTTATTTATAACTGAAGAATCTAAAACTTTTTAAATTTACTCGTGGTGGGAAAATTAATCTACCCAACTATGGTTTCCCATGTTCAAGGATAGATCAGTTTAGTGCTTCTTTTGTTTATTTCTACTACTGCAACTAATATGGTTATCTATTAGTGCGTTAGTATTATAAACCACATGTTAGTTTCTTAAATACTAATTAAACTACTAAGATATTTTATTAAAATAGTGTGCTATAGTACACATGAAAAAAAACATAAAAACAATAAAATATGAACTATGCAAAACAAAGAATTAATTTACAAATACAGAAAATAATTATCGGACCGGTAGACGAGCTCTCAAATTATTGGATTCCTGGTGTAACTATTGTTTGTACAGCTTCTCTTCCTACTTCCAATAGCCATATGGTTACTGTTTTTTTATACTATTTACATGATGTCCGGTCTATTTTAAAATTGTGAGGGTAGCAGATTGAGCTGCTTGGGTGCTAAGTAGCGGAAATACCTTTGTTATAAAGTATTTGAGGCCTCATGTAAGAGTAAGAGATCCTTGTTTTTTGTATTATAATGGTGGGCTCTTATAGTAAAATAGTTCATGTTTTTATAATCGTATATAAGAGGTTCTCGTGCAAATATTTGGCTGATATCAAGTACGCTGAATTCTTGAAAAAGCTGTTCCGATTGATACCTTAGTTTTTTTTATTAATTGCTCAAAATTGAATGATAAACATTACAAATTACATTAACGTAAATTAACCCACCACTCGCGGTAGAGTCGTCGCTGTTAATCAGCTAATTTTCGGAGACGAAGGTTCCATGGTTCACTGCTAGTATAGGTAGTCAATTTTATACGGATTTCGATTACTAGACATTGTTTACCGGTGTATTTTGATGGTTCAATAAACCATACTCTCTGAGTCTGTACAAGACAAAAAACAAAAAACTACACGTTATACATGTAGTCCGGTCAATGAAGACATAAAATTGGCCAAAGCTGGAAGTAATTAGGGGAAAGCTTAGGCTAATCTTTGCAGGGATAAAGTACACATCAAAAGTACTGCATTCCCCACTCGACCCGCTTGCTTCCCTCTGTGCCCCCCAAACCTTGAATTGTTGGGTTTTGCTTATAAGGCTTTATCTCTTAAACTAATCCACCTATCTACACAAACAGTTTTTTTAGTTTACTTAAATATTACTCAGTAAAGTAGCATCTACAAGATTTTTTAATATTTACAGAAATGTTGATGGAAAAGTGGAGTTTTTGATAACTTTACCTTTTTAAGATTAAATAATTTTTTGTACTCATTACTAAAAAAGATATTTTGAATAAAACTGTTAGCTCATTTTATTAGCTTCACAATGAAATATAATATTCCTCACTTATCTCGTACTAATACCAGAGATGCGTTTTAGCGTTGGCAACCGTGAAAGGATGGCGAAGGGCAAGTCGCGGCCGCTACGCAGCATTCACAAGTACGATTCTTGTAACACTACTTACTTAGGTATTCGAAATTTTTACTGTATTACTTATTTTTGGGAGGTGAATAAAAGGTATGAAGCTAAGCTCAAGGCTTTGGAAATGGATTATTGGAGGCGATGTTGTGGATATACAAGAATGGACAGAGTGAGAAATTATGATATTCGAAGGAAGATGGGTCTGACTGAGAATATTGCCGATTGGATAGAGGCAAAGAGTTTGAAGTGGTATGGGCATGTGAAGAGAATGCCTCCTGAGAGATGGCCAAAGATATTATTGGACTGGGTCCCTGAGTCAAGCCGGAAAAGAGGAAGGCCGAAGCACTCCTGGCAGTGTGGCATGGAGGTGGCGATGCGGGCGAGAGGACTGACAGACAGTGACTGCTTGGACAGACAAATGTGGAGGTTATTAGGATGCGAGAGACGACGACAGCTGTAAAACAAACTCGCTAATATATATATATATACACTTATTTTAGTTCTTTCTATATTTTATGCAAAAAAATTATTATTCGAAATTGATGAAAATAAAAATATTTATATAAATACAGAGTTATCGGAAGATTATACTTTATTTGCCGCATACGATAAACATAAATAAATAAACTGAAGACCTAAATAACTGAATAAACTGGAAGACCTCTGTAAGCTCTGACTGAAAAACGAGAGCACGGTCTTTCATTAACCCAAGTTCGTAGCAACCGGCCTGACAAACAATAAATCGAGACCTCTCCCAACCGGGATCTTAAAGCCATCATTGCTTGTTGAATCCTGCCAGATATCTTTCCTAAAATTACTCTAGTTCAAGTTGGTATTCTAGGCTGCAAGTTGAATACTCTCCTCTATCGTAAAACTCTCGCACGGAATGAAGTAGGGCTACTGTGTCTTTATTAAAATCGTCTAGATCAGTTACCCACTTTGTAAGCGGAATTATTTCTAAGGCGATCCATAAAGTTTCGCAGTTTTGCAGGAACTGACTTGAACTGATTAATTTTTTCAGCATCAGGACTAACATTTTGTACGGTACACACCAACACAGGACACATGGTTTCGGTTATTTCATGAATTGTACTAAAAACATCATAATAGTAGCATTAGGATTGCCATGTACATGTTCTTTAAAAAAAATTTACACCCTATAACTTACGTGTTTCCGAAGAGCAGGACTATTTGCAGCCATTTTAATTCATAAAAAATTAAACTTACAAAACAAATGAAAATAATTTTAAAAAATCGGTGAAAACTTGATTTCGGAAAATTGACATGAAAACAATACTTAAACAATATAACGTACTCGCGGAAAGGCCAGTTAAACCATAGCTCGTACTAATAATGTCCAGTAAACCGTAAACTGAACCGAGGGAAATAGTAATTTCACGAAAAATTATAAGGTCTAAAATACATCTAATAAATATTAATAAATACAATAATTTTATATATAGTTCTGTGTAATTTAATTAAAAATGACGTCATGGATAAATTTTATACACGTTATAAAAATATAATGTACGTTTGTTTACTTAAAACAGCGCATGAGAAGTACTGACTGCATAAGACGCCTGGTTGTGATGGTGAAGTGAGGAAAACTTTAACCGCACATGGAAAAGTAGGGTGTATAATAACATTTTAAATTCCATAAATACAATCTGTACCTCATGCGTTTTAACGTTCACAATCTTTTTTATATTTTAAAATACAGGCTGTAATAGTTTTGAATAACAAAATATTGTTAATTCCTGAATTGTGTGTAATGTTTTTCTATGAATCCTTTGTAGTCCAGTCGAGAATGTGAAAAACATCTAAATATTTTTAGAATGGTCGGTTATGCATAATTTTTTTGCATTGTGTTTGGTTTGACCTACATAACATTAACTACACAGTCCGATTTGGCGCAAAGGGCTTTAATTATAACTCGCCACTCCAGCGGTGCTTCGCGCCGCTTCCGTGCCTCGCATCAGAGGGGTAGGTGGTTCAGAATCCATAAGCGGATCAGAGCCATAAAACCCTAAAGGCAAAGTGCGGGCGCACAGCGCCCGCACTTTGCCATAGGGTGAAGTTCAGCCGCCAAAGGGTTTAGGTGGATCAGAATTTACAAGTGGATCAGAAACATAGAAGTGCGTGCGCTGCGCGCACACACTTTACCATGTGGTGAACATATTCTACATATTCTTCATTACTCCAGAAGGGACTCAAAACAGTTCCTATATATTAAAAGCTACTGTGCTCCGTTTAGAAGTAAAAATTTACGCCCCTCCACCACAAATGGACAGGATGGACAGTGAAGGATGTTGTGTCACGCCGACGTAGTTCTATATAGAACGTATGTCAAAAACATTTGTTTTTCCAAACTAAACGTGAAAAAAAATTTTTTACCCAATTTTGGGGAGGGGGTGCACCTTAAGATTCAAGCAAATAATGCCGATATTAAGGCAAACACGATGCAAGACAAAAACTTGGGAGTGACATCAATGCTTGTGGTTTGAGATATTAGTAACTTAAAACCCAAATGTACAAAATTCAAAAAATTTGATTTTTTGAGATTTCTCCGTAAGTGGGTGGGCTGACGGGACCTTTGTTTACATATTCTTGAAGTACTCCGGCAGTGGAACAATAAAAGTCCTATACACTTTTTAGCTACGAGACACCGTTTAAAGATGAAAATTACGGCCCCCCGCCAATGAAGAGGGGGAGGTTTTAAAAATTTTGAAGCATGCCGTCCCTGTGTGTTTTTAACACTAAACGACATGCTGTTGAAAGATTTTTCGTTTTTTGAAAATTTAAAAATTTCCAAAATTTTGGAGAGGCGTAGCACCCCCTACGGAGCCCGGACGACAGATGTCACTCCGACGTAGTTCTATTTAGAATGTATACCAAAAACATTTGTTTTTCCGAACTAAACGTGAAAAAAATTTTTTTACCCAATTTTGGGGAAGGGTGCACCCCAAGATTCAAGCAAAGAATGCCAATACTAAGGCAACCACGATGCAAGGCAAAACCTTGGAGTGAAATCAATGCTTGTGGCGTAAAATATTAGTAACTTGAAACCAAAATGCACATAAGTCAAAATTTGGTTTTTTGAGTTTTCCCCGTGAACGGGTGGGCTGTCGAGACCTTTGTTTACATATCCTTGAAGTACTCCGGCAGTAAAACAAAAAGGTCCTATACACTTTTTAGCTACAAACCACCGTTTAGAAGATGAAAATTTCGGCCCTCCTCCTATGAAGAGGGGGAAATTTCAAAAATTTTAAAGATGCCGTCTCTATGTGTTTTTAACGCCAAACGACATGCTGTTGAAATATTTTTCGTTTTTTGAAAATTTCCAAAAATTTGGAGGGGCGTAGCAACCCCTTACGGGGCCCGGACGAAAGATTTCAAAAAATGTCTCGTTTTTCGGTATTAAGCCGAACACGTTTCATAGCAAACATTTTGACTCATAGCATAAGAAAAAAATTAAACCCAGAAGCACAGAAAAGTAAGCACAGGAAAGTAAGTAAAAATTATTTTTTCAGGCATAAGAAAAAAAATTAAACCCAGAAGCACAGAAAAGTCAAAATTTGTTTTTTTTATTTTCGCAACAATGGGTAAAGATAGGACACTTTTGGTTACATATTCTTAAAGTACTTTGGCAGAGAAACAAAAAAGGTTCTATACACTTTTTAGGTCCGACCCACCTTTAAGGAGATAAAAACACCCCTCCCCCACCAAAGAAGGGGAGAAGGTTTTTGAAAAAAATTTTTTAAAACAAATGATTGTGTACATTTAATGCCAAACGAGATGCTGTTAAACAACTTTACGTATTTTGAAAATTTGAAAATTTTTAAATTTTTGGAGGGGGTAGCAGCCCCCACGGGTACGGGACGTAAGATTTAAAAAATGTTCCCTAATTCCGCCTGGTAGGGTAAGGGGCTGCAAATTGAAAAAGTGCAAGGGAAGTGTTCTCCAGGCGTAAAATAAAGAAAAACATGATATCGGATAGGGCCAAAAAGCCTAAATTTCGTTTTTTGAGTTTTCTTAGCGAACGGGTGCATGAAGGGCAACTTTAGTAACATATTCTGAAACGTCTCTGGGAGACGGACGAAAAATGTTCTGAACAATTTTTAGCTCCGACGCACGGTTAAAAAATTTAAAATTTCTACTCCCCCGCCACACACCCCTGAAAAACGTCACCCAAGATTTCGAATTTTTCCTGAGTGTTTGACCTATAGGTTGAGTGGATTACAGTGCCAGTTCAGCTGAACATTGTGCCCAGATGGCCGTCCATTGAGAACTGTTCACATACTGAATGGAATGAAAGAGGATCTCTTAGGGCTTTTGAAATCCATACATTAATAACACACTTTCGGACCTCGTAGAAATAGGAAGACACATTTCAAAAAACTTTTGCAAATCATTACAAAATTTTAATTTTTGCAATATTTATCGTCTTTTTTACAAACTGGGTGATAAAGGTTTTCAAAATAATGCTTCCGTATGGGGGATCTCTCTTTGTAGGTATGGCACGGTGGATTTCTTAATGCACCATTTGCTGGACTGTGTGTGTGTGTGTGTGTGTGTGTGTGTGTGTGTGTGTGTGTGTGTGTGTGTGAGTGTGTGTGTGTGTGTGTGTGTGTGTGTGTATGTGTGTGTGTGTGTGTGTGTGTGTGTGTGTGTGTGGTGTGAACAGAATATCTCAAGAATGGAACATCGTACGAACTTGAAACTTAAAACTTAAGTTACATACCACTACTGGACCCGACACGAACATTTTCATCAAAATCGGTCAACCGGAAGTAGTAGTTTATTCGTATAATTTTTCACTTTTTTGCGATTTTCTCAAAAACTGGTCCTACGATTTCTTTTAAAATCGCCTGGTTTATTCAATTTTTTATTCTCTACAAGATAGGGTAGGCGTCATGTTTGCTGAAATTCTGGGTGAGGCTGTTTTCACGTAAAAGCGTTGTTTTTTTAAGATTACAGCTTTAATATGCATTTGAGCGCAAAACTTTATATGATAAAAGTTGTAGAAAATTGAAAATTCTACAACTTTTATTTCAAACAAGTTTTTGTATAACGCTTAGTTTAGCGGTAATTTGCGATTTTCTGTTTTTTTTTCTCACGAAAATGTGTGAAAAATTGATTTTTTAAAGATTTCGGCCTTAGTATGCATTTTACGACAAAAGTGTATATAATTTAATTTATAGAAAATTAAAAGATCTACAACTTTTATTTAAAGCATTTTTCTCTACAGAGGCTAGTTTAGAGAGAAGTTAGTTTAGTGATTTTCCGTATTTCTAAGCCTAACTGAGGTTGATTTTCATTTTGCATCATTCTCTCATGATTAAAATAAGGTTATGTTTTTGAGGTTAGTTTTTTGTTTATTTCTAATATTTTATTATTAATGTTAGGTTTATTGTTAATTATTTGCATTGGCAAGAGAAAGTTGTGTGAGTGTTTCACACCAGATTTTTTATGTAATAAGTGATGTAGTGTTGGTATTAACTGTTTTTTTCTTTTTCTTTTTTTTATCAGTGCTATTATTGTTGTATTGTAGTTTTATTTTTGTGCAATTTTTTTTGTAATTAGAGTAATCCTCCTCCAAGCACGGGATTTGCTCTTTTGGAGGAGCAATAAAGGAAATAAATAAATAAATAACATTTAACAAACAAAGTAGGTTGGTGTATGGTCATGAAAAGTACAAACATAATTCTTAAAAATATAATAAATCATTAAAATATTGTCAATGATTAGATGGTTACAGTGTTTTGAAAAAAAGTCATGCTTACATTTTGAAAAAAGAGTGGGTTTATTGGTACGCATTAGTTAAAAATATATCCGTGGGATCAAAGTGTTTTACCACTAATGTATAACAAAAACAAAATCTGATGTGAAACACTCACACGAATTTCTCTTGCCAATCCAAATAATGAATATAACATAACATTTTAGTAATAAAACATTAGAAATAAACAAACAACTAACCTCAAAAAACATTAACTTATTTTAATAATGAGTGAATGATGCAAAATGAAAACCAATTAGTTTGGCTTAATAATACGAAAAATCATTCTTTCACGCTAAACTAGGCTCTGTAGTGAAAAATGCTTAATTAAAGTTGCAGATCTTTTAATTATATATACACTTTTGTCGTAAAATGCATAAGCCTACTAAGGCCGAAATCTTAAAAAATACATGTTTTTACAGATTTTCTTGAAAAATAAAACAGAAAATCACTAATTATCACAAAACTAAGCGTTATACAAACAAATGTTTGAAATAAAAGTTGTAGCTTTTTAAATTGTCTACAACTTTTATTATATAGCCTACACTTAACCCTTTATAGGTCTTTGGTATGTATTCTTACCACTGGCAATAAGGTTGATTAAGTTATGCAGTTGAACTCTATTAGCATCTTATGGTTTTATAGATGTTCTTTGGTAAGTAGGCTATCCACATTTTAAAATTAGTTTACAGCGAGTATTTGCTTCATCAGTTACACGAATGTGGTAAGAAAACATACCAGCGTACGCAACCGTGTTGTTTTGTTGTTACTTTTGTACAATGCTTAGACAATTTGAGTTTTTCACGGGAAAGCAAGCATTATTATAAATTTTAGCAAACGCTATTATAAATTTAAGATAAGCTATTTTACATGTTTTTACTTTCTCTTGCCTATATGAATATATAGGAAGGAAAGTATTGTTTTCATGTCGATTTTTCGAAATCGAGTTTTCACCGGATCTATACGTTTTCAGACCCTCTGAACCCAAAAAACTTGTTTTTAGCGATTGGTCTGTGTGTGTGTGTGTGGGTGTGTGTATGTGAACAGAATATCTCAAGAACGGAACATCGTACGAACTTGAAACTTGAAACTTAAGTTACATATCACTTCCGGACCCGACACGAACATTTTCATCAAAATCGGTCAACCGGAAGTAGTAGTTTATTCGTATAATTTTTCACTTTTTTGCGATTTTCTCAAAAATCTAGTCCTACGATTTCTTTTAAAAACAACTGGTTTACTACATTTTTTATGCTCTACAATATAGGGTAGGCGCCATGTTTGCTGAAATTCTGCTTGAGGCTGTTTTTACGTAAAAACATTTTCTTTTTAAGATTGCGGCTTTAATATGCATTTTAGCGCAAAACGTTATATAATAAAAGTTGTAGAGAATTAAAAATTCTACAACTTTTATTTCAAACATTTTTTTGTATAACGCTTAGTTTAGCGGTAATTTGCGATTTTCTGTTTTTTTTCTCACGAAAACGTGAGAAAAATCGATTTTTTAAACATTTCGGTCTTAGTATGCATTTTACGACAAAAGTGTATATAATTAAATTTATAGAAAATTAAAAGATCTACAACTTTTGTTTAGAGCATTTTTCTCTACAGAGCCTAGTTTAGCGTGAAAGCGTGATTTTCCGTATTTTTAAGCCAAACTGAGTTCGATTGTCATTTTGCGTCATTCACTCACTCATGATTAAAATAAGGTTATGTTTTTGAGGTTAGTTTTTGTTCATTTCTAATGTTTTAATACTAATGTTAGGTTTATTGTTAATTATTTGCATTGGCAAGAGAAAGTTGTGTGAGTGTTTCACACCAGATTTTTCCGCTAGTACTGCCCTATAAAGGGTTAATATGTGCCACGAGTCCTCTAGTGGTACCTATCTAACCTAAGTTTCAAGTTTCAACTTCGTGCGATGTTCCGTTCTTGAGATATTTTGTTCAGACACACACACACACACACACACACACACACACACACACACACACACACACACACCAGACCAACCGCTTAAAACATGTTTTTTGGGTACAACTTACATAACCAATCGCTAAAAACATGTTTTCAGGAGGCCTGAAAACGTGTATATCGGGTGAATACTCGATTTCGAAAAATCGATTTGAAAATAATACTTTACTTTCTGTATACAGGGTGATTCATGAAGTTCTCCCCCCACTTCTACAGCACATTGTACTAGTAAAAATAATGAAAAAATGTTATATAAACATAGGTCCGAAAACGCTTCGTTAGCGAGTTACAGCTAGCGAAAGTTTCGCCTGGATTTCAGTTCACCAGGTGAAATGAGGTCTTCCTGGAATTGTGGTAAGGTAGATTAAGGGGCAAATTCAATCATTTCTTATGGTTTTTGATCTGATAAATTGAATAAAACAGGTCCCAGATCTGTAAGTTAAATAGTTTTTAAGAAAACCAGTGTCAAATGCAAAAAATGGAGTGAAAAACTTATTTTTTCATCTTTGGGCAAGGATAACTGTGTTATTTCACCAAGAAACAGTTAAAATTTTTCAATAAAACATGTAGAAAATTTTATTCTGAACAAACCGGTGTAAATTAAGTACACAGAAAGCGAATAGATGTTTGATTAAATGAGTTTTTATTCATAAGAGTACAAAGTAAAATTAACCGGAAAAACTAAAATGAAAAAATGTGTTTTTTTCACTCCATTTTTTTGCATTTGACACTGGTTTTCTCAAAAACTATTCGCTTTCTGTGTACTTTATTTACACCGGTTTGTTCAGAATAAAATTTTCTACATTTTTTATTGAAAATTTTTAACTGTTTCTTGGTGAAATAACAAAGTTATTCTTGCCCAAAGATGAAAAAATGTGATTTTCACTCCATTTTTTGCATTTGACACTGGTTTTCTCAAAAACTATTTAACTTACAGTTCTGGGACCTGTTTTATTCAATTTATCAGATCAAAAACCATAAGAAATGATTGAATTCGCCCCTTAATCTACCTTACCACAATTCCAGGAAGACCTCATTTCACCTGGTGAACTGAAATCCAGGCGAAACTTTCGCTAGCTGTAACTCGCTAACGAAGCGTTTTCGGACCTATGTTTATATAACATTTTTTCATTATTTTTACTAGTACAATGTGCTGTAGAAGTGGGGGGAGAACTTCATGAATCACCCTGTATATTCATATAGGCGAGAGAAAGTAAAAATAAAATAAATCATTAAAATATTGTCAACGAGTAGATGAATACAGTGTTTTGAAAAAAGTCATGCTTACATCTTGAAAAAGAAGTGGGGTTTTTGGTATGCATTAGTTAAAAATATATCCGTGGGATCAAAGTGTTTGACCACTAATGTATAACAAAAATACATAAAAAAATATTTGACAATATTATTAAATTGTGGAAAATAGATTGCAAGTTCTATTAATAAAAAATTGTAGGAGTGACACGTGCCTCTGATGCCCCGACAATACACCTATGTTGGTTACACAGATCTCAAAATTTATCATTTTTAACAAATCTATTTATTATTTGAACATTAGTGGTGAAGCGAGAAATACACATAAAAGTAAAGAACAAACAACAGCTTATAATTTTGTTGACAGCGCTTTAAATTCGGGTATAAATAACAATAACATGAGACCAAGGTTGGATTTGATACACACGTGTCGGTATTATTTGACAAAATGCCATTTTCTTAAAAGTACTTTCACCCTGTAAACGTCTTTCACGTTCTCGCGCTCCATCTATAGAAGTCTTTAGTTTGGAGAAAATATTGCGATAGGGAAATATTTTAGATACCAGGATTTCAACTACTCTTTTTGAACCATGATGCCAAAAAATATTCTAGAAGAATATTCACTTATCTATACTATTTTCTTACCCATAACAGACAGGTAGAGTGTAAAATTATTTCCATTTGATCTGCTAGTTCTGAGGCTACAAAAAATAGTTCTGTTTCTTATCACATGGTCAATCAGTTATATGACTGAAGTGTTTAAGAACAGAAGAGGTAATGGTGTAAAAGACACTCACAGTTATCTCCTCTTAGAGTAATTAATTTCATTATACAGTCAGAAAGTGTGGTTAATTAAGTGAAGGTGTAATTTACAGAGTGGAAAGTAGATACTTTTCAGAGGGCCTGGCATGCTGATAAGCATACTTTTCCACTCAGTGAGAAAGGCAATTGTAAACCACCTCACTCCTCGTTTTACTTAGTAAAGCCTCTACAGGTTCAAATCAGCCTTTTGGCTGTTGACCTAAACAACAATTATTTATCTATAGAAATCTATAGTTTTCAGAAAATATTTCGATAGGAAAATATTTTAGATAGGCCTACCAGAATTTCAACTAGGCTACTCTTTATGACCCCTGATGCTAAAAAATAATTTCTAGAAGGATATTTAATTTTATGATGTGGTACTAACTTACATAATTTTTGAGATAAAATAAAATTTTGATATAAATTTATTTAGCATTCAACGTTATATTTCAAAATTTAAAAAATCAAAATCAAAAAACTTCTGACGAGAGATCGCTTCTGGATTCCGTGTCACAATTTAGACAAATTTTACATGTGCCTAACTTAATTTTTCATGTAGTTTCTGGAAGTGGAAACCCGGAACCTATATAGCGTACGATCACGTGAACATCTTAGGTCTACCGTTCAGTGTCTTAAAAATTTGTTTTGTCAACTGGTTGTCATCCATTCTACACAGGTGTCCATAAAATTTAAGTATTCTTTAATCGTTTCTATTAATCGGTCATTTTCCTTGAACAGTTCTTCTCGACTTCGTAACCTATATTGTTCGTTTACTATCTTCGGGCCTTTATCGTGCGGAGGATCTTTCTCTCAAATTGATCTGCTTCTCTTAGACCAGCCTTCCTGGTCATTCTAAGGCACTTATTCGCGTACAGATGCACAGGTTTTTATCACCGTATTTTAATTCCTGATCTCGGCTTGTCTTGAAAGTGGTTATTCCTTATACAAGTGGTGAGTTCCTCAAAGTGCACCGGCCGTTTTTCCTTGTCTGTTGTTGTTCGCTCCTTTTCGCTGGTTGTATTATCTCGCCGAGGTTGGAGATATTAACTTTCCCAATCTTTCCGTTTTTGTCGTTAGGTGACATGGGACTTTTTTTTATGTTCGTTATATATTTAGTTTCTTTCGAAAGAAATCTGTAGTTCTTCCTTTTCTGTTTGTTCTTTGACCACGTTGAGTTGTTCTATTGCTGATTCTGTGTTCCTAGAAACGATTGCTAGGTAGTCTGCAAAAGTAAGTCAGTTTATTTTTATGCTGTTTTTTGATCCTCCAATTAGCGTACCTGGTTTAACAATCCTTTATTGGCAAGTTCTATTCCCATTCCTGAATAACTTTCTCCAGCACGTAGTTAAAAAAACCGGTGACAGTCCATCTCCCTGCCTAACACCTGTTTTAATGACTTAAGTTCATGCGAATATTTTTTCTTATTTTCAGCTGTACAATCACCTCCTAGATCTTGGTCATTTCAAAGATACTTTGTATAATAGGGGTTTGCTATGCAATGATAGCGGTGATATTGTTGTTTTGGTCATTAGCCAAAAGGCTGGTTTGAACCTGTAGAGGTTTTACTAATTAAAATGAGGATGAGGTGGTTTACTATTGTCTTCCTCACTGAGTGGAAAAGTACGCTTATCAGCATGCCGGGCCCTCTGAAAAGCATATATTTTCCACTTTGCAAATGACACCTTCACTTCATTCACCACAGGGTCTGTCTGTATAATGAAATTCATTACTTTCAGAGGAGACAACTCTGATTAGTGTCTTTTTCACTTCTACCTCTTCTGTTCTTAAATGATTCAGTCATTTAATTGGCTGACCATGTGATAAGAAACAGAACTATTTATTTTAGCCCTGCAAAGAACACCAATAATCTATCAATAAATAAAATATTGTGCTTTGAATGTGTCGTTTATTTTTTGTAAATTTATTAATAAGATACCTAAGAATTGTATGTCATTTTTACGCGAAATATGAACGTTATTGATACCGACAAGTAGCTAATCGTTTCGTCTAAGCGTACATGTTACTTGTAAGGATTTCAGTTCGTTTATTCCGGTTTACCATTTTTACTTTAACAAATAACTTTATTATTAGTTATTTTAGTAAATATTTTGAAGAGAGTACGCGAACGCTTTTTTAAATTTTTTTCACAAAACTATTAAAGAGTTTAAGCTACGCTGCGGTGATCTGTCGTTGGTTATTTCATTACCCAATAGAAATCTTTCAGTTCCAACACCAATCTTTATAGTTAACAAAATTATGTCCAAACATTAGTTTAACTAATTTCTAGAGAATAACATCGTTTCTTTACATTTCATCGTTGAAATTTATAATTTTCCAAAGCTCAATTTTTACGTTCATGTCCGAGTATAAATAAAATAAAAATAAATTCTCCGAATTTTTTACTTTCTCTTGCCTATATGAATATATAGGAAGGAAAGTATTGTTTTCATGTCGATTTTTCGAAATCGAGTTTTCACCGGATCTATACGTTTTCAGACCCCCTGAACCCAAAAAACATGTTTTTAGCGATTGGTCTGTGTGTGTGTGTGTGTGTGTGTGTGTGTGTGTGTGTGTGTGTGTGTGTGTGTGTGTGTGTGTCTGTGTGTGAACAGAATATCTCAAGAACGGAACATTGTACGAACTTGAAACTTGAAACTTAAGTTACATACCACTACCGGACCCGACACGAACATTTTCATCAATATCGGTCAACCGGAAGTAGTAGTTTATTCGTATAATTTTTCACTTTTTTGCGATTTTCTCAAAAACTGGTCCTACGATTTTTTTAAAAATCGCATGGTTTACTCAATTTTTTATTCTCTACAAGATAGAGTAGGCGCCATGTTTGCTGAAATTCTGGGTGAGGCTGTTTTCACGTAAAAACATTTTCTTTTTAAGATTGCGGCTTTAATATGCATTTTAGCGCAAAACGTTATATAATAAAAGTTGTAGAAAATGTAAAATTCTACAACTTTTATATCAAACATTTTTTTTGTGTAACGCTTAGTTTAGCGGTAATTAGCGATTTTCTGTATTTTTCTCACGAAAACGTGTGAAAAATCGAATTTTTTTAAGATTTCGGCCTTAGACTGCATTTTACGACAAAAGTGTGTATTATAAAATTTGTAGGAAATTAAAAGATCTACAACTTTTATTTAAAGCATTTTTTTGTTCAGTGCCTAGTTTAGCGTGTAGGAGCGATGTTCCGTATTTTTAAGCCAAACTGAGGTCGATTTTAATATTGCGTATTTCACTAATGTTTTTTGAGGTTAGTTTTTTTGTTTATTTCTAATATTTTATTACTAATGTTAGATTTATTGTTAATTATTTGCATTGGCAAGAGAAAGTTGTGTGAGTGTTTCACACCAGATTTTTTTTAATTTGCTTCAAATAATTCGTGCTCGGTTTCTTGGAAAATGTTGTAAACAAGAAATATGTTAACCAGAGAGTACGGAACAGGTGTTGACGGAATTAAAACAACCTCTAAGAACTGTTTAGCACGTTCCCGGTATGGTTTTGTTTCTTCTCCCAATAAAAATCCTGTTGTAACAATTCCTGTACATTGTTCCTTTTAAGCACGTACAAATCAGCACAATAACTCTCTTTTCCTGGAATAATGGCTCAGGATAGCTTGTTCCTTAAAACCACATCATATTATAGTGCTATGGCGTGTCTAAACACTCTTTAAAATTTTACAAACCAATAAAATTGCTTTAGTATTTGATACCTACAAATCAATTTTAAGTAATCACATATTTTATTTTACATTGACCTCCCCATCTTCTATTTCGACAAAAACCTCTTTTTTCCTTTTTTTTTTGTTTAACGTCCGACTGTTCTGCAATTACTGCTAATGCAGACGGTGAAGGATGAAATGATTTTGAGGCTGTTGAGGATGGTAAGGCTGTTTTCACGTAAAAACGTTGTTTTTTTAAGATTACGGCTTTAATTTGCATTTTAGCACAAAACTTTATATAATAAAAAATAAAGAGAATTAAAAATCCTACAACTTTTATTGCTAACATTTTTTTGTTTAACGCTTCGTTTAGCGGTAATTAACAATTTTTTGTTTTTTCTCACGAAAACGTGTGAAAAGTCGATTTTTTTAAGATTTAGGCCTTAGTATGCATTTTACGACAAAAGTGTATATAATTAATTTTATAGGAAATTAAAAGATCTACAACTTTTATTTAAAGTATTTTTCTCTGCAGAGCCTAGTTTAGCGTAAAAGAGTGATTTTCTGTATTTTTAAGCTAAACTGAGGTTGATTTTCATTTTGCGTCAAGCACTCGTGATTAAAATTAGGTATGTTATTAAAGTTAGTTTTTTGTTTATTTCTAATGTTTTATTAATAATTTTAGGTTTATTGTTAATTATTTGCATTGGCATGAGAAAGTTGTGTGAGTGTTTCACACCAGATTTTTCCTTCTCGTTTTTCTTCGCAAGTATGTTCCCTCAGTTAGACTGAAGAATATACCACATTTATAATGATACAAAATCTGACCTTCAATTCTTTAATTTACAATTAAATTTTAAAATGATAGTTAAAGAAAAAAAAGGAACACGTAATAAAGCAATAATAAAAGATGTTTTCCACACTTTGTTTACCGTCTTTGTCTGGAGAAAAGATTCTTTAGAAACATGGATAACCATTTAACCATTACGTAAAAGCATTATAAAAAATTATTACTGCTATAAAACATTTAGAGATATTATTACTTATTTTAGTACTGTAAAATTTTGTCTTTTACGACTGTAACGAATGCATTGACAACTGAAATATTCTAATTTTCAATCTTCTGGCTTTTGGCCATTAAAGAGAAACTAAGTAGCCAAAAAATAAAAACAACTCTTTTTCTTTTTTTTCAGAAAAAAACACGGATAAAACATATTTAAAATTTGAGTATTTATTTATTTTATTTCTCCCTTTTACAGATTATTTTTATGAGAGTATAAAATGGTTTTATTTATTTTTCCTCTTAATGTCAAATATTTGATTATGTATAATACTTGTATGTAAATTTAAAAAGGTAAAATGTGAAAACGAATCGTTTTATCGACTTGTGTTTTAAAATGCAACTTAATAATTTTAAAAAACGGCTGAGTGTAAAAGGGTAAATTAATTCAATCAATAAAGATAATTTAGTGTGTTGATCATCATTACTTACTGATTGTTAAAGAGAAATAAAACGTAATAAAATTAGTCTTATTATCTAACACAAATTTTTTTAAATTAATCTAACAAATATCACCGTAAGGGCACTTATATCAGATTTTTATTTGTTTTAAGAGGAGACTGTACTTTGTATCCCGCCAATGTTACATTTGCTACTTTTAGGTACATTTTTCATAGGATTGGTAAAATATAGGGAAATTAAACTTTACACACCATAGGTGTCGGATTTTTTCTCGAGCTACTGACATTTTTTAATTTAATCGTTGGACCATACCATTTTTTAAAAATATTACGAATAACATCAAATTTTTACAAATTGTTTTCTACGTTTTTTGCGTAATACTTATTTTTGGAGCAACTGAGGAAGTCATAAAAATGTCGGTATATATGGATATACATGATAATTAACTAGCAAAAATTTTCAGCCTGGTAGGTTTATTGGTTTCTGAGAAAAATGTACCTAGTGTTTAAAATCTAAATTTATGGGAATACGCAAGAAACAAGAAGGCATAAATCAAAAACAAAATATAAAAAAAACAAGTAAATTTCCTATCAACACGTGTTTAGAAAGCTGAACCAACAGCTGAGAATACAAAAATCAGTGATGCAGATGTTTTAAAAACTAAAATTTTCTTTGCACTAAAACGAGCATTATAAAATTTTGAAAAATATTCGTTCTTGGTAACATGATCATTTTTCTGTGTAAACTTGATAAAAACTTTATTTTTTTCATAAAAAAATTATTTTTTTGACGTAATTTAATGTTTTTTTACTTTCTCTTGCCTATATGAATATATAGGAAGGAAAGTATTGTTTTCATGTCGATTTTTCGAAATCGAGTTTTCACCGGATCTATACGTTTTCAGACCCCCTGAACCCAAAAAACATGTTTTTAGCGATTGGTCTGTGTGTGTGTGTGTGTGTGTGTGTGTGTGTGTGTGTGTGTGTGTGTGTGTGTGTGTGTGTGTGTGTGTGTGTGTGTGTGTGTGTGTGTGTGTGTGTGTGAACAGAATATCTCAAGAACGGAACATCGTACGAACTTTAAACTGGAAACTTAAGTTAAGTACCACTACCGGACTCGACACGAACATTTTCATCAAAATCGGTCAACCGGAAGTGGTAGTTTATTCGTGTAATTTTTCACTTTTTTGCGATTTTCTCAAAAACTGGTCCTACGATTTTTTTTAAAATCAACTGGTTTACTACATTTTTTATTCTCTACAAGATAGGGTAGGCGTCATGTTTGCTGAAATTCTGGGTGAGGCTGTTTTCACGTAAAAACGTTGTATTTTTAAGATTACAGCTTTAATATGCATTTTAGCGCAAAACTTTATATAATAAAAGTTGTAGAGAATTGAAAATTCTACAACTTTTATTGCAAACATTTTTTTGTATAACGCTTAGTTTAGCGGTAATTTGCGATTTTCTGTTTTTTTTTTCACGAAAATGTGTGAAAAATTTTTTTTTTTAAGATTTCGGCCTTAGTATGCATTTTACGACAAAAGTGAATATAATTCAATTTATAGAAAATTAAAAGATCTACAACTTTTATTTAAAGCATTTTTCTCTACAGAGCCTAGTTTAGAGAGAAAGAGTGATTTTCCGTATTTCTAAGCCAAACTGAGGTTGATTTTCATTTTGCATCATTCACTCACGATTAAAATAAGGTTATATTTTTGAGGTTGGTTGTTTGTTTATTTCTAATATTTTATTATTAATGTTAGGTTTATTGTTAATTATTTGCATTGGCAAGAGAAAGTTGTGTGAGTGTTTCACACCAGATTTTTTTCTGGTAGATCTAGGCCTAAACTATTGAAAAATAAAAAACCAAAAATCGAAGTTTGAGTTAAAATCAACGTGCCATCTCCCCTTAAGAGATTGCTATATAATTTGAGTTGCAAATATCACGGGGTAAAGGTAAAGCATTGTATTCTATACTTTTTTAAGAGATAGACAGTGCTATAATTTTCAAAAGGTTATGTAAAAACCTAACCAACCGGTGTAAAGAAGAAACTTAAAAGTTTTGAATTAAGATATTAGTGCAGTAATTAGACTGATAGATTAGATTGGTTGTAAATGTAGCAGACTATTTTTCTTTATATTTATCAGCCCGAATGGATGGTTTAAACCTCTAGAGACTTTACTAAGTAGAACGAGGAGTGAGGTGGTTTACCTTTCTCACTGAGTAGAAAAGTTTGCTTGTCAGTATGCCAGGCCCTCTGAAAAGCATTCACTTTTCACTCTGGAAACACAAACACCTTCGCTTCATTCACCACCGGGTCTGGCTGTATAATTAATTTCATTACTTTCGGAGGAGATAACTCTGATTAGTGTCTTTTACACCACTACCTCTTCTGTTCTTGAATACTTTAATCACATAATTGGCTGACCATGTGATAAAAACTATTTTTTGTAGCCCTGGAATTAGCAGATCGAGTGCAAATAATTTAACACTCCACCTGCCTATTATGGGTAAAGCAAACTATTAGTTAGAACTAATTAAAACTATTAATTGGTGGGAGGAGGGGGATTTATTCTATGAGATGGCACAGTTTTCCTCTCTGCGACATTAAGCCTCATCTTCATCCCCCAACTTTCAGCTTTTCTTCAGGGTGATTCTCCTTCTTTACTGGGACTCCACTTTGGTTCAATCTTATTTTTGGGGTGAAACGGCTGGTCAATCATAGGTGTAGAAGATTAAAGTTCAGGTCGATTAAGTCAGTCCTTTCGGGATTCTGCTAAGATAAAAGTTTTCAGTTCTGAAAGAACTAGGAGATAGCAACTATTATAGGTGAACGTGAAAGCTGTTGCTAAGGAGTGCGAGAATAAGAAGAAGATAAAGTTGGAGTTACTTAATAACATTTAATTTATATAACATGTGGGTTTGTAAGCTTGTTTTTAAGTCGCGAGAGTAAAATGTTAGCTATTTTTATTTTTACTTCCTATTTCCGTAGAATATATTGGGAAGGACCGTATTGTTTTCATATCAATTTTTCCAAATCAAGTTTTCACCTTAAATACACGTTTTTAGATTTCCTGAACCCAAAAAAAATGTTTCTACCGATTGGTGTGTATGTTTGTGTAAAAAAATATCTCAAGATTGGATTAGCGTACAAAGTTGAAACTTGAAATTTATGTCAGGCATTACAAGAGGCCCCGATACGAATATTTTTATTAAAATTAGTCAACCGTTCGGTTTTGTACAGTTCTTTCTTTCGTCACCTGTGTTGTTTCTCTAAAGAGTTTGACTGTAATAACTTGTGGGGGGATCTTTCTCTCGACTGTACTGTCTGTCTTTGTACCTAATGGTTTTGTACCTAATGTCTTAGACCAGTCTTCGCGGTTATTCTATTAAAATTCTCTCGCAGATGATATCACAGTATTACGAGTTATATCTAATCTTGGCTTGTCTCAAAAATACTTTTTTCTTGTACAGATTGTGAGTTATTCGGAATGCAAAAGCCATCTTTTCTTGTATCCGTTTATTCACTTCCGTTTTGCCAGTATTCCGTTGTATTACCTCACGTAGGTACATTCAAGTACCTACCGGAACACAACGTAATACAACGGAAGGTACCGTTAAGTAATTTAGTAGTTAGTTGATATTGCCACGGCTAGAAATGTCTTCGAAACCATGAAATCTGTCTTTAAAAGCCACAATTCAGCCCTTGATACTCAAACGAGACTCATGAAGTGGTATGTGTTTTCGGTCCTATTGAACGGAGTTGAGGACTCTGACAGAAGCAACACGCAAGAAATTGAGAGCATTCGCACTTTGGCTATATTGGAGAATGCTGCGAATATCCTGGTCGCAGAAAATTACTAATGCAGAAGTGGTACGTCAAATGAACAAGGCAGCGAAATTGGTCAGCATAGTGATAGCGCGAAAGCTGCAATATCTCGGTCATATCATGCGAGGGATGACCGCAAGTATGAATTGCTCCAACGCATTCTGCAAGGAAAAATCGACAGTAGAAGGGGACCAAGACGCAGAAGAATTTCATGCTTGGTCAACTTGAAGGTATTGGTTTAACACAAGCTCAGAAGAACTCTTTCGGTAAGCAAGCTTTCGGAAGAAGAAGAAGAAGAAGGAAAAGAAGAAGAAGAAGGAGGAGGAGGAGGAGGAGGAGGAGGAGGAGGAAGAGGAGGAGGAGGAGGAGGAGGAGGAGAAGAAGAAGGTATTGTTTGAGTCCCAGCTCCGTGTAGTTGAAAGGAATGCAGTGCGTAGTGGGCGAATGAATGAGTTAGTACTGTTTCACAGCTGATGCATTTGTAGTGGTAGCGTGTACTAACTAGACCAAAAAAATATTCTTATCATCCGGCGCATTAATTTAACAAATAGGTACCTACCGGGTTATTAACTTGGTCGGATTCATAATAAATATGTAAATAAATGAATGTAATAAATACAAACAAATATGTTAATTATGGAAAGTTTTAAAACGAATGTTTTGTGTCAGAGTAATACAAAAATCGTTCTCCCAGCATGCAACACTCATTCTGATACCTCACCCGTACCCTTCACCCCGCAACTACATGGAGCTTGGACCCGCACAATACTTTAAACTATCGATTTTTCCAATTTTTCGTATTTTGTCTTCAAGTGATGCGGAACTTGTTTTGGTGTTCATTGTGTATTTAATTGAACATAATTGGGCTTGTAGTGTTTAATATTGAAAGAAATACTTCTGTAAAACTACTCAGAAAATGTATCTGAACAATTACAATAATTTGTAGCGCATTTTGTTTGGTATGTGGCAACGTTCCATCGCGCCAAGCGCACTTGTGTACTTCACAGTTCCATTAGTAATTCTCTTTTACCGACAGATGGGTTCGAACAAATTTATCAGACTTATTGGAGTAGGTTAGGAACAAACGTGAGAGGGAGATAATTTTAAAGCGAGTTAACAGTTTAGTAGCCTCTACTGCAGATTACGTATTTAAATTAGCAATAACATTCATTGTAATTGCCAGTTGACTTGATACAAAATCGTGTAATTCACTGCCAAGATACAAACAACTTTGTATCGAGCCCTAGGTCAGTAAATTTTTGGGATTCCAGCCAAACGATGATGATACGATTTGGTGTATTCATTTCTAAAAATTACAAATTCTAACATGCATTATTAATAAGGATATACATAATTTTAATATCTAATTTCCATAAATAAATTTTGGTAAATTTTGCTCATTCATTCCGTAAAACAAATTTCGTAGATTATGGCAATCTAATTACATTACTGTTTTCTTATTTTTTTTTTCAATTAAAATATTTCTTACCTTCTTAATTTCCGAATCGCTTCAACAGCTTAGTCATTAACGACTGCAGTGCTACAAAAAAATATCAGTGGATTTAATGCAATAATATTTTTATAATTCTGCTGGGATCAAACCCTGAATCTTCTCGTTTGTTAATTAATTAATTAATTTATATATTTTATTTAGTTAAATATAGCTACATTACAATTACAATTCATGACTATACTAAGCTATGTACAATATTTTAAACTAAATATACTTATACGCAAAAACTCTTCTTCACAAAGAGTTCTGTTCGCGCATAGGAGTATACAGAACAAAAACATTAATTCACTTGCAAGTTAAATACTAAGTTAAATTACTACTGGTAGCTATATTACGAGGGTAGGCTGATAAGTAATGCACACATGCTTGTAGAAGACGAACAAAAAGAAATAGCAAGATGGGGTAAATAACAAATTAAAGTACAAATCTTAACCTACCAAATTATCTATTTATTTTTCAATATAGTCACCGTTAAGCATTACACATTTCTCCCAACGTTTAACAAGTTTTTTCATTCCGTCACTGAAAAATTCTTCCGACTTTCCTCGAACCCAGGACGCAATAGCTGCCTTCACCTCATTGTCCGAGCTGTAATGATTACCCTTAAGGTCTCTCTTCAGTAGAGGAAAAAAATAAAAATCGCAAGGCGCAAGGTCGGGAGAATACGGAGGGTGTAAAATTGGTTGAAACTTCAGGTTTCTCAGAGCCTCTCCAGTTGCACGCGAAGTGTGTGGACGAGCATTGTCGTGTTGCAAAATTATTGGCGCCAGGTTGCCTCTAACACGACAAACTCGACGTCGGAGGTGTTTCAGAGTCTGTATATACTGAGCAGAATTTACCGTTGCCCCTCGTTCCAGATAATCAGTCACATAAACTCGGCGAGCATCCCAAAACACAGTCAAAAGATTTTTTTTTGCGGACGGTTGTGTTTTGAACTTTTTCACAACAGGTGAATGTGGATGACGATATTCAGCGCTCTGCCTTTTTTCTTCGGGATCGTAATGATGAACCCATGACTCGTCCCCCGTCACAATATTCAAAAGAAAGTCGTCTCCTTCGTCACGGTAGCGCTTCAAAAGTTGTTCACAGCATTCCAATCGACGCTGTTTATTCTCGTCTGTCAGACGGCGTGGTACCCATCGTGCACAGATTTTACGGTATCCCAATTGTTCAATAATGAAGCCAACACGTTCCTTAGATATTCCAATTTGGTTTGCGATACGCTGTTGAGTGATTCGCCGGTCATTTTGAATCAAATCATCGATGAGTTTGCGACGATTATCGTCTGAGGCAGTGATTGGTCGTCCACTGCGTGTTTTGTCAACAATTAAGGCTTTTCCAGGTTGGCAATCACGAAATTTTATTACCCAACGATTCACAGTAGACCTATCAACAGTATCGTCACAATAAACAGCCTTTAAACGACGATAAATCTCACTAGGATTCACTTTCTCAGCAGTTAAAAATTCGATAACAGCGCGTTGTTTAATTCTCGTTGACATAGCACCAGAACACGACGCCATACTTCCACTACTCAAAACAAACTGAATGAAAGCAACGCCTTCAAACTGCGCAGGCTTGTAGAGGAGAAATAGTACTTCCACATGCCACCAGGCGCGCTACTGAAGTTTATTTAGTTGTCTTCTACAAGCATGTGTGCATTACTTATCAGCCTACCCTCGTATAATAGCGATATTATAATTTTTATTTTATAACTATAACTACTTTACAATAATATATTTTAACTAACACAATGTAAATATTTTAACTTTATACGAAATTAATTCCATAAAAATGAGCATAAAGAGACAGTTAAACTGTCGCAAAAAGAAAATTAAAAACTAATAAAACAGTTATTTTAAGACCTGGAAAAGTTTCTCAAGTTCTTGCTTGCAGATCGATATTATATGATATTTTAGTTTATGTTTTAATATATGTGGTGACATAATACTGTGTAAATGGGGTGGAAGTACGTTAACGAATCGCCTCTCAAGATAGAGAAATTTTTTCCATAATTTTGTAGATTAACCTAATTAATTGATGTAACTAATTTCAATGTTATGAAACCTCGATTTTACGAATTTTTTGCACCATGACATTTTAATAAAACACTGTAAATTTATCTTTATTTAACAAATCCGTACCTTAGTATAACGAAATATTGACAAACTCTGCACATAGTAAGATACAGCCATTTTTACTAATATTGTACAAATATTTTGTAAAAATACTAACATGAAATTTAGAACCTTATTTTGGACTTCTTTGTAGGCTTTAGTGTAGATTTTGTGATTTCCGCCTTAACAAAATGGAATGAAAAAGATGATATGACACTGTTGTTGTTGTTTAGGTCAACAGCCGAAAGGCTGGTTTGAACCTCTAGAGGTTTTACTAAGTAAAACCGAGGAGTAAGGTGGTTTACCATTGCCATCCTCACTGAGTTGAAAGATTATGCTTATCAGCATGCCAGGCCCTCCGAAAAGCACTCTCTTTCCACCCTGCAAATGACACCTTCACTTCATTCATCACAGGGTCTGGCTGCATAGTGAAATTCATTACTCTCAGAGGAGATAACTCTGACTAGTGTCTTTTACACCTCTACCTCTTCTGTTATTAAATAGTTCAGTCGTATAAGTGGCTGACTATGTGATAAGAAACAGAACTATTTTTTTTTTAGCCCTGGACCAAACAGATAGAGTGCAATTAAAATAACACTCCACCTGCCCGTTTTGGGCATATATGACACTAAGGCAGTTAAAATCACTGGAATTTCCTTCAAACAACTGGAAGTATCAGTGAAAAAATTACACTGGAAGATTTTATCATTATTGATGAATAGTTTACAGTTAGTAAATATCCGGACGATGACGTCATACTTCATGGTGTTAGTAAGTCCGCTCAACTGATAGAAAAAAATAAGATGATGATGAGAATTGCGAAGGTCAGCAGTTTGAGAGTAAACCTACAACGACAACGAGGTTTTCTAGTCATTTACAACAATTAAGCTTAGACTGCAGCTCAAGGATGAAGTACCTGATAGTATTTTTATGAATTTAAATAAATGCAAAACTCTTTGAAGGTAATGCTTTATTCAAACACAAAAACAACAGAAAATTACTCCTTTTTCAAGCGATTAATTAAGATTAAAATTGTATAAAAACATTAGAAATAAACAAAAAACTAACCTCAATAAACATAACCTAATTTTAATCATATATGAAAGACGCAAAATTAAAACCAACCTCACTTCGGCTTAAAAAAACGGAAAATCATTCTTTCACACTAAACTACTCTCTGTAGAGAAAAATACTCTAAATGAATGTTGTAGATCTTTTAATTTTCTATAAATTTGATTATAAACACTTTTGTCATAAAATGAATACTAAGACCGAAATTTTAAAAAAATCAATTTTTCACACGTTTTCGTGGGAAAAAACTGAAAATCGCTAATTACCCCTAAACTAAGCGTTATACAAACAAATGTTACAAATAAAAGTTGTAGGATTTTAAATTCTCTACAACTTTAAATATATAAATTTTTGCGCTAAAATGCATATTAAAGCCGTAATCTTAAAAAAACACTTTTTTTACGTAAAAGCAGCTTCACCAAGAGTTTCAGCAAACATGGCGCCTATCCTATCTTGTAGAGAATAAAAAATTGAGTAAATGAGGCGATTTTTAAAAAAACCGTAGGACCAGTTTTTGAGAAAATCGCAAAAAAGTGAAAAATTATACGAATAAACTACTACTTCCGGTTGACTGATTTTGATGAAAATGTTCGTGTCGGGTCCGGTAAGGGTATGTAACTTAAGTTTCAAGTTTCAAGTTCGTACGATGTTCTGTTCTTGAGATATTTTGTACACACACACACAGACCAATCGCTAAAAACATGTTTTTTGGGTTCAGGGGGTCTGAAAACGTATAGATCCGGTGAAAACTCGATTTCGAAAAATCTACATGAAAACAATACTTTCCTTTCTATATATTCATATAGGCAAGAGAAAGTAAACTACTATTGTACAAATATTTTGTAAAAATACTAACATGAAATTTAGAACCATATTTTGGACTTCTTTGTAGATTTTTTGATTTCCGCTTTAACAAAATGGAATGAAAAAGATGATATGACACAAGGTCAGTTAAAATCACTGGAATTTCCTTCAAACAACTGGAAGTATCAGTGAAAAAATTACACTGGAAGATTTTATCATTATTGATGAATAGTTTACAGTTAGTAAATATCCGGACGATGACGTCATACTTCATGGTGTTAGTAAGTCCGCTCAACTGATAGAAAAAAATAAGATGATGATGAGAATTGCGAAGGTCAGCAGTTTGAGAGTAAACCTACAACGACAACGAGGTTTTCTAGTCATTTACAACAATTAAGCTTAGACTGCAGCTCAAGGATGAAGTACCTGATAGTATTTTTATGAATTTAAATAAATGCAAAACTCTTTGAACGTAATACTTTATTCAAACACAAAAACAACAGAAAATTACTCCCTTTTTCAAGCGATTAAGATTTAAAATTAAATTATAGATAAATTAATTATAATTAATAATAATAAGTTATTAATACCCAAATAAAAAAATAATAAAAAATAATTATTAGATTATAAATTATTAATAAATGAATAATAATAATAATAATAATAATAATAATAAACTGTTAGTTATTAAATTATAAATTAAATTACCTATCGACATGAAAAACTAAATAATGCGTTTACGATTACAGTTTTTATAATCGATTTAAAATTATTATTTATTTTTTACATTAGTGTAAAGATGAAATTGTGCTAGAAATTAAAATACAGCATTAAACAACAACTAAAAATCGACATGCTTTTAATTATAGCCAAGAGACATTCTACTTTACACAATTTCTTCTACTGTGTGTGTAAACAAAAATATTTTTTTTTAAATCCCTAATTTGTATACGTTGCAATCTGTTCAATTCAAAACAATAAGCAACCCCATGACCCAATGAGATGAGGATGATGTGTATGACGTGTAAATGAGGTGTAGTATTGTACAGACCCAGGCCGACCATTCCTGAGAGAGTATGGTTAATTGAACCCCAACCATCAAAGTACACCGGTAACCACTGTCTAGCATTCAAATCCGTATAAAAGTAACTACCTTTACTAGGATTTGAACCAGGAACTTTCGTCTCCGAAAATCAGCTGTTAAACAGCTGATTTTGGCGACGACTTTACCTCTAGACCAGCCCGGTGGGTAAAATATTTCTAGAACGGAATATCGTACAAATTTGAGACTTTTAACTTAAGTTAGGTACTACTGCAGGACTTGGCAAGAACATTTTCATCAAAATCGGTCCACAAGAAGTACATAGTAGTTAATTCGTGCAATTTTCTCAAAAACGGCTCCGACAATTTTTTGAAAAAATCTCATATACTATAATTTTTATGCTCTACAAGGTAGTGTAAGCGCCATGCCTGCTGAAATTCTTGGGAATGCTCTGCCCTCGTAGAAAAAAAATGTTTTTTTTTTTAAAGATTGCGGTCTTCATATGCATTCCAGAGGAAATGTGAATAAATAATTAAATTTGTAGAACATGTAAAAACCTACAACTTATATTTCAAACATGTTTTTGTAAAACGCTATATTTAGCGGTAATTAGTGATTTTCATGAAACTAGTTTTGATCATGAAAACCTGTAAAAATATGGGACTTTTTAAGATTGCGACCTTAGTGTGCATTTTACGACAAAATGTAATAATTAACACATTCAATGCTGAGCAATAAAATTATGAGGTATCTCTCCCATCGGGCTGGTTCCTCGTGCAGCGTGTTCTCCGCTTGCTTTATGTAGGGCCTACTACTTATGTTACTATCGTTTTTATAGATTTATTTTATTTGCGACTTATACATGGATTGTTTGCTAATAACATAAAAGTTTAGCCGGCCGCATTGGCGCAGTTGGTAACGTGCTCGCCTCTCATCATGCGGTCCTGGGTTCGAATCCCACTCAGGCACGGCATATTTTCATACGTTACAAAAAATCATTTCATCCTATATTGCATAAAGTTCCACCCCAACGTTGTCGCTAATGACCGTTGCAGTTGATGCGAAGTTAAATAAATATACAGGGTGATTCATGAAGTTCTCCCCCCACTTCTACAGCACATTGTACTAGTAAAAATAATGAAAAAATGTTATATAAACATAGGTCCGAAAACGCTTCGTTAGCGAGTTACAGCTAGCGAAAGTTTCGCCTGGATTTCAGTTCACCAGGTGAAATGAGGTCTTCCTGGAATTCTGGTAAGGTAGATTAAGGGGCGAATTCAATCATTTCTTATGGTTTTTGATCTGATAAATTGAATAAAACAGGTCCCAGAACTGTAAGTTAAATAGTTTTTGAGAAAACCAGTGTCAAATGCAAAAAATGGAGTGAAAATCACATTTTTTCATCTTTGGGCAAGAATAACTTTGTTATTTCACCAAGAAACAGTTGAAAATTTTCAATAAAAAATGTAGAAAATTTTATTCTGAACAAACCGGTGTAAATAAAGTACACAGAAAGCGAATAGTTTTTGAGAAAACCAGTGTCAAATGCAAAAAAATGGAGTGAAAAAAACACATTTTTTCATTTTAGTTTTTCCGGTTAATTTTACTTTGTACTCTTATGAATAAAAACTCATTTAATCAAACATCTATTCGCTTTCTGTGTACTTAATTTACACCGGTTTGTTCAGAATAAAATTTTCTACATGTTTTATTGAAAAATTTTAACTGTTTCTTGGTGAAATAACACAGTTATCCTTGCCCAAAGATGAAAAAATAAGTTTTTCACTCCATTTTTTGCATTTGACACTGGTTTTCTTAAAAACTATTTAACTTACAGATCTGAGACCTGTTTTATTCAATTTATCAGATCAAAAACCATAAGAAATGATTGAATTTGCCCCTTAATCTACCTTACCACAATTCCAGGAAGACCTCATTTCACCTGGTGAACTGAAATCCAGGCGAAACTTTCGCTAGCTGTAACTCGCTAACGAAGCGTTTTCGGACCTATGTTTATATAACATTTTTTCATTATTTTTACTAGTACAATGTGCTGTAGAAGTGGGGGGAGAACTTCATGAATCACCCTGTATAAAGAAACATAAAAGTAAACAAGTCAATGTTCTTTTAGGTTTATTTTCGCCTGTTATGATAAATGTATTTCTTGTTTGAATTTTTAAGTTTACCGTTAAGATTTACGCGTAATTTCTTATATAATTTTAAACTACAAATTATATACTTTAAAAGTAAATCTAAAAGTGTAAGCTATTTTGAATCTATACTAAAGTCTTTCGCAAAGATACTATAGGGTGATTCAAAAAGAGCGCCGGTATTTAAACGGCTGGTAAATTTTTGTTTATCGGTTGGCAACATTGTTTGACCTCATTTTTATTTTGGAGAACATTCCGATTGACGATTCAGTTGTAGTTTCTCTTGTATGCACAGCGAGTGACAGTTTGGTGCGGCTTTTCGTCGGGCGGTGTCATCGGCCCTTACTTTTTTGAAAATCAAGAAGGACAAGCCGTGACAGTAAATGGAGACCGATACCGTACGATGATTAGGGAGTTTTTGTGGCGTCATTTGGATGGAATGGACATTGACGAGTTGTGGTTTCAGCAGGATGGTGCCACCTGTCACGCTGCACGAGAAACAATGTTGTTGCTCCGTGAACGGTTCCAGGATCGCATCATTTCTCGTAATTCCGACCATCAATGGCCACCAAGGTCGTGTGACTTGACGCCTTGTGACTTTCCTCTTTGGGGTCATCTGAAGTCATTGGTGTATGCCAATAAACCCCGAAACATCAATGACTTGAAGGAGGAAATTCGACGGGTTATCGGGCAAATGGAAGTCGAAACTTGTCGTGCAGTAATATCCAATTTCATGGACAGAGTTGATGCGTGCCAGCGCAGTAGAGGAGGACACATGCATGACATCATTTTTCATACATGAAATCGGAAGGAAAGATGAACTTGTTGATGTATTTATTTTCAGTTTTTCAATAAAATAAATCTCTTAATTTGATATATCAAAACCGGCGCTCTTTTTGAATCACCCTATAAATTCACAGCTTCAACTGTACACTGAAAACCCGTTAAAAATACTGAACGAGTATACTATACGAGGGTAGAGGATCATATGACGAAAATTCAAAAACAAACGATTTTTGAGGGCTATATAATAGCAACAAACTGATATCCGACGGGTGGTGTCCCTCCGGAATTGTTTAAAATGATAACAAAACAGAACCCGCTAGGTGAGAGAGCACCTTGGCGGTAACACCTACCCATGACCCGCTAGGTGAGTCTCTAGCACTGAATGATACAAACACAAAAATACAACTTTTATTTAAGCTTTTTCTTACCCACCGGGTTGGTCTAGAGGTAAAGTCGTCGTCAAAATCAGCTGTTTAACAGCTGATTTTTGGAGACGAAGGTTCCTGGTTCAAATCCTAGTAAAGGAGTTACTTTTATACGGATTTGAATACTAGACAGTGGTTGGGGTTTAATTAACCATACTCTCTCAGGAATGGCCGGCCTGGGTCTGTACAAGACTACACCTCATTTACACGTCATACACATAATCCTCATCTCATTGGGTCATGGGGTTGCTTATTGTTCTAAATTGAACAGATTGCATTGCTTATTATTTGCATTGGCAAGAGAAAGTCGTGTGAATTTTTCACACCAGAATTTTTCTTATGCAATGGTACTACTTATAGCGTACTCTCCCCGATTAAAGTTAACGCTTCATTCATCCCTTCATAACATAATATCAGTTCATTGATACTCTCCCTATGCCCCCCCCCCACCAATCGCATTTGGCTTTCAATTTACTCGTAATTTTCATTCATATTTCTCAACTATATTGATTTTGGCCTACTACTTCTTGGCATTACGATAAGCCTCACATCTTCCCCATTCACAACTGTCTCCCCCATACAATCGTAAAGTACATGTTCTTATTCTTCTCTGTTTGTTTTTCTAACTTCATTCGATCTTTTCCCACAGACGTTTGTCATCTATTCTAATACTAGCATGCCCCGTCTCGGCTTTGCACGCGAAAAATGGTGTAATCACTTTTTTTTAAATATGTAGCATAAATTGATCACTCACCAATTAAAAGAAAATTAAAACAAATTAAAGAAACACGGAACTTTACTTTTATAAAATACTCAACAATACAAAATCGTATGTATATAATATTCCTAATTTGTGTACGTTGCAATCTGTTCAATTTAGAACAATAAGCAACCCCATGACCCAATGAGATGAAAATGATGTGTATGACGTGTAAATAAGGTGTAGTCTTGTACAGATCCAGGCCGACCATTCCTGAGAGAGTATGGTTAATTAAACACCAACCATCAAAGTACACTGGTAACCACTGTCTAGTATTTAAATCTGTATAAAAGTAACTACCTGTACTAGGATTTGGACCAGGAACCTTCGTCTCCGAAAATCAGTTGTTAAACAGCTGATTTTGGCGACGACTTTACCTCTAGACCAACCCGGTGTTGTTGTTGTTTAGGTCAACAGCCGAAAGGCTGGTTTGAACCTCTAGAGGTTTTACTAAGTAAAACGAGGAGTGAGGTGGTTTACCATGCCTTCCTCACTGAGTGGAAAAGTACGCTTATCAGCATGCCGGGCCCTCTGAAAAGCACATATTTTCCACTCTGTAAATGACACCTTCACTTCATTCACCACAGGGTCTGGCTGTACAATGAAATTCATTACTTTCAGAGAAGATAACTCTGATTAGTGTCTTTTACACCTCTACCTCTTCCGCTCTTAAATGATTCAGTCATTTAATTGGCTGACCATGTGATAAGAAACAGAACTATTTATTTTAGCCCTGCAACGAACAGATTGAGTGTAAATAATTTGACACTCCACCTGTCTGTTAAGGCAGAACCAACCCGGTGGGATGACTTTATTTATGACAAATCTTTATTTGAATCACATCAGCTGGTTTAAAAGCAGCAGATTATCTTACCTCATAAAAGCCTTAATGTAGGACATAAATGTGGTTCATGATTCATGAAAAAGTAAAATCATGGTTTATGATTTACTTGATCCAATCGAGTCAAAAATGAGTCGGTGAAACCTGACAGTTTATTATTGCTATTACATAATATTGACTATTATTATAGTTTATTATTGCATTATTAATCATGTTTTAATGATATTATATAATGAAAAATCATTTTATCTTTTGATTTTTTATGGTTTTCATATTACAATATTTTTGCATTGTAAAAATTGACCCTGTCGGTGCCTCTACGTAGACAACTGGTACTCAAGTTTACCACTCGCTGGAAAACTTGATAGAGAGACGCATCATTGATATTTATGTAGTTTTATTGAAAAATAGCCCAAAGTAAATTATTTATACTTACTTACTTACTTAAGCGAGGTCTCTTACAGCATCATCAGGCCGTTTCTCGCATCTCAACCTCCATTTGCCCCTATCCAGTGCATCTTCAGGAGCCAGTTGCCTCAAATTCATGGCGTTTTGAATGTCTTGCTCCCATTTTCTAGGAGGGCGCCCCCTTTTTCTCCTTTCTTCAGGTGTCCATTCCATTATAAACTTGGACCATCTAGCCTCTGACATTGAAAAATTATTGAAAAATAGCCCAAAGTAAATTATTTATACTTACTTACTTACTTAAGCGAGGTCTCTTACAGCATCATCAGGCCGTTTCTCGCATCTCAACCTCCATTTGCCCCTATCCAGTGCATCTTCAGGAGCCAGTTGCCTCAAATTCATGGCGTTTTGAATGTCTTGCTCCCATTTTCTAGGAGGGCGCCCCCTTTTTCTCCTTTCTTCAGGTGTCCATTCCATTATAAACTTGGACCATCTAGCCTCTGACATTCTTTTTACATGTCCATACCATAACAGTTGGCGACTTTCTATTGCTTCAACAACTGACTGCTGTTGATTCATTCTTCTACTTATTTCTTCATTTCTTATGTGCCCTATCCTAGATACCCTGCAGCTGCGTCTCAGGAAGTCCATTTCCACTGCATTCAGTCTATCTTTATTTCTTTTTGTTAACTCCCATGCTTCTGCGCCATACATCAGAACACTTCTAAGGATGGCATCGTTCATCATTCTTTTAGTCCTTAGACTGAGAGTTTCTGACCAAAGCAGTGGGTTAAGTTGACTAATGACTTTTCTGGCATTTGTGATACGCTCTGTAATTTCTTGCTCACTATTTCCTTTTCTTGAAAAAACTACTCCCAGGTATTTTACTTCCTCACATCCTGTAATTATTTTATTATCGACAACCAGATCTTTCACGTCTTTTCCAGCTACCGCGTCTCCTCCAGCTACCAAATATTTGGTTTTGTCATAATTTATTTTCAAACCCCATTTTTCAAAGGTTTCTGTCAACTTTCTCATCAGATACTGGATGTCAAACTGATCTTGAGTTGAAATTATTTATAAAATACATATAATATTTTATAAATACAAGTAAAATATAAGTGAGACACACATCAGACTTCCGAGTAAATTTGATTTTTTTACTCTTGAGTACCTGATCAGTTCTCACCTAAAATCAATGCCAAAAAATTTGAGCCTTACAATACTCTAGTCTTGAAAAAAAATTAATAAAAAAAACAAAGGAACCAGAAAATAGGAATGGGTTTTGTTAGCAAAATTGCAAAAATTGCCTTGGGAGTGAACCTGTTAAGAACAGAAAATGTTGAGGTGTAAAAGACACAGAGTTATCTCTTCTGAGATCAATGAATTTCATTAAAAAGCCAGAGCCTGTGGTGAATGAAGTGAAGGTGACATTTGTATGGTGGAATGTAGATGCTTTTCAACGGGCTAATGCTAACAAGTATACTTTTCCACTCAGTGAGGAAGGCAATTAATTGTAAACGACCTAACTTTTCTAGAGGATCAAACCAGCCTTTCAGCTGATGATCTAACGGGGGGTCTCCAACCTACGGCTCGCAGGCCGCATCCGGCCCGGGAACAGATTTTTCCGGCCCGCGGAAAGCTAGCATACTGAAAAAATTTTTATTTGATAATATATTTCCTTTTAAAAATTTTTACCATTAAATATGAGTACAGTACTCGTCTCTCACTTGCCACCTTTTCTCAATAAGTGTAAAACTAGCCGTAAACAAGTAGTGATCAACCATTGTTTGACCCTAAATGGGCTGAAATTTTAAGTAGCAAACAAATGCAATCTTCTCACTAAAAAATAATTGTTCTTTTTAAGCTTTACACGTGTTGTAAACTCATGTATTGTCAAGTTTTCTTTAAAATTCATTAAAGTACATTTTGTAGTAAATTGAAAAGATTTGGTTTTGTATCATCCTGTGTTTTCATTAAGCCTACTTGAAAACTCCTTTCACAGAACAAATATTATTTTATAGCAAATATAATTATTTTTTTTGGTCACAGCTTTTTTTTACAATCACGTAAAGAATTTTAGTTTGCCAACAACAAAGATATATAAGGAAATATAGCAACTTAAAAAACTAAGCAAGAAAATCTCAAAAACCACCACTGAGTACTTATTAGAAAAAACTTCGAGGGTGTATGGGGGGGGGTGGCTAGACTTTCTGCCCTGAAATATTGCTGGCCCGCCTTTCCTCCAAAAATTTACAATGTGGCCCTTGAGTAAAAAAGGTTGGAGACCCCCTAATCTAACCAACAACATAAATAATTTACTTGTTCACAGTGTCTGATCTATTTAAGCTAACAATTCTAATTTATATTTTTGTAATAATAGTTAAGTTGCATAAATATAGATGCAGAAAATAATAAAAGATATTTAAGTATAGTGCACCGCATTACTATTAATAAATGCACTAAGAATGGATTGTGTAATAATTCTGCATCGATACTTTGATTTATTATGTCAGATTCATATGTTTGACAAGAACCATATTTGACTGGAAAAAAATCATTACCATTTCAACTATGTACCTAACAATGTAACTACAATAAATAATGTAGGTAATAGGTAAAAAAAATTCCCCGGTAATGAAAGCAGCCTGTAATAAATTTTACAGACAGATTATCCTTGTTGCAATTTGTTATAACTTGTTCTCTTGCAAGTGAATAATTTAATAAATTAAATAAGGAAAAAATATTTTTTGTTATTTTCTAAACCAACAATAGCTATGTCTCCGTAAATTATTGGTTACTATTACTGTTTTCAGTATTGTTTATGTAATAGTACAAACAATTACGGCTGCACTTTACACTTAACTTACTGCATCAGTGGTTTTTCTACACAATGTAACTTCAGCCGAGATCTATGGAGGAATTATTTATCTACCAATTCAGAAAAAAATTTACTTTCTTGCCATTTATGAGTAGTTATATGTGTAGAGCGAGTGATATCAAGAGTAGAATTGCTCAAGCTAGAAAAGCCTTTGAAATGAAAAACAGCTTACTGACTACAAACATTGATTTACAGATTAGGAAAAATTTCTTAAAACATTATGTTTGGAGTGTAGCATTATACGGAAGTGAAACGTGGGTGATAGGGGCTGTAGAACGGAAGAGGATAGAAGCTTTTGAAATGTGGTGTTATAGGAAAATGTTAAAGATTAGGTGGTTGGACAAAATAAGTAATTTAGAGGTTCTTAGGCGAGTGGATGAAAAAAGAAGTATATGGAAGCATCTTACCAAAAGAAGGGATAGGCTAGTGGGGCCTATCCTAAGACATCCAGGTATTGGGCTATCAATAGTGGAGGGTAACATTGAGGGAGTAAATTGTAGAGGGAGGCAAAGATTAGAATATATAAAGCAAATTACAAAAGATGTAGGGTGTTACAGGTATGTAGATATGAAACGACTTGCGCAAGATAGAACAGGTTGGAGAACTGCATCAAACCAGTCGAGAGACTGATGACAAAAAAAAAATATGTGTAGAGAAGGCAAGTACATTGTATTTATGTAGATTTTTTAAAATTGAAATTTCACCGGAAATATACGTTTTCAGGATCCCTAAACCAAAAAAAAAGTTTTTAGCGATTTTTCTAAATGTCTGTGTGTGAGTATAAACAAAATTTCTTAAGTTTGGAACATTGTACAATGAAACTTAAGTTAGGTATGTCTAGCTAAAGGACTTGACATGAACATTTTTATCAAAATCGGTCAACCGGAAGTAGTAGTTTATTCGCGCAATTTTTCACTTTTTGCAATCTTCTTAAAATAGCTCCTACGATTTTTTTTTAAAAATCACCTCATTTAGTATATATTTATACTCTACAAGATAGCATAAGCTCTGCTTGGGTTCGAATCCCATTCAGGCACGGCATATTTTCATACGTTACAAAAAAAAATCATTTCATCCTTCACCGTCTGCATTAGCAGTAATTGCAGAACAGTCAGACGTTAAACCAAAAAAAAGACATGTCTGCTGAAATTCTTGGGGAGGCTGTGCTCTTGAAGAAAAAATGACTTTTTTAAGATTGCAGCCTTAATATGCATTCTAGGGAAAAATTGTATATAATTAAAGCTGTAGAACATTTAAAAACCTACAGCTTTTATTTTAAAATATTTTTTACAACGCTTCGTTTAGTGGCAATTAGTGATTTTATGTTTTTTTTTATGAAAATCGGTAAAAATTGGGGTTTTCTAAAATTTCGGTCTTAGTATGGATTTTACTACAAAAGTGTATAGTCTACAAATAAAGTTATAGAAAATTAAAAACCTACAACTTTTATAATAAGCATTTTTTTCTACTGAGCGTAATTTAGAGCCAATTACTGATTTTCCTTATTTTTTAATTTCTATAGAGGTTGATTTTCATTTTGTATCATTCAGTCATGATTAAAATTAGATTATGTTTTTTATTTTACATTTTTTACTAATGATTAAACATAGGTTATAATCTACTAGTATGGGTTTTATTTACATTGTCAAGAGAAAGTTGCGTGATTTTTTTCACACCCGAATTTTTATAATTCAGAGTGGAGTTTATTAAAAAGAAATACAGACAATTTAAAAATTCTATTGGAATTTTATACCAGCCATTTTATTTTTATGTTTTGATCTGATGAATGGAAACAACATTTCACTATTGTAAGTTCGATGCTTAAAGCTTATTTATGTGATATTATAGAGTCTAATATTTTTTCTAACATCTGAGTTTATTTACAATCTGTTTAAAAACAAAAATTATAAGTAAATAATACGAAAATGTTCACATGTTGAAGACAATACCCAATGGGTAATTGTGTGCAAAAGAAAAAGAAAATTATTCTTTTTTTTTTTGTAATTCCTAATATGTGTACGTTGCAATCTGTTCAATGCAGAACAACAAGCAACCCCATGACCCAATGATATGAGGATGATGTGTATGACGTGTAAATGAGGTGTAGTCTTGTACAGACTCAGGGTGACCATTCCTGAGAGAGTATGGTTAATTGAACCCCAACCATCAAAGTACGCCGGTAACCATTATCTAGTATTCAAATCCGTATAAAAGTAACTACCTTTACTAGGATTTGAACTAGGAACCTTCGTCTCCGAAAATCAGCTGTTAAACAGCTGATTTTGGCGACGACTTTACCTCTAGACCAACACGGTGGGTTAATTATTTATAATTTTTGAAAACATTAAATCTAGATAAAAGTTGAATAACATTAACAGAAAATTAAAAAATTAATAGGGATGATAGTAGAATGCGTAGAGAAAGAAGATAATGCTGATAAAGAGTAATATGGACTTCAATTATTTACAATGTAGGTTAGTTGGTAAATCTAAACGGAAGGTCAAGTAATTTTATTCTTTTTAGTCGGGTTACATCTTCGCTATTATCAAGTAAATTAGGTGCCAAAGAATTTGGGTGATCTGCTAATTTTTTTTTTGATGTTTAGAACTTAGTTGCGTAATTTCTTTCACGGTGTTGTCACGTAAGTCTATATTTAGACTGTCACATGCTCCATGGTATGTGACAGTCTAAATTAAAATCGAGTAAAAAAACATTTATTTAGACGTGATCCTTAGGACAAGAAGACATTAATTTTTAAATTGAAATAAGTATAACACTTAACATAAATTACTGTCAATAAATTTAGCTTCAGAAAGAAAATTATAAAATGTTTTAAATAACAATAAAAAATCTGGTGTGAAACACTCACACAACTTTCTCTTGCCAATGCAAATAATTAACAATAAACCTAACATTAGTATTAAAACATTAGAAATGAACAAAAAACTAACCTCAAAAAACATTAGTGAAATACGCAAAATTAAAATCGACCTCAGTTTGGCTTAAAAATACGGAAAATCGCTCATTCACGCTAAACTAGGCACTTTACAAAAAAATGCTTAAAATAAAAGTTGTAGATCTCTTAATTTCCTATAAATTTTATTTAATACACTTTTGTCGTAAAATGCATTCTAAGGCCGAAATCTTAAAAAAATAGATTTTTCACACATTTCCTTGAGAAAAAAACAGAAAATTGCTAATTACCGCTAAACTAAGCGTTATACAAAAAATGTTTGAAATAAAAGTTGAGAAATTTTACATTCTCTACAACTTTTATTTATAACGTTTTGCGCTAAAATGCATATTAAAGCCGCAATCTTAAAAAGAAAATGTTTTTACGTAAAAACAGCCTCACGCAGAATTTCAGCAAACATGGCGCCTACCCTATCTTGTAGAGAATAAAACAATTGAGTAAACCAGGCGATTTTTAAAAAAATCGTAGGACCAGTTTTTGAGAAAATCGCAAAAAAGTGAAAAATTATACGAATAAACTACTACTTTCGGTTGACCGATTTTGATGAAAATGTTCGTGTCGGGTCCGGTAGTGGTATGTAACTTAAGTTTCAAGTTTCAAGTTTGTACGATGTTCCGTTCTTGAGATATTCTGTTCACACACAGACACACACAGACACACACACAGACCAATCGCTAAAACATGTTTTTTGGATTCAGGGGGTCTGAAAACGTATAGATCCGGTGAAAACTCGATTTCGAAAAATCGACATGAAAACAATACTTTCCTTCCTATATATTCATATAGGCAAGAGAAAGTAAAAATAATTCTCCTGGAAACCGTAAATTTAAAGTTGGAGAATTATTTTACCGCTTGATTCATCAAAAGTTAAACAAGTACTTGAAACTTAAGAAGATTTTTTTTATAATAAAAAAAAAAGAAGGATGCGTGTAGTTTATGAAAGGATGCAACCTTTATAATTAACAATTTCTGACACGTACATCCGAAATACTAAGGGGTCCAACCATTATTGTTTCAAGGTAACCTCCCCTCAGTCTGTACGTGTAATGAAATATGTTTGACTTGGAATTTTAATTGTAGTGCACCTAAGCATTTCGTTTTTTAATTTTTGGCAGTTGCAAAATTGTCATTTATTTTTTATTCATTTTCGTACGAGGAATATTCAATAGTTATTTTTAAAATTCTTGTTACATTTGATCGATTCATGTCATGTTACATTACTTACAGTACAAGAATAATTTGAAATTTTGGATCAATTGTTTTGGAATGGAATATATTTTAACACTTAAGCTAAAGTACTATCGGGATCTGGGTGTAATAAATAACAAACAGGCATTATTTAAAATTACAATAATTATTTGTTAATTCATTAGCGGAAAGGTTGGTTTGAACCTCTACAGGCTTTACTAAGTAAAACGAGGAGTGAGGTGGTTTGCCGTACCTTCCTCACTGAATGGAAATGAATGTTTATACTTCCTTTTGCAAGAATTCACCAATCACCTCTTACTTTATAGCGCTCTGTCTACTGTATACGAGGAGTGGCTATTAAAAAACGAGAATGACGTTGTAAAAAAAATTATTTTTATTTTATACATAATCACTTATTGTGACCTTCAATATACACTCCTTCTCTATCCCTACAACGCTCCTTGCGAATTTTCCATCGTTGGAAACAGTGCTGGAAGTCATTTTCTGTCATCTCCTTCATGACACGTGCTGCTTTCTCTTTTACAGCTTCCACAGACTCAAATCTTGTCCCTTTTAATGCAGATTTCACCTTACGGAACAGGTAGAAGATAATAACATGTGATGAAACGTGGTTTTTTACATATGATCCGGAAACGAAGCGCCAATCCATGCACTGGAAGAACCGAACTTCACCGAGAGCCGAAAAGCTCGAATGAGCAAGTCAAAATTTAAAGCAATGATGATTGTTTTTTTTTTTTTGATATCCATGGGATTGTGTACCTTCACTGGGTTCCTAAAGGTCAAACAATTAATCAATATTACTACCTTCAGGTACTTTCTAAACTACGTCAAAGATTAAGGATAAAACGCCCCGAAATGTGGAAGGACAAATCATGGGTTCTCCACCAAGACAATGTGCCAGCTCATTTCGCGTTATCTGTCAAGAGGTTCCTAGCCAAGTATAGCATCTGAGTGTTAGAACATCCATCTTATTCACCAGATCTTGCACCATGTGACTTCTACCTGTTCCCTAAGGTGAAATCTGCATTATAAGGGACAAGATTTGAGTCTGTGGAAGTTGTAAAAGAGAAAGCGGCCCGTGTTTTGAAGGAGCTAACAGAAGATGATTATCAGCACTGTTTCCAACAATGGAAAACTCGCATGGAGCGTTGTAGGGATAGAGAAGAAGTATATATTGAAGGTGACAATAAGTGATTATGTATAAAATTAAAATAATTTTTTTTACAATGTCAGTCTCGTTATTTAATAGCCACTCCTCGTATACGTTATAGAAAGTATATGTTCTATACGTTAAAGAAAGTAGAGAAGTGGACGTATTTACTCATAATAATAGTTTAGAGGATGTAGAAACAGTGAAGTTCCTGGGCGTATCTCTAGATAGATCTTTGTCTTGGGACTTCTATACCAATCAAGTTTGTAGTAAAATATCATCTGGGGTATTTGCACTAAAACAAATTGCCAGATTAAATGATAAAAAATTACTAATGTCAGCTTATCATGGCCTCATTCTGTCTCATATCCGTTATGGTATTTTGGTATGGGGTAATTCTAGCATGGGTAATATGAATAGGGTTTTTAAAATTCAAAAGAAAGCTATTAGGTGTATGGTGGAAGCTAACCAGCTAACCTCATGCAGGCCACTATTTAAGGAGCTTAAATTGCTTACAGTTCCCTCCCTCAACATTTTTGAGGTGATTATGTATGTTAGGCAAAATAATTTTATGCAGAATTTCAATGTTCACAATCATAACACGAGAAACAGGAATGATTATTATGTGGCTAATCACTCCACAAAATTGTTTGAACAAAAACCTACTTATGCAGGGAGAAAATTCATGAATAAATTACCCCAATTTTTAAAATGTTGTGAGGATTTATTGTGTGAGAATTGATTTATTTTTTCCTTTAAAAAAATCTGAAAAATTACTAGATCGGTGAAACTTTTTATAGCGTACAAGTTGATAGTAGTGATACATTGTGTGATTCTTATATGTATTTCAGGTGTTACATCTGACGACATGTCCTATACTCCTGCTGGAGTCTCCAGGGCGCAAAAAACAAACAAAAAATACAGTAGACAGAGGGCTATAAAGTAAGAGGTGATTAGTGAATTCTTGCAAAAGGAAGTAGTAATGCAGGTAGCGCACCTCAAAGTCAATAAAGTGGTGGTAGTGAGACCTGTCTGGTGGGCAACTTATATTGTATTGCTGGTAGTCAGTATTCTTTCTTACTTAGAAGCACCAAGTTGTTCGTGGAGGTGGCAGGGCTAAGTAAACCTGATCGGTCTACATTCCTACAACTCCGTCATAAATCTGACAGAATACATTACTTCTAAGTTTCTTTTTACCATTTTAGGATTTTTACTGTAATTTTGATATCTTATTCTTGGTTAAACCATGAAACTTCTTCATGAAGTATGTAAGTTACTTAAGAACCCAAAGTAAGTACTCATTCGAACGTTTATGTCTCGTTACTAAAATAACTGAAAATTTTTCAGTTAATATTTTAATAAAATTGTCATATAAATAAGAAAGCCTCAATGACACACTCATCAATAAAATTCTCTTAAATTTCCAGTTACTTAGAGAGATGAAATTCGGCACATCGGTTTCTTAAAGTATAAACAGAAAAACATCCAATTTTATTTGATAATTTGCGCCTAAGGGTTAAAAAAGGGATTACTACCCTAAATAAGTACATAATATTTTTACCTTCTCAAAGGACTACATTTCTAAAACTCGGCATGCATATTCTCTAAACGATATCTAGGAAAAATAAAGTGTGGAGTAAAATCGGGAAGAGAGAGTTGTAACAAAATAAATGAAATTAAATTTATTATTTAAATTTTTTACATAATTGAGCGGACTAGAATCAAAACTCATACAATCCGAAAGGGCAAATTTTCAGGAAATCAAAAAATGTAGTTTTTATATTTTTCACATTTTACACGAACTTTTTTGACATAGCTCTGTAGAACTTATTCTTAAAACACTTTATTCGTCATTAACATGTTGCTATGTTACTTATTACAAAGTTTACTTAAGTTTTAAATTTTGATTATGTTAGTTTTGACCCTGACATTTGGATTAAGTTGCCTAAGTTTTGATTCTTATATGTCAGGATTAAGTAAATTTTGATTCTGATATGTCAGGATTAAGTAAGTTTTGATTCTGATATATCAGGATTAAGTAAATTTTGATTCTGATATGTCAGGATTAAGTAAGTTTTGATTCTGATATATCAGGATTAAGTAAGTTTTGATTCTGATATATCAGGATTAAGTAAGTTTTGATTCTGATATATCAGGATTAAGTAAATTTTGATTCTGATATGTCAGGATTAAGTAAGTTTTGATTCTGATATATCAGGATTAAGTAAGTTTTGATTCCTACGGTTAATAGCTTGCGGAATTATTATAGAATTTGTTTAAGAACACGTTACTTAGGAGGTCACCTCCGTTGCACATGATCCGTTTAACATGATAAGCTGCAAAGTGACTTAAGATCAAAGATATCGTGATTGGTTCCGGACTAGGGTCTCTCAGTAGTTCATAATGATCAAGCTGTTAATTTGACTTAAAATAAACTATAAAAAGTTTATATAATGATTTTTTTTATTTTGGTCTATTTTATTTTGTTATAATTATATAGTTAGCGTTATCTCCTCTGAGAGTAATGAATTTCATTATACAGTTAAACCCTGTGGGGAATAAAGTGAAGGTATCATTTGCAGGGTGGAAATAAGATGCGTTATAGAGGTCCTGGTATGCTGATAAGTATACTTTTCCACTCAGTGAGCAAGGCCGTGGTAAAACACCTCACTCCTCGTTTTATTTAGAGGTTCAAACCAGCCTTTCGGCTGATGACCTAAACAGGTGTTAAATAAAAAATTTTGGACGAAAGTTGTGCTTGTATTATTTTGGAGTAAAGGTTAATTCGGGGATATTTATTTTCCTGTAACTTTAAGATAAAATTGGTTAGTACAAAAAATCCTAATACAGTCTTCTTCTTCATGTAGCATCTCCATTACGAAGGTGTGCTAGCATCATGGCAATCCTGACCTTGGAAACTGTAGCTCTAAATAGGTCGATGGATGACAAATTAAACCACTCTCGCAGGTTCCGTAGCCAGGAGGTTCTTCTTCTTCCAACCGATCGTTTGCCCATAATCTTTCCCTGGATGACAAGATGAAGGATTTCATATTTTGGACCTCTCAAGACATGGCCGAGGTACACCAGCTTTCTCTTCTTGATTTCGATCATCACTTCCATTCCCTTCTGCATCCTCCTTAGGACTTCCATGTTTGTGACTCTCTCTGTCCAAGATATTTTGTGCATCCTTCTGTAAACCCACATCTCAAAGGCCTCAAGTCTTCGTTCACATTGCCTATTGGTAGTCCAGGCCTCTGCACCATAGTACAGCACCGGAAAGATGTAACACCTCAGCACACGAATTCTCAAGTCCAGACTCAGATTGTGGTTGCACAGCATCCTCTTCATTTTCACAAATGAAGCCTAATACAGTAAAACCTCATTAATTCGGACTAATTGGGGAGAAGTGAAGTCCGAATTATTGAAAGTCCGAATTCTCGCGAATATTTGTTTACATCTAAAAATTGAATAATTTAGGCAATTAAAATTAAAAAATAAACGTTACTTGTCTAAAATATCGATGTTTCATGAATTTACAGTACAGTATATTGAAAAACAACAAAGTTAAAAGTATAAAAATAAAAATATTTACGGCAGTAAAAATATTGTTATATAATAAATGTCCAGTGTAAAATGATATTTAATTAAAACACTGTACTTACGTACCGATTATTTGGCACTTGTTGAAGTAGAGGGTTGACAAATATCCTCAGGGATCATTTGAGGTTGCTTAGAAAAAAACTTGTTATTTTTTTCTGTGATTCTTTGCTACACTGTTTCCTTATAACTTGTTGGCGCATCTCTCTTAGGACAAGATAATAGTCACTGAATTCCAGATTGAAGTCTGCAAATTCAATAAGTTCGTCTATGTGGTTTTTCATTTCACTAGCTTAAATTGTGGAACGTTTTCTTCACTGAGTAACCAATAATGTATTACAGGATGAAACAATTTTTATTAGACAGTTAAAAGCTATTATTTTTTGAAGTAGCACTTAATTAATTTTTAACTAAAAAACTTCTAAAAAAATTAAAAAAGCTGCTCTTCTTGGAGTAGTCCGAAATATCGTGAATTCCGAATTAGTGAGATTTTACTGTATTAAACTTGTGAAGTTTTCAGTTATATTAAAATGTAAATTTATGAGTTTAATAAAAATTCTTTTCATAATTATATTCACTGTAGAGGAACTGAATGAAACCTTGATTATTCTATCATATTATTGGACATCTGATGATGATGACAATTAAGTCATCAGAATGGGATTATCTTAATATAATTAAGTTTATTTTATCCAACAGACCCTTATTATAACCTATAATAACTGGAATTTTATTCACAATGACCAAGATAAGTCAGTAATTTTGTGCAATAAAATGTAATGTCTACAAAGGTATTACAATGTAACGTGGAAAAATAATTTCTATCTGCGGACTGGTTAAAGAATATGTAATACTTTGTAGCTGATGGAATACAATAAAATACTAACTACAGATCATTGGATAAAACGACCTTAATAAGATGTGGCATAAATTATTATAAAGATATTGCTACATTCAACTTTTATAAGGTTTTGTACAATTTTAATTTTTTTTCACTTCTTCGTTATTACTTTCTCTTGCCTGTATGAATATATCTACACGTTTTCAGACCCCCTGAACCCAAAAAACATGTTTTTAGCGATTGGTCTCTGTGTGTGTGTGTGTGTGTGTGTGTGTGTACAAAATATCTCAAGAACGGAACATCGTACAAACTTGAAATTTTAAACTGAATTTACATACCACTACCGGGGACCCGACACGAACATTTTCATCAAAATCGGTCAACCGGAAGTAGTGATTATTCGTGTAATTGTTCACTTTTTTGCAATTTTCTCAAAAACTGGTCCTACGATTTTTTTAAAAAATCGTCTCATTTACTTAATTTTTTATGCTCTACAAGATAGGGTAGGCACCATGTTTGCTGAAATTCTTGGTCAGGCTGTTGTTACGTAAAAACAATGTTTTATTTTAAGATTGCGGCTTTATTATGCATTTTAGCACAAAAATGTAATAATTAAAGTTGTAGAGAATTTTAAATTCCACAACTTTTATTTCAAACATTTATTTGTATATTTGCATTTATTTATTGTATGCTTAGTTTAGCGGTAATTAGCGATTTTCTTTTTTTTTCTCACGAAAACGTGTGAAAAATCGATTTTTTTTAGATTTCGGCCTTAGCATGCATTTTATGACAAAAGTGTATAATCAAATTTATAGAAAATTAAAAGATCTACAACTTTTATTTAGAGAATTTTTCTCTATAGAGCCTAGTTTAGTGTGAAAAAGTGATTTCCCGTATTTTTAAAGCAAACTGAGATCGATTTTCATTTTGCGTTTTTCATATATGATTAAAATTAGGTTATGCTTATTAAGGTTAGTTTTTTGTTTATTTCTAATGTTTTATTACTAATGTTAGGTTTATTGTTAATTATTTGCATTGGCAAGAGAAAGTTGTGTGAGTGTTCCACACCAGATTTTTTTACTATCGAAGAAGACGAAATTTTGACTCACTTGTCGTTGTGAATAAGATAATTCATACAATTTTTCAGTGCAGTAGTCAAAACTTCAACTGGTTTTCTAGGGCGACGGAGATGAGTGACAATTGTTGTTCTGCCCCAAATTAAACTTTCCACCCATTTGTTGTTCAGGTCATCAGCCGAAAAGCTGGTTTTAATCTTTATAGGTTTTACTAACGCCCATGACGGACAGGTGGAGTGTCAAATTATTTACATTCAATCTGTTCATTGGATGGCTAAAATAAATAGTTCTGTTTCTCATCACATGGTCAGCCAATTAATAAATGACTGAATCATTTAAGAACAGAAGAGGTAGGGGTGTAAAAGTCACTAATCAGAGTTATCTCCTCTGAAAGTAATAAATTTCATTATACAGCCAGACCCTGTGGTGAATGAAGTGAAGGTGTCATTTGCAGAGTGGAAAATATGTGCTTTTCAGAGGGCCCGGCATCCTGATAAGCGTACTTTTCCACTCAGTGAGGAAGGCAATTGTAAACCACCTCACTCCTCGTTTTACTTAGTAAAACCTCTACAGGTTCAAACCAGCCTTTCGGCTGATCACCTAAACAACAACAACAACAACAGATTTTACTAAGTAAAACGAGTAATAAGGTAGTTTATTATTACCTTCTTCATTGAGTTGAAAAATTCTTATCAACATGCGAGCCCTCTGAAAAACACATATTTTGCACCCTGAAAATTATACGGTCTTCACTTCATTTACCATAAGGTCTGGCTGCATAATGAAATTCATTACTTTTAGAGGAGAAAATTTTCTGATTAGTGTCTTTTACAAATCTACCTTTTATTTTCTTAAATATTTTAATCATTTAAGGGGAGACTGTACTTTGTATCCCGCCAATGTTAAATTTGCTATTTTTAGGTACATTTTACATAGGATTCGTAAAATATAGGGAAATTAAACTTTACATTAACATTAAACTTTACACACCACAGGTTTCGGGTTTCTTCTCGAGCTACTGATATTTTTTTTCAATTTAATCTTTGGTCCATACCATTCTTTTTAAATATTACGAATAAGATAAAATTTTTACAAATTGTTTTCTACGTTTTTTGGGTATTACTTATTTTTGGAGCACCTGAGGAACTCATAAAAATGTCGGTATATGTGGATATACAAGATAATTAACTGGTAAAAATTTCAGCCTGGTAGGTTTATTGGTTTCTGAGAAAATGTACCTAGTGTTAAAAATCTAAATTTACGGGATAAGGTAAGAAACAAGAAGGCACAAATCAAAAACAAAATGTACAAAAACAAGTGAATTTCCCATCAACAGTTGTTTAGAAAGCTGAACCAACAGCTAAGAATACAAAAAACAGTGATGCAGATATTTTAAAAACTGTAATTCTCTTTGCACTAAAACGAGCAATATAAAATTGTGAAAAATATTCGTTCTTGGTAACTTGTTAATTTTTCTGTGTTAACTTGATAAAAACTTAATTTTTTTCACAAAAAAAATTTTTTTTTGACGTAATTTAATGTTTTTTTTTCTGGTAGATCTAGGCCTACACTATTAAAACACATAAATAACCAAAAATCAAAATTTTGAGTTAAAACCATCGTGCCATCACCCCTTAATTGGCTGACCATGTGGTAAGAAACAGAACTATTTTTTGTAGCCCTGGAACGAACAGATTGAGTGCAAATAATTTATCACTCCACCTGTCTGTTATAGGCAGTCCACTCACTTATACACTTTCAAATACTTTTTACCATATTTTTTTCAACATTCTTGGGTAAATTTCCACTGTTATCTTTATCTTCGAATCACTTAAAATTGCTTTTCGTGCACGTTTCAAGCGAAACTGACATTCTGAAATGTACAAAAGTGTTGTTGTTTAGGTCAACAGCCGAAAGGCTGGTTTGAACCTGTAGAGGTTTTACTAAGTAAAACGAGGAGTGAGATGGTTTACCATTGCCTTCCTCACTCGAGTGGAAAAGTACGCTTATCAGCATGCCGGGCCCTCTAAAAAGCACATATTTTCCACTCTGCAAATGACTCCTTCACTTCATTCACCACAGGGTCTGGCTGTATAATGAAATTCAATGCTTTCAGAGAAGATAACTCTGATTAGTGCCTTTTGCACCTCTACCTCGTCTATTCTTAATTCAGTCATTTAATTGGCTGACCATATGATAAGAAACAGAACTATTTATTTTAGCCCTGGAACGAACAGATTGAGTGTAAATATTTTGACGCTCCTCCTGTCCGTAATGGGCAGATGTACAAAAGAGGTTACTTTGTATCAATTTTTATAGAATTGAATTGATAACAGAATCGTCTCCCCATTAATTTGTCTCAAAAATTATTGTACGCCCCTCGTAACTATGTAAGCAAAATATTTAACAGTAAAATTAATATAAGTAATTTTTGACGATTTTATCAGAAGTACTTGTGAAGATTAAATATGCTTTTAAACTGTTAATAAAAGTATAGATTGGTAATTTCTTTAAAATACGGTAAATTTATTCCACGATGACGGTTTTGCTATGTAGACGATAAATCTAAATTTTATTACAACCCCGTTAAGTTAAGATACAAGATTATTAATTATTCTATTTAAATTTTATTACTTTTTTCCAATTAAACATAATTTAGGACTGCAAGATAAATTTGATGGTTTTCAACGATTTAATTTTATATAAGAGTACAAAAATAAGTTTTCGAATGCGTCTCTTCGTCGATATTCGTCCGTAACGTAAAATGTAATGTGCATTCGTTTTATAAAGGGGTTAACAACCGAGATGCGCAAGCAGGTGTTTTTCAAAACGTAAACAACTTTGTGAGTTAATTTCGCAGTAGCCTTTTGTGTTATGGTATCTTTACTAAACACTCCATTTGTAATTTTATTGTATTTTATTCACACTTCTATTTGTCTGTCATCTTATTTTATAATATTTTCTCTCCCTTTTTATATATTTTATATCCGTTTAAATGAATTGTTTCAAAAGAAAATTTATTCAGTTTAAATAAGTACAATCTATTTGTAATGATAAACAGAGATAAATTTATTTATTTTTTCATCTACTTTTAATAAATTAATTTATACCTAACTGGATAAATACAGGGTGATTCAAACTATACGGCAATCTCTTGGAATCTCATTCCATAGCTAAAAATAAGAAAAAAATTTCATATAAACATATGCCTGAAAACGCTTAGTTAGCGAGTTACGGCTAGCGAAAAATTTCACCTAGAACTCTGTACCCTCGGTGAATTAAGGCCGTATAAAAATGTTAAAGGTAGTTACAAAGATACAAATACGATTGTTTCTTATGTTTTTTAATCTGAAAAATTAAATAAAATTGTTTTCAGAGCTGTAAATGCAATACTTTCAGAGATATCTTACATAAAACACAAGAATTGGTGCAAAGAAATAACACATTTTTGTGTTTAACGTAAGATTACTTCCATAAATGGTACATAAAGGTGTATTTATCTGAAATAAATTTTTAGAAAATTTAATTCTGAAAAGATTCATGTAAATTACTCAGGAAAAAATGAATAATAGATATTGAAATTTCTCTTTATTTAAAATCAAAACAGACGCACATAAAACGCACATTTTTGACTGAATTTACTGCTGTTACTCCCAACCTACATATTAGTTAATATTTTATGCAGTTAAAAATGTGCGTTTTATGTGCGTCTGTTTTGATTTTAAATAAAGCGAAATTTCAATATCTATTTTTCATTTTTTCCTAAGTAATTAACATAAATCTTTTCAGAATTAAATTTTCTACAAATTTATTTCAGAAAAAATACACCTTTATGTACCATTTATGGAAGTAATCTTACGTTAAACACAAAAATGTGTTATTTCTTTGCACCAATTCTTGTGTTTTATGTAAGATATCTCTGAAAGTATTGCATTTATAGCTCTGAAATCAATTTTATTCAATTTTTCAGATTAAAAAACATAAGAAACAATCGTATTTGTATCTTTGTACCTTTAACATTTTTATACGGTCTTACTTCACCGAGGGTACAGAGTTCTAGGTGAAATTTTTCGTTAGCCGTAACTCGCTAACTAAGCGTTTTCAGGCATAATTTTATGTTTATGTGAACTTTTTTTCTTATTTTTAGCTATAGAATGAGATCCCAAGAGATTGCCATATAGTTTTGAATCACTCTGTATAATATAATTCGTTTATAATATTTTATTACGACCAACATTAGCATGTGATATATTATTAATAAAATAAAATTGTACATAGTTTTCATTTTATTTATGTAAATTTTTATTTGATTTTCCTAGAACGTTTATTTTCGTTGCCTAGTTACATACTTTTTGATTTTAAATTTAGATCAGCAGAAATAGAAGAACGAGGACTGTGATTTTGTGTAGAGTAAGTGATTATACGCTATTCGATTAGATAAAAGAATGTTCGCAAAGAGCAGCTGTATCTTGTGTATTTATTAAAATGAATCGATAGTAAGTGATAGTGACATCTTTTCTGAGTTTTCTTCAACAGTATGTCACTAGAATCGAGAATTTTCCCCTGGGTAGAAACAACATTACCGTGTTACTATACAACGTCCAAACACGGCACTCAAAGTTATCATGCCGAAATTGATTAAATGTAGCTGACATTGCTTATCAAATTTCATAGGGCCTATTTTTGCCGTAGATGAAATCGATAGGCAATGTCGGTACATTTAATCAATTTGGGCATGATAACTTTGAGGGCTGTATTTGGACGTTATATAGTAAAACGGCAATTGTTTCTATCCAGTAAAAATTCTCAATTCTCTTGACATACTGTTAAAGAAAACTCAGAAAAGATGGCATTATCATTTATTGTCAATTCATTTCAAGAACTGCACAAGATACAGCTTGTAAAGGAGTGATTTTATTTAAATTATTTGAAAGTGTGATATAAAATTAATTAATTTGATAAATGAAATAAATACAGAAATAAATGAAAACACTGAATGAATTTGATTAATTGTTGTTTAGGTCATCAGCCAAAAGGCTGGTTTGAACTTGTAGAGGTTTTACTAAGTAAAACGAGGAGTGAGGTGGTTTACCATTGCCTTCCTCACTGAGTGGAAAAGTACGCTTATCAGCATGCCGGGCCCTCTGAAAAGCACATATTTTCCACTCTGCAAATGACACCTTCACTTCATTCACCACAGGGTCTGGCTGTGTAATAAAATTCCTTACTTTCAGAGTGTCTTTTACACCTCTACCTCTTCTGTTCTTAAATGATTCAGTCATTTAATTGGCTGACCATGTGACAAGAAACAGAACTATTTATTTTAGCCCTGCAACGACAGATTGAGTGTAAATAATTTGACTCTCTACCTGTCTGTTATGGGCAGAATTAATTGGCAGAATTGATTAATTATTAAACGGTATTTAATTATTGAATTTTATTACTTAAATAAAATTAACAAACTAGACTTTACAAAATGAATATTATTTGATCTTGATTTAAATTGACTTTATTGACACTTATTATAATTCTAAATATTTAATGAAGTTAGATATTTATAAAATGTATTAAATTGATTTTATCTGCCTATTGAGCTCAAAAAATTAAATATATGATAAAATTTTTATAATTACTGATTGAAGTTCTGGAAGTCTCTGCGTTCCGTTTCCCACGTACCATTGATCTTGATCGAATGAGCACCGGACCATTACTTTCTGTTTTATAGATTGAGTAGACTCCTCTTCAAAATTTTATTTGTTGGTTTTTAAAATCTTTAACATATTTAATTCAGTTTTTTAATTCATCCATGTTTTGATGTTATCTCATTCTTTTTTATAAAAATCCATTTACTTGAAATTATTTATTAAATTCTATTCATTTGTTTTTCTGAATGGCTTCACTTGAATCATCTGGCTTTTGGATTATTATTATTAATATTAAATATTTTTTTATAATTTTTGGTTTCATATATTTAATTTCTGTTATGGAGTATTAAGATATTAAATGTAAATTATTCATCTTGATGTTTAATGATTAATTATTTAAAATATTTCTTTTAAAAATCCAACAATTAACTATTTGATCTACGATGTTATGTGGAATAGACTGCTATTCTACAAGCTGCCTTCCTCAATGAGTGAAAACGTATGTTTATCAGCAAGCCAGGCCCTCTAAAAACCATCTAATCTCCACCCTGCAAATGACACCTTCACTTTATTCACCACAGAATCTGGCTGTATAATGAAATTCATTACTTTCAGGGGAGATAACTGTGATTTGTGTATTTTAAATCTCTTCTGTTGTTAAATGCTTTAATCATATACATGGCTGACCATGTGATAAGAAACATAACTACTAACGTAACTCGCTAACTAAGCGTTTTCAGGCATATGTTTATATGAACTTTTTTTCTTATTTTTAGCTATAGAATGAAATCCCAAGAGATGCCGTATAGTTTTGAATCACCCTGTATATTGTTATTTTATTAACTTAATCAACGTAAAATTTTTCCACATTTTAGTGAAGGTATACAATTTTATTCTTTTACGAATAACTTGTAAAAGCGAACGCATTTCTAAATCATTTTACGGGAAAAAATTATTATTCTGTCAATTTTACATCGAACAAAATGAAAATAGAATAATATTTAAATAAACGATTCTGTTACAATTTGAACATTATTATTTTACAAACACTCACAAAGAATAATAAAGCGTACTTATCCATTGAATGTAAATTTTAATTTTTTTTTATTTTAGAGGTTGAACTAAACTAATTGTTTTGACCCATAAATGTTGTGGATATTTGCCAATATTCAATTTTATTGATACCTTTGCACAATTTTTATAATTAAACTTAATGTTCTTTTTTATCTGATCCTTATCGTAACTGATTCCCCTTAACAAGCAGGTAGAGTGTTAAATTATTTGCACTCGATCTGCTAGTTCCAGGTCCACAAAAAATTGTTCTGTTTCTTATCACATGGTCAGCCAATTAAATGACTGAAGTATTTAAGAACAGAAGAGGTAGAGTTGTAAAAGACACACGTCACAATTATCTCCTCTGAAAGTAATGAATTTCATTATACGAGGTGTGGCTATTAAATAACGAGACTGACGTTGTAAAATATTTTATTTTTATTTTATACATAATCACTTATTGTCACCTTCAATATACACTCCTTCTCTATCCCTACAACGCTCCATGCGAATTTTCCATTATTGGAAACAGTGCTGGAAGTCATCTTCTGTCAACTCCTTCAGGACACGTGCCACTTTCTCTTTTTCAGCTTCCACAGACTCAAATCTTGTCCCTTTTAATCCAGATTTCACCTTAGGGAACAGGTAAAAGTCACATGGTGCAAGATCTGGTTAATAAGGTGGATGCTCTAACACTGAGATGCTGTACTTGGCTAGGAACCTCTTGACAGATAACGCGGAATGAGCTGGCGCATTGTCTTGGCGGAGAACCCATGATTTGTCCTTTCACATTTCGGGGCATTTTTCCTTACTCTTTGACGTAGTTTAAAAAGTACCTCAAGGTAGTAATATTGAATAATTGTTTGACCTTCAGGAACCCAGTGAAGGTACACAATCCCATGGATATAAAAAAAAAACAGTCATCATTGCTTTAAATTTTGACTTGCTCATTTGAGCTTTTTTGGCTCTCTGTGAAGTTCAGCTCTTCCAGTGCCTGGATTGGCGCTTCGTTTCCGGATCATAAGTAAAAAACCACGTTTCATCACATGTTATTATCTTCTACCTGTTCCCTAAAGTGAAATCTGCATTAAAAGGGATAAGATTTGAGTCTGTGGAAGCTGTAAAAGAGAAAGCGGCACGTGTTTTGAAGGAGCTGACAGAAGATGACTTCCAGCACTGTTTCCAACGATGGAAAATTCGTATGGAGCGTTGTAGGGATAGAGAAGGAGTGTATAGTGAAGGTGACAATAAGTCATTATGTATAAAATTAAAATACAATTTTTACAACGTCAGTCTCGTTATTTAATAACCACACCTCGTACGCTGAGATCCTGTGGTGAATGAAGTGCAAGTGTCATTTGGAGGGTGAAAAGTAGATGCTTTATGGAGGACCGGCCTAGCTGATAAACATACTTTTCCAATCAGTGAGTAAGGCAATGGTAAACCACCTCACTCTTCGTTTTACTTAGTAAAGCCTCTAGAGGTTCAAACCAGCCTTTTGGCTAATGACCTTAACAACAACATCGTAACTAACTTAAAAAAAAACTAATCGTGGCATTGTGTACAAGTAAACGATTCTAATATAATATGTCATGCCATTTTATCTCGAAAATAATATCATTCGATTTTAAAGTTTTGTTGATCAATTGTAATTATAATTAACTAGCATACTCCGTGCGGTTTTGCACGCAAAACTTGTATAATCGATTTTTTAAAAATAAATATTTAACAGAAATTGTGTAGCTGCAAGTCGACTGTATACCCCCAACGTACACACACACATACACATAAAACGTTTTGATAATTCCCCGCGAACGTCTCTCAGTAGTCTTCATACCTATGTACTGTACTCAACAATAGCGCGCGCGCACACACACACACACACACACAAACAAACCCCTTTATCTACTTCAACAGCAATACGTACTCACATGTACACACACGCATACATCGTCGTCGTCTTCCTTCAAGGATTAGGCACATTGCCTGTTCCGACTGCAAACTCCCCTATTAATCAATTCCATCTCTTACGAGGCCTGCCCACACTTCTCTTTCCTACTGGCTGATAGGAGATGACTGCCCTGGGAATTCTTCCATCCTCCATGCGCTCCACATGATCCTTCCAGTTTTGTTTGGTTTCCTCGATTTTCTGCCATATGGAGGGTATGTTGAGCTCTTTTCTGATCTCAGTATTATGGATTCTGTCTTCGCTAGTACAACCCTTCACTGCTCTTAGGAATCGCATTTCAGCAGCCTGTAACCTGCTCCATTCCTTCTTTTTATGTACCCAGGTTTCAGAACCATATAAAAGAGTGGGGATAGCCATAACTTTATAGAATTTCATTTTCGTTTCCCTTCTGGCTTTGTTCCTCAAGGTCCTGTTGATTGTTCCACAGATAGCTTGGAATCTATTTATTTTCATGCTCAAGTCCTGATCCATTTCATATGTGATATCACATCCCAAATACTTGAAATGTGATACTTGTTCCAGGACTTTGTTGTCAAGAACTATCTTAGACCGAATTGGATCTTTTCCCACAAAAGCCATCACCTTCGTTTTACTGAATGAGATCTTCACACGCATACATATTTATAAAAATCTTCATTAGAGCCCTTAAGGTTATTATTTTGAAAATTTAAAAAAAAATATTGCTGTGAATATAAATACAAATATGGTGTCAAAATTTCATGAAAATCCGTTCAGTAATTTTGGAAATTAGCCTGCACGAAAAACACGCTTTGTATTTATAATATTAGTATAGATTACAAATTTTTACTTTCTCTTGCCTATTATATATGAATATATAGGAAGGAAAGTATTGTTTTCATGTCGATTTTTCGAAATCGAGTTTTCACCGGATCTACACGTTTTCAGACCCCCTGAACCCAAAAAAAATGTTTTTAGCGATTGGTGTGTGTGTGTGTGTGTGTGTGTGTGTGTGTGTGTGTGTGTGTGTGTGTCACGAACATTTTCATCGAAATCGGTCAACCGGAAGTAGTAGTTTATTCGTGTAATTTTTCACTTTTTTACGATTTTCTCAAAAACTGGTCCTACGATTTTTTTTTTAAATCGCCTGGTTTACTCAATTTTTTATTCTCTACAAGATAGGGTAGGCGCCATGTTTGCTGAAATTCTTGGTGAGGCTGTTTTTACGTAAAAAAAGTTTTTTTTAAGATTACGGCTTTAATATGCATTTTAGCACAAAACTTTATATCATAAAAAATGTAGAGAATTAAAAATCCTACAACTTTTTTTTAAAACATTTTTTTGTATAACGCTTATTTTAGCGGTAATTAGCGATTTTCTGTTTTCTCTCACGAAAACGTGTGAAAAATCGATTTTTTTAAGATTTCGGCCTTAGTATGCACTTTGCGACAAAAGTTTATATAATCAAATTTAAAGAAAATTAAAATATCTACAACTTTTATTTAAAGCATTTTTCACTACAGAGCCTAGTTTAGCGTGAAAGAGTGATTTCCCGTATTTTTAAGCCAAACTGAGGTTGATTTTCATTTTGCGTCTTTCACTCATGATTAAAGTATGGTTATGTTTCTTGAGTTAAGTTTTCTGTTTATTACTAATGCTAGGTTATATTGGTCATTATTTGAATTGGCAAGAGAAAGTTGTGTGAGTGTTTCACACCAAATTTTTTAAATAAATACTAGAAAATACATTGATGAACGTTATTTTAAACTTGGAGAGCCTTAAATACATGCATATAATGTATTGTAGGTTGGTTCAATGATACTAAAACACGGTTTACTGTATAAATATACAGCTAACAAGGTTTATGACACGATCGGACTCTGTATCACTCCGTTGTTGTGAGATTTGTTCTATTTATAAATATAATTGTAAAGTACGATTAGTCTGTGATGACTACTGAGCAAATTTTTGTGGAAGGGGATTAGAGAAGTACGTGTAAACTTTTCACCTGCAGCTGCCAACTGTTAAAAAAATATTTTTATTACATACGCAATCGATTCACGCAATGTAAAATTAGCTCGCCGAATTTTATTCGTGCATTAATTGTATTCGCGACCGTGTCATCAACGACGTAGGTCGCTCGGTTTAAATCAAGGTCATCGTTTAAAAAGTTTTGTGGGACGTTAACCAATTCTCTTACCTGTATTTAAACTTATTAAATACAAAATATACTGTTTAAATATTTACGAATTGTAATCCGTGTAGATCTTTTATGGTCTAATGAAAGCACCACCTTATTTTCTTTTTTAAAATAATTAAAATCATTTAAATAATAACTTATTTATGGTATACAAAATAAATTGGCGCTGTTGGTAACGTGCTCGCCTCTCTTCATGCGGTCCTGGGTTCGAATCCCACTCAGGCATGGCATATTTTCATACGTTACAAAAATCATTTCATCCTCATCACACACAGTTACACCACAACGTCGTTGCTAATGACCTTGTAGTTGATGCGACGTTAAATTAAAAAAATAAATAAATAAAGTATTTTGTCACGTAAAATAATACAGGCCTACCTATATTATATACATATTTTTTGTCATCAGTTTCTCAACTGGTTTGACGCAATTCTCCAAGCTGTTCTATCCTGTAAAAGTCGTTTCATATCTACATACGTGTAACACCTTACATCTTTTATAATTTGCTTTAAATATTTTAAACTTTCCCTTGCCCTACAATTCACTCCCTTAATATTACCCTCCATTATTGATAGACCAATACCTAGATGTCTTAAAATGTGCCCCACTAGCCTATCCCTTCTTCTGGTAAGATGTTTCCATATACTTCTTTTTTAATCCACTCGCCTAAGAACTTATTTATAAATTACTTATTTTGTCCACCCACCTAACCTTTAATATTTTCCTATAACACCACATTTTAAAAGCTTTTATCCTCTTCCTTTCTACAACCCCTATCACTCACATTTCACTCCTGTATAATAAACGAATTAACGGATTTTTTTTGTGTGTACTGCTACACTCCAAATATAGTCTTTGAAAAATTTTTCCTAATCTATAAATCAATGTTTGTAGTCAGTAAGCTGCTTTTCATTTCAAAGGCTTTTTTAGCTTGAGCAATCCTTTTTTTGATATAACTTGTGCTTCCACCATTCTTTGTTATTTTACTTCCTAGATAGCAGAATTCCCCAGATTTATGTAGCTATATGTTATTGTTGCCTTGTTTTAAATTTCCCATTTCTTCTAAACCACTCTTGCTGCTGCACAACGCTTTCGTTTTGTTTTTATTAATTTTCAAGAAGTAATCTTCTCTCATGATCTCATCCATTATATTTAAGATATCCTCCATTTCTTTCTTTATCTCGGCTAATACTACGATTTCATCGGCGAATCTCAGCATTTGTATTGTTTCTCTTTGAATTTTTAATCCTGCATCAAATTTTTCCTTCACTTCTTTCCTAGCCTCTTCTATATACAAGTTAAAAACTACATTATATATATGGCATGTCAAATATTGAAATTTGGGGATTGGAAAGTTTATGCTACTGTATAAATTGCAAAAATGAAGCTGATCAGGCATTCACTTGGCGTGTGCAAGAGAAAATGTGCAAAAACTTTGACTAGGATAGCCATTTCTATTAATTATTAATTATAAAGAAATCTCTGATTTTCTTCACGAAATCTTCATTTTTACAAGTCATCAATTTTAAATGTCTTTTATAGATTAATTAACGATTGTAAAATTACAGAAACAATAAAACAATACTAATTTTAAAACGAATTCTATACATCAAGGCAAACCTGAAAGAAAACTCAGACTCCAAAATAAAAACCTTTGTTTTATTCCTAATTTGTGTGCGTTGCAATCTGTTCAATTTAGAACAATAAGCAACCCCATGACCCAATGAGATGAGGATGATGTGTATGACGTGTAAACGAGGTGTAGTCTTGTACAGATCCAGGCCGACCATTCCTGAGAGAGTATGGTTAATTAAACCCCAACCATTAAAGTACACCGGTAACCACTGTCTAGTATTCAAATCCGTATAAAAGTAACTACCTATACTAGGATTTGAACCAGGACCCTTCGTCTCCGAAAATCAGCTGTTAAACACCTGATTTTGGCGACGACTTTACCTCTAGACCAACCCGGTGGATTAAATAAAAACTTGTGGAAAAAATTAAAGGAGCAATTTATGCATGATTATCGTAGTCCTAAGTAGCCTGAATCGAAAAATAAAAAAATATAGTCACTTTGAAGGGAATGAATTTTTTTCTAAATTCGTTTCATGATTTTATTAGTTTCTTAAATGTAATGCACACGTACGAATTTTATGTAACTTTTTTAATATGTGATTTGTGGTTCTTTTCTTGGTATAGGGGGTAGACGCCCCCCCCCCCCAATCTAAAGAAACGTGGAAATTATGATGCATCTTCGGTATTCTTTTTTTTACCAACGTCCACTTCTGAGAAAATTAGCCTGTTAATATGCTATTGAATTAACAACAGTTTGTAAGAACATATGACAATGTCGGGTTTTCTGTTTCGTTCCTTAAAGAAAAACATATTTGTTTAAAAAAAAATGCTGTCAATATCTTCAATCCAATTCAGGTACACAATGCAGAGACAAAGCAATCGGAGAGAGACCAGTTTTTAAAATGTTTCTTTTAATTATTGCTCGGTTTTTTAATTACAAATGGTTTTTATCTTTTACATATCTGCATTTTCAAACCGTAGTTAAGTTGACCATCTTGATATAAAAAGTAAACGCAATTTTCGTTCTGCATTTGTGCAGAGAGAATATTTTTTCATATTCGTAGTATACATCTGCTATTTAAAAAATCGGTTATTGTTAGAAAACGAATTAGAAATAAAATAAAAAATATATTTATTGTTCAAAGACCTTGACAAATGTCGGTGCTAAAACAGGTAAAAGCCTGCAAAAAAAGTTCGTTAATGGATTCCTTTATTATTATTTATAATTATTAATACAACCAATTCATCATTATTTAGCTTTTATATATTTCTTACTTTCTTTGTTAATTTACAATTTGTTATAAGTAAATTTCAAATTGTAAAATCTTTAATTCCTAATGTATGTAAGTTGCAATTTGTTCAATTTAAGAACAATAAGCAAAAAGCAACAGGCAGGTGAAGTGTTAAATTATTTGCACTCGATCTGCTTGTTCCACGACTACAAAAAAATATTTCTCTCTCTTATCACATGGTCAGCCAATTATATGACTGAAACATTAAAGAATAGAAGAGGTAGAGGTATAAAATACACTAGTCAGAGTTATGTACTCTGAGAGCAATGAATTTTATCATTGTACAGCCAGATCCTGTGATGAATGAAATGATGTGTCATTTGCAGGGTGGAAAGTAGATGCTTTTTTATAGGGCCTGGTATGCTGATAAGCATACTTTTCCATTCACTAAAAAAGGCAATGGTAAATACTCTTCGTAAATGGTAAATACCCTTTACTTAGTAAAGGCTTTAGAGGTTCTTCAAACCAGCCTTTCGGCTGATGACCTAAACAACAACAAGCAACCCTAAGACTTAATGAGATGAAGATGATATGTATGATATGTAAATTAGGTGTAGCCTTGTACGGACTCAGGCCGACCATTCCTGAAAGTGTATGGTTAATTGAACCCCAACCACCAAAGTACAACGGTAACCACTAACTAGTATTGAAATCCGTATAAAACTAACTTTTAACTACCTTTACTAGGCTTTGAACCACGGAAACTTTGTCTCCAAAAATCATCTATTAAATCAGCTAACTTGCGGCAACTATTTTATACCACTAGACCAACCCGGTGGGTTATATTGTAAATATAGTGAAATTTATCACTTTTGTAGATAATTTTAGTTTTTAAGATTTCACAGTTATATGTAGCGAACAGAGGTTATATTTCATGATTTAATTTCATGAAAGGGATCGGGGATTATTTTATGAGGATTACATATTACATGGATCCACCATCCGCCACTGTTTCAAAATATCATGGAGAGATAGAAGGTATGCATGGTTCAAATCGGAGGAGGACTTTATGCCTGAAGAATCTTTGGGACTGATATGGTGTGAGTTCTGTTACCCTTTTCGACAAGCAGACAACAAAACATAAGTGGCTTGATGTAAAACCTCGCTTAACTGAAATATAAGAGGCGAATCTGATTTCAGATACGCGATTTTCCGGATAACAAACAGAATCATACTTTTAGGGTTTAAAAATAGGAAAAATTATTATACAGACTCTTTATGACTGTATAATTTTATTAACATGTATAAACGAAAACAACGAAATTTAAAGAGAATAAAATGTAATATTTACTGTATTTTTAAAAATTATTTACAGTATTTTTAAAAAAGTATGAGATTTTTTATGAAATCATTTTTGCGGCAACATCACGACATAATTTTGTCAGAAGCAGGTCCTCGAAATGAAGAACGTACTAATAAATTTCCAGAATAGTAAAACTTTATGTTTGTAATTTATTTCATTAGACACTGTTGTGTATTTTAACGACGTTACGTATTTAAATGCTGTACTATACGTACACACACTATTGGTATTGACAGCGATCACCAAATTAAAAAAATCAAGATTTTCGGGTTCACTTCGGTTACGGGTTTCGGGTTACGGTTAAGGGAGTGATAATCTGGGTCTTACTGCAGGCTATCCATTACTTAGAGCACAGAATATCTGAAGAAAACAAAAGGTTTTTTTTTTAATTCCTAATATGTGTACGTCGCAATCAGTTCAATTCAGAACAATAAGCAAACCGATGATCCAATGAGATGAGGATGATGTGTATGACATGTAAATGAGGTGTAGTCTTGTTCAGACCCAGATCGACCATTCCTGAGAGAGTATGGTTAATTGAACCCCAACCATCAAAGTACACCGGCAACCACTGTCTAGTATTCAAATCCGTATAAAAGTAACTACCTTTACTAGGATTTGAACCAGGAACTTTCGTCTCCAAAATCAGCTGTTAAACAGCTGACTCACGGCGACGACTTTACCTCTAGACCAACCCTGTGGGTCAAAACAAAAGTAAAAATTATTATTTTCACTTAAAACTTATTTATGGAGGAAGAATGTGTATTGGACGGATAAAGTGAATATGAGAATACGTGGGTAAATCTTCAAATAAAATATAAATAGTATTATTTTTAAATTTTAAATCAAATTAGTCTAGCAAACAGATAGAGCATATTTTTGAACTGATTATACATAAAGATTTTATTTAAATTTTAGACGTTTTTGTGGTCAGACTGATTGCAAATAATTATAAATACTAAAACCATATTTTGTTTCAGAGGCGACTTCCGTCTAACGTTAATATAAAAAAAGAAGATTACGTTTAAAAATCTTCATTGAGGACAAAATATGTTACGTCTGTATTTCACAAACTATTTTGTAAAATTAAAATATCAGTTATGTCTTGGCAAGAACATTATTTTTGTAATTGAAAACAGCCATTTATTACTGCAGAAGAAATTGTAACATATTTCATTTACAACTAATAGAAAACAAACAAAAATTTTGCAAAGTTTGTTATTTTTCACTTTCAATTAAAGTTACTTTTAGAATTCCGCTACATTCCGCAGACGTAGATCGTGGTGCCGCCCTGCATGCCAAAAGTGAACGTAGCGTGGCTTTACATTTAGAAGTAAGATAAATACATAACTCATATTTCAAGGTTTCTAAATACAGATGCAAGATACTGCATTTGCCCTTTTGATCACGTGTAATTTTTAAATAGATTTTTTATGCAAATGTATGTTTATTACAGAAATACTTTTACTGGATCGTAAATATCTAATAGAATTTTTCATTTTATTTGTTTACGTGATTTTGTATGGTTCTGTAAATTTATTAAATTTTGAATAAAAGATTCTAAAACTTAAAGTATGAAAATATTGATAAACAAATGGAATATTAATCAATGTAATGTAAATTTTTTAAATTAATAATAACGTTGAGATTAAACAGTAATGACGCACAATAACGGGGCTTACATCTGAACACACGATTAAGGTGAAGTAGGCCTACATACACTCCAAAAACACGATACAAATTTAAAACTCGCTTTTATTTACCGAGAGTATTTTTAACAAGCTAAAAATTACCCAAAATTTATCATATTCAGATTTTATATTGGTAAAATTTTCTTTAATACCTCCAGAATAAAGTTTGCAGATGTCCAAAACAGTTAGGTGGAGTGTTAAATTATTTGCACTCGATCTGTAAAATGAAAGATGGAGCCTGTGTTTGGAACTGTGTATCTCATCAAGTAAGAAACATAAAAATTTCTGGTACGGCTTGTTTAAAAGCTTGGTTTTCAGTTATTTTATTCGTATAAATTACGATACACGGAAATGTATTAGACATTTTTTAGCGATTTGGAAACAAAATATGTACCTATTTTTTAGAGCATTTTTCACTTAGTCCATGTTTCAGAACATGTAGCACGATCAATTTCAATAGGATAAGTATGGTGTTTTAGAGGAGTGTTTCTGCATGTTCTTACTTTCTCTTGCCTATATGAATATATAGGAAGGAAAGTATTGTTTTCATGTCGATTTTTCGAAATCGAGTTTTCACCGGATCTATACGTTTTCAGACCCCCTGAACCCAAAAAACATGTTTTTAGCGATTGGTCTGTGTGTGTGTGTCTGTGTGTGTGTGTGTGTATGTGAACAGAATATCTCAAGAACGGAACATCGTACGGACTTGAAACTTGAAACTTAAGTTACATACCACTACCGGACGCGACACGAACATTTTCATCAAAATCGGTCAACCGGAAGTAGTAGTTTATTCGTATAATTTTTCAGTTTTTTGCGATTTTCTCAAAAACTGGTCCTACGATTTTTTTTAAAATCGCCTATTTTACTCAATTTTTTATTCTCTACAAGATAGGGTAGGCGCCATGTTTGCTGAAATTCTCGGTGAGGCTGTTTTCACGTAAAAACGTTGTTTTTTTAAGATTACGGCTTTAATATAAATTTTAGCGCAAAAACGTATATAATAAAAGTTGTAGAGAATTTAAAAACCTACAACTTCTGTTTCAAACATTTTTTTTTATAACGCTTAGTTTAGCGGTAATTTGCGATTTTCTGTTTTTTTCTCACGAAAACGTGAGAAAAATCGATTTTTTACCATTTCGGCCTTAGTATGCATTTTATGACAAAAGTGTATATAATGGAATTGATAGAAAATTAAAAGATCTACAACTTTTATTAAAAGAATTTTTCGCTACAGAGCCAAGTTTAGTGTAAAAGAGTGATTTTCCGTATTTTAAAGCCAAACAGTTCAATTTTCATTGTTTTTGAGGTTAGGTTTTTGTTTATTTCTATTGTTTTTTTGCTAAAATTAGGTTATATTGTTAATCATTTGCATTAGCAAGAGAAAGTTGTGTGAGTGTTTCACACCAGATTTTTTAATTAATATCAGCTAAAATTCAGCCATTTAGTACAAAGGATAAAGGAATGAGAGCGGTTTAAAAAAAATTGTAATTCTCGTTCCCGTTTGACTAACAAACGGGTACGTATAGTCACTTGAGTCACGAGTTTGCCCTTGTTTGTAACGAGGGGTAAAGGGGGAAAACATCAGTGCGCATGCCCGACTGCTTTTATTTCAGTACGACAAACATAACAACTTATACTATACCCAGAGCATATACAGTATATCTTGAAACCTTTTGTAGGTTAACTGTTTGTTACAGAAAATGTCGGTTTCTTGAACTATTCAGTGTTGAACGAAATCTAATATGCAATGTAATTATACGAGGGCAGTCCATAAAGTCTGCCACGTTTTGATATTAAAAAATCTGGTGTGAAACACTCACACAACTTTCCCTTGCCAATGCAAATAATTAATAATAAACCTAACATTATTAATAAAACATAAGAAATAAACAAAAAACTAACCTCAACAAACATAACCTAATTTTAATCATGAGTGAATGATGCAAAATGAAAATCAACCTCAGTTTGGCTTAGAAATACGGAAAATCACTTTTTCACGCTAAACTAGGCTCTGTAGCGAAAAATTCTTTTAATAAAAGTTGTAGATCTTTTAATTTTCTATCAATTCCATTATATACACTTTTGTCATAAAATGCATACTAAGGCCGAAATGGTAAAAAATCGATTTTTCTCACGTTTTCGTGAGAAAAAAACAGAAAATCGCAAATTACCGCTAAACTAAGCGTTATAAAAAAAAATGTTTGAAACAGAAGTTGTAGGTTTTTAAATTCTCTACAACTTTTATTATATACGTTTTTGCGCTAAAATTTATATTAAAGCCGTAATCTTAAAAAAACAACGTTTTTACGTGAAAACAGCCTCACCGAGAATTTCAGCAAACATGGCGCCTACCCTATCTTGTAGAGAATAAAAAATTGAGTAAAATAGGCGATTTTAACAAAAATCGTAGGACCAGTTTTTGAGAAAATCGCAAAAAACTGAAAAATTATACGAATAAACTACTACTTCCGGTTGACCGATTTTGATGAAAATGTTCGTGTCGCGTCCGGTAGTGGTATGTAACTTAAGTTTCAAGTTTCAAGTTCGTACGATGTTCCGTTCTTGAGATATTCTGTTCACACACACACACACAGACACACACACACACAGACACACACACAGACACACACACAGACCAATCGCTAAAAAACATGTTTTTTGGGTTCAGGGGGTCTGAAAACGTATAGATCCGGTGAAAACTCGATTTCGAAAAATCGACATGAAAACAATACTTTCCTTCCTATATATTCATATAGGCAAGAGAAAGTAAAAAAACTAAGTACAAGAAAATATTTTTATTATATGCATTTGAAAGTGCAACTAAAATGCTATTTTTCTACATAATCACCAAACAAATTAAGACACTTATCATAGCGGTGAACTAATTTTGAAATGCCGGCGTCATAAAATTCTACCGCCTGTGATTTTAACCTTGCACTTTTAATCTTGCACAAAATTTGTGATAACCTAATTTTTCTGTAACAATTTCGTGCAATAAACTTTTTGAAATTTGTGGGAAAAAAGCGACAACTCTCTTATAGTGAATCGACGGTCTTCTCTAATCTTCTCATTGACTTTATTCACAATGTCATCAGTCACGGGGCTTAGCCGTCCACTTCGTTCTTCCTCGTGAACATTAGTTCGCCCATTTTTGCACTGAATGCACAAACGCCGTACTCCACTTTCAGTGTAAACATCGTTCCCATAAACTTCACAGATTTGGCGATAAATCTCAATTGGTTTATTGTTTTTAGCCAAAAACCGTATTACCGACCGTACTTCACAACTGGCGGGATTTTGAATTGCGGCACACACTTTAAATTGGTTGAAAAACAAAGAAGAGCGACACAGACCTCTCGCTAGCACGGATGGATAGCCACTGAACGGAGAAACGCCGCGGCACCAAAATGGCCGCGATATCTCATCCCCTAGCGGCTACAACGCAAAACGTGACAGACTTTCTGGACTGCCCTCGTATGTTATGAAGTTGAAGCTAAACAAAAAAAGCCTATCCGTGCCTCTTAACAAAAGCCGTGAACGAGCTGCTAACTACTGTGATGCTTCTCTTCCCACAATTCAAAAAATAAAGAAGGAAATTAAGGACGTGAAGAAGCTATTCTTTAACAGTTTTGTTGACACCTGGTAAAAAATCTAGTGTGAAACACTCACACAACTGTCTTTTGCCAATGCAAATAATTAACAATAAACCTAACATTAATAATAAAATATTAGAAATAAACAAAAAACTAACCTCAAAAACATAACCTTATTTTAATCATGAGTGAATGATGCAAAATGAAAATCAACCTCAGTTTGGCTTAGAAATACGGAAAATCACTCTTTCTCTCTAAACTAGGCTCTGTAGAGAAAAATTCTCTAAATAAAAGTTGTAGATCTTTTAATTTTCTATAAATTAAATTATATACACTTTTGTCGTAAAATGCATACTAAGGCCGAAATCTTAAAAAAATCAATTTTTCACACATTTTCGTGAGAAAAAAACTGAAAATCGCAAATTACCGCTAAACTAAGCGTTATACAAAAAATTGTTTGAAATAAAAGTTGTAGAATTTTCAATTCTCTACAACTTTTATTATATAACGTTTTGCGCTAAAATGCATATTAAAGCTGTAATCTTAAAAAAACAACGTTTTTACGTAAAAACAGCCTCACCCAGAATTTCAGCAAACATGACGCCTACCCTATCTTGTAGAGAATAAAAAATTGAGTAAACCAGGCGATTTTAAAAAAAATCGTAGGACTAGTTTTTGAGAAAATCGCAAAAAAGTGAAAAATTACACGAATAAACTACCACTTCCGGTTGACCGATTTTGATGAAAATGTTCGTGTCGAGTCCGGTAGTGGTACGTAACTTAAGTTTCAAGTTTCAAGTTCGTACGATGTTCCGTTCTTGAGATATTCTGTTCACACACACACACACACACACACACACACACACACACACACACACAGACCAATCGCTAAAAACATGTTTTTTGGGTTCAGGGGGTCTGAAAACGTATAGATCCGGTGAAAACTCGATTTCGAAAAATCGACATGAAAACAATACTTTCCTTCCTATATATTCATATAGGCAAGAGAAAGTAAAAAAAAAAAACGATTAGGTAGATACTAAAGAGACTGATAATGAAAACGCCGGTGCAACAGCAATAGTAAAGAAGGCGATTCATTCGTAATTACAGTTAATCAAACATTTCTAGTCATTTAATTAAGGTGTAGACAATATTACAGGTCATATTAATTCCTTATAGGTAAGGTTTTGAAAGAAAACATTTTCTCAGAATAAATTACAGCTTACAAAATGTATGTAGAAACTGCACGGTAGTGAAATGTACGAGTAGTGTCTCACTGTTGAGGTTGGCAGCACTGCAAATATTTCACTTCCCTTCCTCACAGCCCATACATACGCAAAAGGCAATCTCGTGACTTCAGTATATATATATATATTTTACAAAATCGTTAGAAAATGCCTAATACACTCCTGTATTTTACGAATAAAATAGCAAGCTTTAAAACGAGCTGTATCTGAAATTTTTACGTTTTTTTATTTTTGATAATTTTGCAAATTTATGGTGTTTTTAAATCGGTGTGTAGTGTATAATTTGAGACATAGGTACACCATATATGAGCCACATAGAGACATTATGGTAAGCCGGTAATTATACGGAGAATATTAGACTGGAATGCTTGAATAGTTTTTAAATTTCTCTACTTTGCGCAACCAAAATTTTAGCTGGTATCAATTTAAAGATAGTAAAACGAAAAAAAATCGATTTCAATTTTAGATAGCTATTTGAAATAGCAAAATTTACTAATAGTCAATTTATTAAATAAAAAATACCCACGTTAAAACTGAACGTTGTCTTCTTATTTAATATATTATTATTATTAATATATTATTTTATTTGTACGCTAACTTAGTTACGGATTCCGTCTAACCTAATGTAGGTGGACGGGCTTTTATGAAGTTGATGTGGTCGATAACCGGCCTACGTAACAAAATAAGTACAGTTCATTGACAGAGATGCATTTCCTGGTACATAAACATATTACCGAAAAGAATAGCGGTGCACGGATGATGCACTGCTTGGCAACTCTTGCACAGCTACCAAATAACGTTTGGATGTAGGTTGTAGCAACATGAAATATTGACATAAATAATTGATAAATTTCGGGATAATTTATAAAGTAAGAAGTGTGTTTTTTCAAGTGTAATTTTAAATTAAAAAATTTTGTGTGAAACACTCATATGATTTTCTTTTACCGATAAAAATTAAAAAAAACACATATGTTTAATGATTAGTAAACAATGTAAAATGAGAAACATAACCTAATTTTAATCATGATTAGTTTTTTATTCTTATTCTTAATTTGTGTAGTTGCAATCTGTTCAATTCAGAACAATAAGCAACCCCATGACCCGATGAGATGAGGATGATGTGTATGACGTGTAAATGAGGTGTAGTCTTGTACAGACCCAGGCCGACCATTCCTGAGAGAGTATGGTTAATTAAACCCCAACCATCAAAGTACACCGGTAACCACTGTCTTATTCAAATCCATATAAAGTATTCAAATCCGTATAAAAGTAACTACCTTTACTAGGATTTGAACCAGGAACCTTCGTCTCCGAAAATCAGCTCTTAAACAGCTGATTTTGGCGACAACTTTACCTCTAGACCAACCCGGTAGGCAATCATGATTAGTGAATGATGGAAAATGAAAATCAACTTCTGTTCGACTAAAAATACGGAAAATCACCAATCGACGCTAAAACTATGATAGGCTCTGTAGAAAAAAATTCTTGAAATAAAAGTTGTAGAATTTTTATTCCTATAACGTAGTTATAGGAATAAATAGGAAATAATTTTGTAATTAATTTATAAAAAACCCTTATTTTTTTAACAATTTTGATGAAAAAAATACAAAAAATTACTAAATTGTCGTTAAACTAAGTGTTGTACAAAAAAAAACGCTTGAAATAAAATTTGTAGGGTTTTAAACGACCTACAACTTTTATTATACCTATTTTCTGTAAAATGTATATTTTACAGGTTATTTACAAGTATTTTATAGGCCGTAATCTTGAAAAAAAACTTTTTACCACAAGAGCCAAGGCTGTACTCTCATGGTAAAAAGTTCCCTCAAGAATTTCAGCAGATGCTTACGCTATTTTGTAGAGCATAAAAATGTAGTAAACGAGGCGATTTTTAAAAAAAAGTTGTAGGAGCGGTTTTTGAAAAAAATCGCGATTAAAGAAAAATCACACGAATAAACTACAACTTCCGGTGTAATGAATTTAATGAAAATGTTCGGATCCGGGTCTGCTGTTGAGAATTTTTTAAATATTAAATAAATTTTGAAGAAACCTTGGATAAAGAACAGCGGCAGTATAAAATCTCATGGTGGGGTCTATACAGTGCAAAGTTCAAGTAAGGAAATCATATATTTATTAAATAAAAGCTGAATTATCAAAAAAAGTTTGACGAACCGTCTTTTTAATATTAGTAGTATACATTTTATTAAAATCGTAGCGGCAAAGAGCTAAACTAAACATATCAATAAACAGTTCAAAATTAATTATGTATAACTACATTTTATTTCAATTAAATGACAAGATTACATTTTATTTTATTTTTTTATTATTATTTTTTTTATTCCTAATTTGTGTACGTTGCAATCTGTTCAATTATGAACAATAAGCAACCCCATGACCCAATGAGATGTGGATGATGTATGACGTGTAAATGAGATGTAGTCTTGTACAGACCCAGGCCGACCATTCCTGAGAGAGTATGGTTAATTGAACCCCAACCATCAAAGTACACCGGTAACCACTGTTGTGTAGTATTCAAATCCGAATAAAAGTAACTACCTTTACTAAGATTTGAACCAGAGACCTTTTAAACGAAACATTTTATTAAAGTAAAATTCACATAAAACTAAATTCAAAAATTCGACCGTCTCCGTGGCGTAATGACTAGCGCGCTAGCCTACAAAGCGAAAGGTCCCGGGTTCGAGTCCTGGCTAGGGTTTGAAAATTTTAACACGTAAAAACCTACTGTAGTCACTACAGTAGGTTTTTTACTACTACATACGGAAAGGTGTTATCAAGCTGTTGATGCTACTTTAAAGAAACTAAACAATTTTATTAATTTAAAAACTAAATCGTCTTTTCTTTATTTTAGTATAAAAGAACTGAATATGAAATATAGATTTTCTTTAACTTGCGTTCGTTTATTTCATTCATTCATTTTTTGTTATTGCATACTGGTTCGCAGTATTCAACACGTCATCTGCCAATGCATCAGCTTAAACGACGAAGCCATCCAAACATTTGACAGGATTGATATAGAGGTACTTAATGGCGAAATATTAATCAATTTTGACACAAATAATTGGTCCGTATAAACTAATTTTTCCCAGTAAAATTATTTTTGTTCTGTTTTTCTTAAAAATTGCACTTTATTTCTGTGTAACGGTGGTTGAACACTTTAATAATGGCACCAATCTGTAAAAATTTAATAAATCAATTGTGTTACAATAAAATTGCTGAAAAACGTTTTCACGATTTTACAAAATTTATAAAAATAGTAATATCAAGTTCATGACATTTTGATTTTTGTTGAAACATTTTTATTACTGGTCACTAATACCCGAATGTTGATGAAGGCCTAACCTTTAAAACAAAAAAATATTATTTTTTGATTTCATTTAATTCAAGTTATCTATTGAAAACAAATTAATAGTATACTTATCCGTCTTCAAATACATCTTGACATATGAAATGGCATGCTTCAGCAATGTCCTTCATTACTATTGGCTGTCTTTGGTACACAAAAAACATAATTCTAAATACAAATAAATAAACATAAAAATAATAAACATAAAATATATACACATAAAAATACATAACATAAAAAATAAATACACTTAGTTAAAACAATAATATTGTGACACTTATCTCTAAGGTCCGGTTTGAAATCTGGGTAAATTAAATAATTAACACATTATAGTTTAAAATTACAAGAAGTATTTATCCCTACTAAAAATTACAATTAATAGAGTGACTAAAATTTACGAAGTAAATTACAATCAAATTGCTTATAATATATAACAAACTAATTGTTGTTTAGGTCATCAGCCAAAAAGCTGGTTAGAACCTGCAGAGGTTTTACTAAGTAAAACGAGGAGTGAGGTGGTTTACAATTGCCTTCTTCACTGAGTGGAAAAGTATGCTTATCAGCATGCCGGGCCCTCTGAAAAGGACATATTTTCCACTTTGCAAATGACACCTTCACTTCATTCACCACAGGATCTGGCTGTATAACGAAATTCAATACTTTCAGAGGAGAAAACTCTGATTAGTGTCTTTTACACCTCTATCTCTTCTGTTCTTAAACGATTCAGTCATTTAATTAACTGACCATGTGATAAGAAACACAACTTTTTATTTTAGCCCTGCAACGAACAGATTAAGTGAAAACAATTTGACCCTCCATCTGTCTGTTATGGAATTTAAATTTATAAAACAATTTAAATGAATCCTTAAACTTTTATCTGAATCTAAATAAACTAATTTAAACAATAATAATCAATTTAAAATTAGAATAAATTTTTAAGTACATTACAAAGGCTGTACTGTTAGTCATTCACTCATGATTAAAACTAGGTTGTATTTTTAATTTTATAATGTTTACTCATGATTATATATAGGTTATATTTTTAATTATTTATATTGACAAGTTAAAGTCGTGTTAGTGTTTCATACTAGATTTTTTAGCCTCAACATAATAAAAATTAGGAAGTAGTGATTTTCATAACACTCTGTGCATACATGCCTATCTTTATAGCTCCATTAAAAATTTGGTTGTTAAAATGAGTTCAAAGATTAATCTTTCTCATCTGATACCTTATTTTATATAATTATAACAAAATAGCCTATAAATATCACGATTTCGTAAATGTCATTCACGTGATAGACATGTAACTTTTCGTTGAAATCCATCATTACTACTGACATTTTTTTTGTGAAGAAATTCCACACTCTACAACCTTAGTTTTAATATTTAGTTGTTATTAACTTTTATTGACTTTATTGTTATTTTATTCATAACTGAACACATTCGATAAAATTTGGCACGAAGGGCTGCAAGATAAGCTTTAAGAAAATGTTTTCTTATCAATTTACGGAGTCCTTAAAAGTTTCTCAATAGGAAAATATTTCTGAGTAAAAAAAGGAGAAGCTTATTCCGAACTTAAAGAAATTAAAACAGGTGTACCACAGGGTAATGTGCTCATTCCTTTTTTTGTTTTTACTTTATACCGATGATCTTCCCAATTTTGAAAACAAAACCATTAAAACCATTACAAGTGCTATACAGGAAATGAGGACATAAGAACGGAACTGGATGTTCACAACCTGAATGAGAAGATTGCAGAATATCGTAATCGATGAAGGAAGCATACAGAGAGGATGCTTAAGGGAAGGATCTCCCTCAGTGTTTTTCAATACAGACCGTTGGGGAGAAGAGATATTGGAAGGCCACGTAAAAGATGACAATAATTGAGTAGTTTATCTCTGTTGTTAGTCGGAACAGGTGGATCCTTGGTTGTGAGAAGAAGAAAATATATTTAATAGAAGATATATTTAATACATTAGAAAGCGCTCTTAGCAGATACATAATTTTTTGTGCATTTTTACACAACACTTCTTCATTTATTGTAAAAATAATATTATAACAGAAATTATTTTTATTTTTGAGAGAAATAGGCCTAAATATCGATACTACCCAGAAAATAGGTGAAAAGGCTCTTCATCTACTTTACCTGAATAACCACCGCTGGGCTAAACAGAAAATTTAGTAAAGCGTTAGTTCAATTTATTTATTTTCTTTTTTTGAACTAACAATAAATTCGAGTACAGCGCGGGCGTAATTTCTATAACTTTATAAATTTGAAAAATAGATAAATTAGAATAGAAAACACTACAATTCTCTTTTATTTAAAAAATTCTTTGAATGTTGCAACTACAAATGTAGCAGTAAGCCTATTTTAGGCCTATCGGTTTACATTAAGCCTACTAGAGTATGTTGTATGATCAGTTTTATTTTTTATTGTTATTATTATAAAGTGAACTAATAAAATTTCTAGTAATTTTATTGCGTACAGTAAAAGAATTCTTTTATTTTACTTTTTTATGATGAAAGAATTCAATGCAAGAATTCTAAACGGAATGCCAATAGACTGCCTATAGAATTAAGGTCAGTGAACACAAGCAAAAGGTAGGCCTATTATGCGATTAAATTTTATGTTTCAGGAAATCGCTCGTAAAGATTATTTTGAATGGACTTATTTATAACGTATTAAACTATATGTTACTTACGAACGTAATGTGTAAACGTAAAGTATTTCAGTTAGCATACAATACGTGATTAATGAACAAATTGCATAATTACATTAATAAATAACTGATGCTAATTAAGAACGTGCTGTACTTTTTCTCGCCGTTTCATTTCATCTGTTTCATTATATTTGTACGTAGTAATATATTTTTCTGCCCATAACAGACAGGTGGAGTGTCAAATTATTTACACTCAATCTGTTTGTTGCAGGGCTAAAATAAATAGTTCTGTTTCTTATCACATGGTCAGCCAATTAAATGACTGAATCATTTAAGAACAGAAGAGGTAGAGGTGTAAAAGACACTAGTCAGAGTTATCTTCTCTGAAAGTAATGAATTTCACTATACAGCCAGACCCTGTGGTGAATGAAGTGAAGGTGTCATTTGCAGAGTGGAAAATATGTGCTTTTCAGAGGGCCCGGCATGCTGTTAAGCGTACTTTTCTACTCAGTGAGGAAGGCAATGGTAAACCACCTCACTCCTCGTTTTACTTAGTAAAACCTCTACAGGTTCAAACCAGCCTTTCGGCTGTTGACCTAAACAACAACAATATATTTTTACCTGTAACTTGTGTGTTTTTATGATCTATACTACTGTTAACACTGCCCATAACAGACAAAATAAATAGTTCTGTTTCTTATCACATATTTAGCCAATTAAATGACTGAACTATTTAAGAACAGAAGAGGTAGGGGTGTAAAATTCACTAATCAGAGTTAACTCCTCTGAAAGTAATAAATTTTATTATACAGCCAGACTCTGTGGTGAATGAAGTGAAGGTGTTATTTGCAGGGTGGAAAGTAGATGATTTTCAGTGGATCTGGCATGCTGATAAGCATACTTTTTCACTCAGTGAGGAAGGCAATGGTAAACTATTTTACTCCTCGTTTTACTTAGTAAAATCTCTACGGTTCAAACCAGCCTTTCGGCTGATGACAAAAACAACAACAAAGTTTAAACTGAATTATAAAAATAAGTTTTTGTAATTCAGTTTAAATTTTGTTGTTGTTTTTTTCATCAGCCGAAAGGCTGGTTTGAACCTCTAGAGGCTTTGCAACACGCCACTTACAATCAAACACATCATCACAGACTGCCAAACTACACAATCCACACGAGCACTATTCAAAATTAACAACATTTTTGCACTTAATTTAGTAGACAAAGTAGCAGTTCAAAACAATAATTTTTTTTAAATTTCACAAAATTTCAGATTTGATATAATATGTAAAATCGCATATTTAATTTTTCATTGGTCATTCTAATTTTTTATTTTTCTGTTGTCTAAATTTTAATTGAACCTAACTAATTTTTTATTGTTTTTATATATGACCTAATTGTGTTTGTTTGTCTTCTTTGGAAATTTTATACTGCATGTATTTATATGTAACGTGGTCGCTAATGACTTCGTTGTCGATGCGACCTTAAATAAATAAATAAAAATGAGGTTTTAGCATCGGTAGGTAGTACACGAAGGAACAAATCACACCCTTAAGTATATGTCTTCGCATATCCTGATTTTTTATTCTGAACGATTTACAGTTTAAAAGAAACAGGCACTAAATTTACCTATCCTACATGGGAGTTCAATAAGTTTATTTTCCACCTTTTTTAATTGGAGAATTTAGTGTGTGTGTGTGTGTGTGTGTGTAATGTAAAGTTATTCATATATAAAAAAATCTTGTGTGAAGCACTCACACGACATTTTTCTTGACAGTATAAATAATTAACAGCATAGCCTATGTTTAATCACGAGTAAGCAATGTAAGAAAAACATAACTTAATTTTAATCATGAGTGAATGACGTTAAATTCAAATCAACCTCTGTAGAACTTAAAATACCTAAAATCACTAATTTTGCGTTAAAACTAACCTCAGTAGAAAAAATACTTGAAAGAAAAGTTGTAGGTGTTTGTATTTCCTATAATTTTGATATGTACTTTTGTCGTGAAATGCATACTAAGGCCGTAATCTTAAAAAATCCCATTTTTTACAAATTTTGGTGAGCATAATACGAAAATCATTATAATTGTCGCTAAATTAAGCGTTGTAGAAAAAATGTTTAAAATAAAGTTGTAGGTTTTTTAATTTCTTACAACTTTAATTATATACAATTCAGCTCTGAAATACATATCAAGTCCTTGAAGAAAAAATTACCACGAAAGCACAGCCTACCCAACAATTTCAGCAGACGTGGCGCTCACCGTATATTGTAGAGTACAAAAAATTTAGTAAATGAAGCGATTTAAAAATATCGTTGGGCCGTTTTTGAGAAATCAAAAAGGTAAAACATTGCACAAATAAAAATATCAAAATTGTTCACCGATTTTGGTGAAAATGTTCGTGTCGGGTTCTCTAGTGGTACGTAACTTAATTTTTAAGTTTCAACTTTGTACGATATTCCGTTTTGAGATTTTTCACACAGACACATACCAATCACTAAATAAACATGTTTTTTTTGCGTTCAGTAAGTATGAAAATGTGTATTTCCGAAGTAAAATCGACAACATGAAAACAATACTTTCCTTTTCCATAAATTCATATAGGGCAAGAGAAAGTAAAAATGTCGGTTCTTTATGGGAAAAAAATTATTAACTTATTAAAAAAATATAACAAATTACTCTCTACAACATTTTTGTTTCAATTATTGTATTTTTAACTTTAATGAATGTATACTCTTTTATTCGGAATTAGAAGGCTACCGGCGCGTCTATTTTTAACGGTATACTGTTTTAATTTTTCAGTACTTTTTCTTTGGTTTTTCGGGTGGAGCTTTAAAACTGGAAAGTGCACACCAATTGCTGTTTTGCCTGTCACTTAAGTAGTTTACTTTTAAAAAAGTCGTGGGTGGCATCTTTCGTAGAATAAAGCAGTTGAATTTTTTAAGAGGTTTAATAAAAAAAGAGGCTCTTAAAAGTTTTGACGCTAGGATTTTCATCAGAATATTGAATTGGATTTCAAATGAAATCAAGATAAACAAAGAATTAAGACAGGGATACAGTTGTTTCCGAACCTGTTGAATTATATGAGTTATTTTGTTTTGTTTTACGTTAAAAAAAAATATAAGTGAGATAATTAACTGATGGATGAATAAAGTAGATATGAAGATCAGATTAAGACACGGATCCATTGTTAGCACGCTTTTTTCAAATAACTAAGTGATAATGGAGAACGGTGAAAGCCCTACTTTAAAATTTATCTTTCAGCTGAATAAATTACGAGACTATTTCTAAAGTAAGAGAAGGTCATTTAAAAAAATAAGCTTGTAAAAAAAAGTTTTCATTGACATTATTAATTTACTACATTCCTTCATTACTTTTCCACAAAATCGTCATTCAATTTTAAACACTTTTCGTAACGCTCCATCAGCTTCTTTTAAATCCTCTGCATACAAGTTTACCGCCTGGGAATTAAACCTGTTGTAAACGGCCGTTATGAGTTCCACATAGTTTTAAACTTGTCTACCAAGCCACTTTTACAAATCCAAGAAGAGGAAGTAGTCGCTGGATGCAAGGTCGGTACTAACTGAAGGGTAGTCAAAAAGTTGTAAAAGTATTGATGTAAAACAAATTATATTATCAAAATAAATTTTAATTTTAGAATTTAATTCTATCTTCTTCTGAGAGTCACGATAATGTTTCTTTAAACTTGCAAAACCATTTGAATAATCTTGTGTCACCGGATGGTGATATTAAGTGGCTAACCTTATCATTTTGGTGGCCCTGAAAAGGGCCGTTTAGGTGTGTGTGTCCGCTGAGGCGGACAGAGGTGTTTGATGGCCCTGAAAAGGGCCGATGTAAACCTTATTGAATTGGTCCTGAGAAGGACCGTTGTGCCGGTCTCGAAGGAGACCGGTGTAGGCAGCGCGTGGCTGCGATGAGAAGCTAGGCGACACGGCGTGTCGTCGTCCAGCGGAGACATTCTCTTCTTCCCTCGCAGTAGTGCGTCGATGGCTGCTTCGTCGGGTCCGGTGGGCGTAAGGCTCGGTCGAGGGACCGCTGTGGGCATCGCTCGCGTCAGCGGGCGATGACAGCCCGGTCGACGGCTTACGGTGACGGGTCGGCGAGCGGAAGCATCATCTTCTCTCTTGCGGGGTCGTCGATTAGTTCTCGCTGGAGTCTGGCAGCCGTGTGCCGTGGTGGACGTCTCGTCTGCTGTCTGGTGGAGATTTTTTTTTTTTTTTGTTTAACGTCCGACTGTTCTGCAGTTACTGCTAATGCGGACGGTGAAGGATGAAATGATTTTTTGTAACGTATGAAAATATGCCGTGCCTTAATGGGATTCGAACCCAAGACCGCATGATGAGAGGCGAGCACGTTACCAACTGCGCCAATGCGGCCGGCGATGAATCTGGTGGAGATGAATCCCTCGCTGTCTTGATCGGAATTGAAACTCGGCTCAGCGCAGCGTTCTTTATATAGCTGCCGGGAGCGCTGTGGTAGAGAGCAGCCACCGGCTTGGCCTTGATGGCAAAGGCCTTTGCGGTGCGCAGCCGAGAGGCTTGTCGGGCGCCGCTAAAGGGCTTGTCGCTTCGCTGCTAAAGAGCCCATCGCGCCGACAAAGGCCGGAAGAAGTATTCAAGGCCGGCAACACAGTAAATGATTAATTATAAGGGGTGGCGGTGACACTTAGATTGTGGTTTCAAAACTGGAGGATTAAAATTAACACTACTGAAACTGTACAAGTCACATTTTCTTTACGATCACAACTTGGTCCTCCAGTCTATTTGTATGGTGCTCCACTTCCTCAACATGAGAGAATAAATTATCTCTACATCGAAAAAAAGACTAACGTGGAACCAACATGTTAATGAAACGCGAAAAACTTTGGACGCTAGACGTAAACAACTGTATTTGTTGATTTCCAGATCTTCTAAACTACCATTTCATCTAAAACTACTAGTTTATAAGTGTTAACTTAGACCCGTTTGGATGTATAGCAGCCAAATTTACTGTTGTGCCAAACCGTCGGTCATTTTGAAAATACAACGCTTCAGTCCAAACTGTTAAGATAGATCTTCTATATGATCTATCCCTGACTGAAATAGGGAATTGGACTGAATATGGACTGAAACTGTTAAGATAGAGGGGTATCGCAGGTGATGGAGGGGACACCTAGACAGAATCCCGGACCACAGAATACCCCTCCAAATACACCGTTATGCACCGATTGGACGGAGAGATGTGGGAAGACCTCAGAAAATATGGATTTAAGCTGAGAGTTTTGTTTGTGAGTTCGGAACAGGCGACGGCCTAAGCCTTGAAGCAAGAAGAAGAAGAAGCTCTTTTGTAATAGTGTCGTAATTCTTCATTTAATGTGTTTACTTCCAAAATCCGGCACAAGACTGATTTTTTTACTTTCTCTTGCCTATATGAATATATAGGAAGGAAAGTATTGTTTTCATGTCGATTTTTCGAATTCGAGTTTTCACCGGATCTACACGTTCTCAGACCCTCTGAACCCAAAAAACATGTTTTTAGTGATTGGTCTGTGTGTGTATACAAAATATCTCAAGAACGGAACATCGTACGAACTTGAAACTTGAAACTTAAGTTACATACCATTACCGGACCCGACACGAACATTTTCATCAAAATCGGTCAACCGGAAGTAGTAGTTTATTCGTGTAATTTTTCACTTTTTTGGGATTTTCTCAAAAACTGGCCCTACGATTTTTTTTAAAATCGCCTGGTTTACTCAATTTTTTATTCTGTACAAGATAGAATAGGCGCCATGTTTGCTGAAATTCTTGGTGAGGCTGTTTTTGCGTAAAACAATTGTTTTTAAGATTGCGGCTTTATTATGCATTTCAGCGCAAAAATGTATATAATAAAATTTGTAGAGAATTTAAAATCCTACAACTTTTATTTCAAACATTTTTTTGTATAACGCTTAGTTTAGCGGTAATTAGCAATTTTCTGTTTTTTTCTCACGAAAACGTGTGAAAAATCTATTTTTTAAACATTTCAGCCTTTCTACTCATTTTACAACATAAGTGCATATAACAAAATTTATAGTAAATTAAAAGATCTACAACTTTTATTTTGAGCATTTTTCTCTACAGAGCCTAGTTTAGCGTGAAAGAGTGATTTCCCGTATTTTTAGGCCAAACAGATTGATTTTCATTTTGCGTCTTTCATACATGATTAAAATTAGGTTATGTTTATTGAGGTTAGTTGTTTGTTTATTTCTAATGTTTACTAATTATTATTTCTAATGTTTAATGTAATTACTAATATTAGGTTTATTGTTAATTATTTGCACTGGCAAGAGAAAGTTGTGTGAGTGTTTCACACCAGATTTTTTACTAATATGTTTGGGTAATTTCCATAGCTTACGTATATAGGAGCAGCCGGTTTGGTCAGTCTTGATCTTTCGCTCAGTAAATAAATTGTGTACCGCGTCAAAACAGTTTACGTTTAGTGAAAAGGTCCGAATCCGTACCTTTGTGTTGTATAATTGGGTGTTCTTTTAAGTAGGATTCGGTTAAATGAAGTGCGAGATAATCTAATTACCGGTGTAGAGTAGTTTTACACCTAATTTATTTTTTTTTATTTCTAATTTGTGTACGTTGCAATCTGTTCAATTTAGAACAATAAGCAACCCCATGACCAAATGAGATGAGGATGATGTGTGTGACGTGTAAATGAGGTGTAGTCTTGTACAGACCCAGGCCGACCATTCCTGAGAGAGTATGGTTAATTAAACCCCAACCATCAAAGTACACCGGTTACCACTGTCTAGTATTCAAATCCGTATAAAAGTAACTACCTTTACTAGGATTTGAACCAGGAACCTTCGTCTCCGAAAATCAGCTGTTACACAGCTGATTTTGGCGACGACTTTACCTCTAGACTAACCCAGTGGGTTACCTAATTTATTGTCATCAATTTATTATAATTAGTTTATTATTTATTTGTTATTGTTTAGGTCATCAGCCGAAAGGCTGGTTTGAACCTGTAGAGGTTTTACTAAGTAAAACGAGGAGCGAGGTGGTTTACCATTGCCACAACTCACTGAGTGGAAAAATACCCTTATCAGCATGCCGGGCCCTCTGAAAAGCACATGTTTTCCACTCTGCAAATGACACCTTCACTTCATTCACCACAGGGTCTGGCTGTATAATGAAATTCATTACTTTCAGAGCAGATAACTCCAATTAGTGTTTTTTACACCTCTACCTCGTCTGTTCTTAAATGATTCGGTCATTGAATTGGCTGACCATGTGATAAGAAACAGAACTATTTATTTTAGCCCTGCAATGAACAGATTGAGTGTAAATAATTTGATACCCAACCTGTCTGTTAGGGGCAAATTATTTATTTATGTGTGTGTGTGTGTGTGTGCGCGCGCGCGTGCGTGTGCGTGTGCGTGCGTGCGTGCGTGTGTGTGTTTGTGAACAGAATAAGTTTGTGTAACAGAGTAAAATTTTTATTTGTAATTGATAGTTTTAATAAATATTTGTAATTTTAAATGATATTATGTTAATTATTTATTTTACTCATATCCCTAAAAGTACCTTAGCGATAAGTGTCACAATATATACGTAACAGCATGTAGTTGACTACTAATTTAGTTCAGGTCAAATCTTTCCAAAAAGTTTCTTTTCTTAGTCTGTCAGTTGAAAAGGTGTGATGTTACCCATTGTCATCGGGTTTCAGTTTACCATAAAAGAAAATAATAAAAGAGCTATAGGGAATTGGATATGATTGTTAAAATTAGAGCTTTGAAAATGAAATGATGCGTTACATGCGTCCACTTTTGAATTCGAAACCATTCATTGTAATTTTTTGACATAGGTCAGTCGGTAGTACTTTCAATCTCGGCTTTTGTACAATCATTCTTCACTAGTTTGTTCCTTTATACTTGCCGATTCATATTTTCTTGGAAAAACTAATAATTTACATTTTCTCAACGGACACCTTCCACTTAAGTAAATTGACAATAGTCTGTTGACGGGTCGCCCTGTAGACAACATGCTTATCTTCCCTTAACAATGGTTCCAAATTGAATTCAAGGTACTTTGAAATACCTATAATGAGTTTTATTTCGGTCTGTATCTTTAAATATATTCATAAGAGAATAATTTATTTGACAATTTAGTAAATACTTATAACTAATACAAGCATAAATAATCGGATTATACACTTTTATACTTTTAAGAGAAAAATGTACAATTTTACTTTTTCTTGCTTATACTCGTATGAATATATAGGAAGGAAGTATTGTTTTCATGTCGATTTTTCAAAATCCAGTTTTCACAGGATCTACACGTTTTCAGACCCTCTGAACCCAAAAAAACACGTTTTTAGCGATTGGTTTGTGTGTGTGAGTGTGTGTGTGTGTGTGTGTGTGTGTGTGTGTGTTTGTGAACAGAATATCTCAAGAACGGAACATCGTACGAACTTGAAACTTGAAACTTAAGTTACATACCACTACCGGACCCGACACGAACATTTTCATCAAAATCGGTCAACCGGAAGTAGTAGTTTATTCGTGTCATTTTTCACTTTTTTGCGATTTTCTCAAAAACTGGTCCTACGATTTTTTTTAAAATCGCCTAATTTACTTATTTTTTTATGCTCTACAAGATAGGGTAGGCGGCCATGTTAGCTGAAATTCTGGGTGAGGCTGTTTTCACGTAAAAAATTGTTTTTTAAGATTAAGGCCGTAATATGAATTTCAGCGCAAAAATGTGTATAATAAAAGTTGTGGAGAATTTAAAATCCTACAACTTTTATTTTTGTATAACGCTTAGTTTAGCGGTATTTAGCGATTTTCTGTTTTTTCTCACGAAAACGTGTGAAAAATCTATTTTTTTAAGATTTCGGCCTTATTATGCATTTTATGACAAAAGAGTGTATAATTAATTTTATAGGAAATAAAAAGATCTACAACTTTTATTTAAAGCTTTTTTCTCTACAAAGCCTAGTTTATTGTGAAAGAGTGATTTTCCGTATTTTTAAGCCGAATTGAGTTCGATTTTCATTTGCGTCTTCCAGTCACGATTAAAATAAGGTTATATTTTTAGAGGTTAGATTTTTGTTTATTTCTAATGTTTTATTACTAATGTTAGGTTAAATTGTTAATTATTTGCATTGGCAAGAGAAAATCGTGTGTGTTTCACACCAGATTTTTTTTATTTGATATCGATAATTAAATATACTTGGAATACAGGGTGATTCACGAAGATATGCAGAAACTTTGGGAGCCCATTCTACATGTAAAAATAATAAAAAAAGTTTACATAAACATGGGTCCGGAAATGCTTCGTTACCGAGTTACGGCTAGCGAAAGATTTCGCCCGGATTACAGCTCACCAGGTGAAATGAGGTCTTTTTGAAATTCTGGTAAGGTAGATTAAGGGGCGAATTCAATCGTTTCTTATGGTTTTTGACCTGATAAATTGAATAAAACAGGTCTCAGAACTGTCAGTTAAATAGTTTTTGAAAAAAACTAGTGTCAAATGCAAAACATGGAGTGAAAAAACACATTTTTTCATCTTTGTTTTTCCGGTTAATTTTACTTTGTACCCTTATGAATAAAAATTCATTTAATCAAACATCTATTCGCTTTCTGTGTACTTAATTTACACCGGTTTGTTCAGAATAAAATTTTCTACATGCTTTATTCAAAAATTGTAACTGTTTCTTAGTGAAATAACAAAGTTATTCTTGCCCAAAGATGAAAAAATGTGTTTTCACTCCATTTTTTGCATTTGACACTGGTTTTCTTAAAAACTATGTAACTTACAGTTCTGGGACCTGTTTTATTCAATTTATCAGATCAAAAAATAAGAAATGATTGAATTCGCCCCTTAATTTACCTTACCAGAATTTCAGGAAGACCTCATTTCACCTGGTGAGCTGAATCTGGTCGAAATCTTTCGCTAGCCGTAACTCGGTAACGAAGCATTTCCGGACCCATGTTTATAAAAACTTTTTTCATTATTTTTACATGTACAATGAGCTCCTAAAGTTTCTGCATATCTTCGTGAATCATCCTGTATAATACTTTTGTACTGAAATTCGTTTTAAATATTAATTGTTCATGCTAATCAATATTCAAAGAAAACTGAAATGTATTTTATACGTAAAACAAATCTGTATTGTTTTATTTCATATTATTATTATTATTTTTTAAACAAAACTATTAAATCTGTCTGCATTCTAGTTTTCCTGGAGCAAGATAAATATACTACAATTTATATAAACTATTGTAATGTTACTGAAGCAGAAAAACTACCAAGTAATACTACTCGTATTATATCCAAGTTATTACTAAACTGACTAGAAATTCCAACTCATCAGGCTATGAGCAAAGAGCAAATGTGACATCGTGGACTGAGTAAAGAATGCATTTTTCTGATCATTAAATGTAATATCTCTCTTTTTATTTATTCAAAGATTATTAACATTTTAAAAATAAAATTAATTAACATAAAAATTACAGTAATTTAGCCTATATGTCATCAATCTCACTTAGTTCATTTATTTTTCCATCGTTACTGATCAGAATATAAACATCTTTTTTATTGAATTTAAAAACTGGAAATACAAATAGAAAACTGGTTACATTAAAATTTAATCGATTAATGTCATATTTAGAATTGTTTAAATGGTTTTCAAATATTTTTATATTGTCATATAAAATTTTAAGCATTAAAATAATTATTTTAGATATTTAATTTTTGTAAATTACTTAGGTTGTATGTTAAAATCCTTTTCATGAGATGAGACGGTTGGTAATAATTTTTTCTAAAGGCTTACCTTTGACCCGTTGGTAGAAACCATTAAGTAGTGATTTCTGTATCTATTCTTTAAGAGGAACGAGTGGCACAATTTTTGTTTCAAAATTCCGACTTTGATTTATTGACTTTCAGTTTTGGGCCACTTCCCGTCGAAACCGGAACTTCAAATTTAATCCAGGCCCACTAAATTTTTGTGTAGATTACGAATCCGAAAACCGTTTGTTGCTATCTCTTGTAGTTTCTGACATCTAAATGTGACGGACTAACGGACGGACTTACGGACGGAGGAAAATGATAAATGACAATTTTGAAAATTGCCTCCAAATACAAAGTCAAACTAAACTAAGCTCTGTGTTTTTTAGGTCAACAGCCGAAAGGCTAGTTTGAACCTATAGTGGTTTTACTAAGTAAAAAACGAGGAGTGAGGTGGTTTACTATTGCCTTCCTCACTGAGCTGAAAGAGTATGCTTATCACCATGCCGCGCCCTCCGAAAAGTATCTACTTTGCATCCTGCAAGACACCTTCACTTCATTCACCACAGGATCTCGCTGTATAGTGAAATTCATTACTCTGAGGAGATAACTCTGACTAGTGTCTTTTACACCTCTACCTCTTCTGTTCATAGATAGTTCAGTCATATAATTGGCTGATTATGTGATAAGAAACAGAACTATTTTTTGTAGCCCTGGAACCAACAGATCGAGTGCAATTAATTTAACACTCCACGTTCCCGTTTTGCGCAAAACTAAGCTCTATAGAAAAAAATGCTTAAAATATTTTGTGTGGGTTTTTAATTTTTTTATAACTTTAGTTACATTTATCAGAAAATGCATACTAAGGAACAGTCTTAAAACACCCCAATTTTTACCGGTTTATAAGAGAAAATACCTAACATCACTAATTGACGCTAAACTAAGCATTAAAAAAAATAATGCGTGAAATAAAAGTTGTAGGTTTTTTCTTTTAGTCTACAACTTTAACAATATACCCTTTTGCCCTAAAATGCGTATAAAGGCTGTAACTTTTAAAAAAATATTTTTTTTCACGCCATGTCTGCTGAAATTCGTAAAGCTATGCTTTTGTGATAAAAAATGATATCTTAAAGATTGAAACCTTATTGTCCATTTTACAGCGAAATCGTATATAATTAAAATTATTGAAAATTAAAAATTCTATAACTTTTATTACAAACACTTTTTTCTACAACGCTTATTTTATCGTCAATTAATGATTTTCTATATTTTTCTCATTAAAATCGGTAATAAAATAGGACATTTTAATATTGCGGCCTTCATGTGCATTTTACAACAAAAGTCTTCATAATTAAAGTTAAAGAAAATTAAAAACAACTTATAACTTCTATTTTAAGAATTATTCGTATTTTTGTTTTTAGTTTGCGTCACTTCGTGATTTCCTATACTTTTAAGTCAAACAGAGGTTGATTTTCATTTACCGTCATTCACCTATGATTAAAATTAGGATATATTTTAAATTTTACATTGTTTACTTTTGATTATTTAGCTACAAAAATAGTCCTGTTTCTTATCACATGGTCAGCCAATTATGACTGAAGCATTTAAGAACAGAAGAGGTAGAGATGTAAAAAACACTAGTCACAGTTATATCCTCTGAGAGTAATGAATTTCATTATACGAGGTGTGGCTATTAAATAACGAGACTGACGTAAAAAATTTTATTTTTATTAAATACTTAATCACTTAGTGTCACCTTCAATATACACTCCTTCTCTATCCCTACAACGCTCCATGCGAATTTTTCATTGTTGGAAATAGTGCCTGAAGTCATCTTCTGTCAGCTTCTTCAAAACACGTGCCGCTTTCTCTTCTACAGCTTCCTCAGACTCAAATCTTGTCCTTTTAATGCAGATTTCACCTTAAGGAACAGGTAGAAGTCACATGGTGCAAAACCTGGTGAATAAGGTGGATGTTCTAACACTGAGATGCTGTACTTGGCTAGGAATCTCTTGACAGATAACGCGGAATGAGCTGGCGCATTGTCTTGATGGAGAACCCATGTTTATTCCTTCCACATTTCGGGGCGTTTTTTCCTTACTCTTTGATGTAGTTTAGAAAGTTCCTCAAGGTAGTAATATTGATTAATTATTTGACCTTCAGGAACCAAGTGATGGTACACAATCCCATGGATATAAAAAAAAACAATCATCATTGCTTTAAATTTTGACTCGCTCATTTGAGCTTTTTTGGCTTTCGGTGAAGTTCGGCTCTTCCAGTGCATGGATTGGGGCTTCGTTTCCGGATCATAAGTAAAAAACCACGTTTCATCACTTGTTATTATCTTCTATCTCTTCCCTAAGATGCAATCTGCATTAAAAGGGACAATATTTGAGTCTGTGGAAGGTGTAAAAGAGAATGCGGCATGTGTCCTGAAGAAGCTGATAGAAGATGACTTCCAGCACTGTTTACAACAATGGGAAATTCGTATGGAGCGTTATCGGGATAGAGAAGGAATGTAGGCTATATTGAAGATGACAATAAGTGATTATGTAAAAAATAAAAATAAAATTTTTACAACGTCAGTCTCGTTATTGAATAGTCACACCTCGTACATCCAGACCTTGTGGCGAATGAAGTGAAGGTGTCGTTTTCAGAGTGCAAAATATGGGCTTTTCAGAGGTTCTGGCATGCTGATAAGCATACTTTTTAACTCAGCGAAGAAGGCAATTTTAAACCACCTCATTCCTCGTTTTACTTAGTAAAACCTTTAGAATTTCAAACCATCCTTTCGGCTGATGACCTAAGCAACAACATAATTTTTCATTATTTACACAGGAAAAAAGAATCGTGTGAATGTTTCTAATCAGATATTTTTAAGCACATTTTTCTATTAATCCGTACAGAACATTTTCTGTTAATTTTTCTATTAACAGAAAATGATATTTAATTAAAACACTGTACTTACGTACCGATTATTTGGCACTTGTTGAAGTAGAGGGTTGACACAAATATCCTCAGGGATCATTTGAGGTTGCTTAGAAAAAAACTTGTTATTTTTTTCTGTGATTCTTTGGTACACTGTTTTCTTATAAATTGTTGGCGCATTTCTCTTAGGACAAGATAATAGTCATTGAATTCCGGATTGAAGTCTGCAAATTCAATAAGTTCGTCTATGTGGTTTCTCACTTCACTAGCTGAAATTGTGGAACGTTTTCTTCACTGAGTAACCAATAATGTATTACAGGATGAAACAATTTTTATTAGACAGTTAAAAGCTGTTATTTTTTGAAGTAGTACTTAATTAATTTTTAACTAAAAAACTTCTAAAAAAATTAAAAAAGCTGCTCTTTTTGGAGTAGTCCGAAATATCGCAAATTCCGAATTAGTGAAATCCGAATTAGTGAGGTTTTTATTAAAAAAAACTGTATTTAAAAAAATTTATGTTTGTGAACTTAATTCTATGAGACATTTATAAGTGATTGACTATGTCTTTGAATTTTATTTACAGAAGGATCAGTTATCTGAATGATATACTACTAGTTAATGAAAAGAATATTCCGCGAACCCTATTAATAAATAAAATTTAAATTGGAAGCCGGCATCCTGTTATCACTACAAAAAATATACTGCGGTTAATATTATTATTACTACTGCCGTTTTCTTAAATACATATTGAAATTTCTTTGAATGCAAATTTTCTGTTCTTGGAAACTGTCAGTGCGTTGTTTAACTAAAGATACTGTGTACTAACAGCTAATGAACTGGTGCTCTCACAGTTATTCAATAGCTTCAAACGACGAAGAATAAGAACTGAAAGACTAAAGGAAAGGAACTAGTGTCTCAAGTGACATTTCTATAGCATAGAACATCTGTAAAGATATTTACACTACACGTAGCATATACTTAGGCTTACGTATCCGTATAAGTCTTAAAAGATGCGGAAATCTCTTTCTTTCAACATTGTTTTTTTCGTATATATTACTTCTGATACGCGTTAAAATGTTGTTACAACAAAATTAATTTTACCTAATTAACTGCTCTTGTTGTTGTTTAAATCATCAGCCGAAAGGCTGGTTTGAACCTATCGTGATTTTACTAAGTAAAACGAGGAGTGAGTTGGTTTACTCTTGCCTTCCTCACTCAGTGGAAAAGTATGCTTATCAGCATGGCTGATAAGAAATCATCTACTTTCCACTTTCACTTTATTTTTTATTCCTAATTTGTGTACGTTGCAATCTGTTCAATTTAGAATAATAAGCAACCCCATGATCCAATGAGATGAGGATGATGTGTATGACGTGTAAATGAGATGTAGTCTTGTACAGACCCAGGCCGCCATTCCTGAGAGAGTATGGTTAATTAAACCCCAACCATCAAAAGTACACCGGTAACCATTGTCTAGTATTCAAATCCGTATAAAAGTAACTACCTCTACTAGGATTTGAACCAGGAACCTTCGTCTCTGTAAATCAGCTGTTAAACAGCTGATTTTGGCGACGACTTTACCTCTAGACCAACCCGGTGGGTTAAAATGTTGTTACGACAAAATTAATTTTACCTAATTAACTACTCTTGTTGTTGTTGTTGTTGTTGTTGTTGTTGTTGTTGTTGTTGTTGTTGTTGTTGTTGTTGTTGTTTAAGTAATCAGCCGAAAGGCTGGTTTGAACCTATCGTGGCTTTACTAAGTAAAACGAAGAGTGAGTTGGTTTACTCTTGCCTTCCTCACTCAGTGGAAAAGTATGCTTATCAGCATGGCAAACTTTCTGAAAAGCATCTACTTTCCACTTTCACTTTATTTACTACAGGATCTGGCTGTTTAAAGGGAGACTGTATGATGGTTTTGACTGAAAATTTTGATTTTCGGTTTTTTATGTTTTCAATAGTTTAGACCTCAGGTGGCGGATAGAGGAAAGCCTCCCAGATATGGGTGGTACCGGGGAAATGAAATACCCGGGGCGGACCAAACCTAGCCGGAGAGAAAACTCCGTACAAAAACCCACTCTAGGAGTTTCTTTGGGTTGATCAAGGTAGATGTCCATGAGTGTGATGAGCTCTTAGGTCTGAGGGTTCATTAGAGATGGTGGCGGATGAACCAACTCTGGTCAACGGCAGCTCTCAGGTTCTCCAGGAGAATCAAGACCTTGGTGTCAGGTGGCAACCGGCCGTAAAACCCAATAGCCGTTTTAATGTACCAATCATGAGAAGGTCCATATATAGAAAGAGTATAAAGGCTAGGGCGTTCCCCACAAGCGACGGAAAAATGAGATCCGAGGAAGACGCACAGAAGCGTAAAAAATGGAGCTCTCTGATTGGGAAAGCCGACCCCGCGTAACGGGAAGAGGCGAGGCCAAAGAAGAAGAAGAAGAAGAATAGTTTAGATCTACCAAAAAAACATTAAATTACGACAAAAAATTATTTTAATGAAAAAAATTAAGTTTTTATCAGGTTTACCCTAAATATTAACATGTCGCCATGAACAAATATTTTTCATATTTTTATATTGTTCGTTTTAGTGCAAAAGAATTTTCGTTTTTTCTAAAATATCTGCTTCACTATTTTTAATATTCTTCTGGTGGAAAAGTATGCTTATCAGCTTATCAGCCCTCTGGAAATCATCTACTTTCAACTTTCACTTTATTTACTACAGGGTCTGGCTGTTTAAAGGGAGACTGTATGATGGTTTTGACTGAAAATTTTGATTTTCGGTTTTTTATGTTTTCAATAGTTTAGATCTACCTGAATCCTGAATCCTGAATCCTGGTTGAGAGGGCCAAGAAGCCCTATGATGGCGACATCGTGTTAAGGAACACCTCGTCGCTCGGGGAACAATATAACAGAATAATTGCAACCTCAAGAAATTTAGGGGGAATTTTATAGTTTAAATAGGAAATAGGATTCTGGTTCGTGGGACATTGGAACTGGGACTTGAAAGGAGGTACTTCATTTTTAGAAGTTATCTGTGGAAAATTTAAAGTAAGGGACAAGCGGGTTTAAGAGCGGCTCTTTTATTTTATTTTATATTTCAGTGGCCTTTTTCAGTTTTGTGGGAGTCCCATTATCTTGGTGAGGGGAAGGCATGCATTTTACTGAACGTGGACTAAAGGTATAATTTAAGGTAGGGGTTTGTTTATGATTTCAGGGGAGACGGAAAGGGTAGAGTTTGGCATAATCACCGGCCTTTTTATTTTCTGAGTGTTTACTAATTTAAAATGGCGGCTCTTTTCACCGTAATAGATCTACCAAAAAGAAACATTAAATTACGACAAAAAATTATTTTAATGAAAAAAAATTAAGTTTTTATCAGGTTTACCCTAAATATTAACATGTCGCCATGAAGAAATATTTTTCATATTTTTATATTGTTCGTTTTAGTGCAAAAGAATTTTCGTTTTTTTTTTAAATATCTGCTTCACTATTTTTAATATTCTTCTAGTGGAAAAGTATGCTTATCAGCATGGCAAGCCTTCTGAAAAGCATCTACTTTCAACTTTCACTTTATTTACCACAGGGTCTGGCTGTTTAAGGGGAGACTGTATGATGGTTTTGACTGAAAATTTTTATTTACGGTTTTGAAAAAAAATTAAGTTTTTATCAGGTTTACCCTAAAAATTAACATGTCTCCATGAACAAATATTTTTCATATTTTTATATTGTTCGTTTTAGTGCAAAAAGAATTTTAGTTTTTTTAAATATCTGCTTCACTATTTTTAATATTCTTCGCTGTTGGTGCAGCTTTCTAACCAACTGTTGATGGAAAATTAAACTTGTTTATGCACATTTTGTTTTTATTTGTGCCTTTTCCCGTAAATTTAGATTTTAACACTTAGGTACATTTTCCCCAGAAACCATTAAATATACCAGGCTGAAATTTTTACCAGTTATTCACCTTGCACATCCACACAGACCGACATTTTTATGACTGTCTCAGGTGCTCCAAAAATGATTAGTAATATGCAAAAAATCCCACCACTAGTTCAAATCCTAGTAAAGTTACTTACGGATTTGAATACTAGACAGTGGTTACCGGTGTAGTTTGATGGTTGGGGTTCAATTAACCATACTCTCTCAGGAATGGTCGGCCTCAGTCTGTACAAGACTACACCTCATTTACACGTCATACACATCATCCTCATCTCATTGGGTCATGGGGTTGCTAATTGTTCTGAATTGAACAGATTGCAACGTACACAAATTAGGAATAAAAAGAAAATTATGCAAAAAACGTAGAAAAAAAATTTGTAAAACTTTTATGTTATTCGATATTTTTTTTAAATGTTTATCCAAAAAATTGAATTGAAAAATGTCAGTAGCTAGAGAAACCCGGCAACTATAAATGTGTAAAGTTTTATTTTTCTATCTTTTACCAAACCTATGAAAAAAATCTGGTGTGAAACACTCACACAACTTTCTCTTGCCAATGCAAATAATTAACAATAAACCTAACATTAGTATTAAAACATTAGAAATGAACAAAAACTAACCTCAAAAACATAACCTTATTTTAATCATGAGTGAATGACGCAAAATGACAATCGAACTCAGTTTCGCTTAAAAATACGGAAAATCACGCTTTCACGCTAAACTAGGCTCTGTAGAGAAAAATGCTCAAAACAAAAGTTGTAGATCTTTTAATTTTCTATAAATTTAATTATATACACTTTTGTCGTAAAATGCATACTAAGACCGAAATGTTAAAAAATCGATTTTTCTCACGTTTTCGTGAGAAAAAAAACAGAAAATCGCAAATTACCGCTAAACTAAGCGTTATACAAAAAAATGTTTGAAACAGAAGTTGTAGGTTTTTAAATTCTCTACAACTTTTATTATATAAGTTTTTGCGCTAAAATTTATATTAAAGCCGTAATCTTAAAATAACAACGTTTTTACGTGAAAACAGCCTCACCGAGAATTTCAGCAAACATGGCGCCTACCCTATCTTGTAGAGAATAAAAAATTGAGTAAAATAGGCGATTTTAAAAAAAATCGTAGGACCAGTTTTTGAGAAAATTGCAAAAAACTGAAAAATTATACGAATAAACTACTACTTCCGGTTGACCGATTTTGATGAAAATGTTCGTGTCGGGTCCGGTAGTGGTATGTAACTTAAGTTTCAAGTTTCAAGTTCGTACGATGTTCCGTTCTTGAGATATTCTGTTCACACACACACACACACACACAGACACACAGACACACAGACACACACACACAGACCAATCGCTAAAAACATGTTTTTTGGGTTCAGGGGGTCTGAAAACGTATAGATCCGGTGAAAACTCGATTTCGAAAAATCGACATGAAAACAATACTTTCCTTCCTATATATTCATATAGGCAAGAGAAAGTAAAAATGTACCGAAAAAGAACAAATTTAACATTGATGGGATACAAAGTACAGTCTCCCCTTAAGAAAATATGGTATGATAGTTATTAAATTTATGTTGATATTTAGTTATAATGCATAATGGTACTTATAAGGTAAGAAATGTAAGAACTAGCGGAAACTTTGAAGCCGCAGTGTCTTCACCCGCTTTGTATTGATGGGTGAATGCACTCGGGTTTATAAATTCAGTCTAAACAAGATTTTAGTCACTATAAGCCTCTCGTTTTCTTAAGTGAAATTTTATAACATCTACAAAATTTACTTAGCTTAAAGTCTGAGGCTATGAAATTCTATTTCCAGAGGAAAATCTCTAGTTTTAAGTTGGTAATTTCCTCCACTTCACTTGATGTCTTATAAAAACTTTATTTTGTTAGTTCTTACAGTAACAGTATTAAAAGTTAAAGTAAAATTTTGTCTAAAACTAATAGTAGTAATAAATTTAACAGTAACGAAATTAAACTAGTTAGGCCTTGACTCTGTCTGTGTTTGAAATAATATAGTTTATTCCTTAAGCTGTCACGGTACACTGATGGCTTTTTAAAGATTTATTAACTTTGCACTGAAAGTACAAAGCTGCATTGTATTTTTCTTCATATAAAACAAAACTTTCAGTTTCACTAAAACTTTTTACTAAAACATTTGAGTGAAAGTTTGCTTGCTTAGAGAAAATGAGATTTTCTTCATCTTCTAGCTAGAAACAGTTTTACATAGTTTATTTACTCCGGTCTAGACTAGACTTAAAGTAATTATTTTTAAACACAAAATTTTAAATCTCTTACGCTTGTCTGGAGCTGAAAGGTTTATACAACGTCATTAAACATTATTACAGACACAAGAATGTACGTATTTTTGTATAAAACTTCTTTTGTTCATTGAAAATTATGAACCTGAAAACAGTAGAATATGCTTTTACAGTCACCTATCTAAACGGCGTGAATTTAAAGCGTAAAATTTCAAATCTGTGGTAATATTGAAAATGTAATTTTACTACTTAACCAAACATTTTTGGTTTTTTTCATTTCGTTTTTTAAGACTTAACTGATTCATTTCGTTATCGAATGATATAACGAGCGTTCCAAATGATTTATCTGGGTTTTAAAATTGTAATTAAGGCTTACATATTAAGGTTTTCACTTTCTCTTGCCTATTTTATGAATATATAGGAAGAAAAGTATTGTTTTCATGTCGATTTTTCGAAATCGAGTTTTCACCGGATCTACACGTTTTCAGACCCCCTAAACCCAAAAAAACATGTTTTTAGTGATTGGTCTGTGAGTGTGTGTGTGAACAAAATATCTCAAGAACGGAACATCGTACGAACTTGAAACTTGAAACTTAAGTTACATACCACTACCGGACTTGACACGAACATTTTCATCAAAATCGGTTGACCGGAAGTAGTAGTTTATTCGTATAATTTTTCACTTTTTTGCGATTTTCTCAAAAACTGGTCCTACGATTTTTTTAAAAATCGCCTGGTTTACCACATATTTTATGCTCTAGAAGATAGGGTAGGCGCCATGTTTGCTGAATTCTTGGTGAGAGTTTTTTCACGTAAAAACGTTGTTTTTTTAAGATTACGGCTTTAATATGCATTTTAGCGCAAAACGTTATATAATAAAAGTTGTAGAGAACTTAAAATCCTACAACTTTTAATTCAATCATTTTTTGGTATAACGCTTAGTTTAGCGGTAATTAGCGATTTTCTGTTTTTTCTCACGAAAACGTGTGAAAAATCGATTTTTTAAGATTTCGGCCTTATTATGCATTCACGACAAAAGTGTATATAATCAAATTTATAGGAAATTAAAAGATCTACAACTTTTATTGAAAGCATTTTTCTCTACAAAGCCTAGTTTAGCGCGAAAGAATGATTTTCCGTATTTTTAAGCCAACTGAGGTCGATTGTAATTTTGTTTCTTTCACTCATGATTAAAATTAGGTTATGTTTATTAAGGTTAGTTTTTTGTTTATTTCTAATGTTTTATTATTAATGTTAGGATTATTTTTTATTATTTGTATTGAAAAGAGAAAATTGTGTGAGTATTTCACACCAGATTTTTTTAAAAAATGTTTAGGCGGCCATCGGGCCAGCCCAGTCAGTCAGTTGGTAGAAAGACGCTATTATTTGTTAAGTAACACCGGTTGGGCAAGCGACTTTGTATGGTGACCAGTTGACAGCCATTAATGAACAAACTTTACTGGGGGTCCTTGTTCAAACTCATGTCTAACCTATGTCAAAAAATACAGCAAAAAGCAGCGATAAAATTGGGTAGTTGTCAACAATGTACAGTTCTGGATAACAAATAAAAGCTAAAAAAAAAAAAAAAAAATGTTTAGGTCTAACAGATGACCTACGGGTATGTAGCCTACAGTATATGCAGGCCGCGTAGGCCTACATAGAAATGGAGTATAAGAAATTACACATCGGATAGGCCTGCCTGTACGTAGGCTATGTATTTACCGTAATGTGTAATATGCAAGTGAGAGGTTTCAAAGATTCTGTAGCATTTTATGTTACATAAATTGTCTAGTTTATTGTAACTGTACACATGAGATACGATCGTGAAACGTGCTAAAGATAGTCTATAACTACATAATCATACAGTAGATTCATAAAACTTGGCTTTTACCCGTAAAGTAAAATGCTTAAGTCACGTTAAAACAGTGGGCAGGAATTTCTCTTATTACATCTTATGTCATTCTGCAAGGCCTCGTTCGGGGGTCGAAGACATCACGACTGAAAACAAACTGCTGTTGAACGTTTTATTGCAACTACCTACCTGCATAACACTATTATTGCATTTTTACTGTACAGTTTAAAGTATGAACGCTGCCAGTATAAACTAAATAATAAAAAACACTAGAATCGTACACCATTTGCATCGTTTACTCTTCAATGTACAACTGAACTCTGGTTTCGAGCCAACAGAGCGGAAAACTTTTTGTATAACTACGAGAAAAACAAAATTTAAACTTCTCTTCATTTTTCAGTATTTTTAAGGTAAATAAATCTGTTAACTTTGTAAACTGGTTGTGTTTTAACAGCTCTTGTATAAATTTCTGTTGTCTTATATTCATCTATCTGCCCATGACGGACAGGTGGAGTGTCAAATTATTTACACTCAATCTGTTCGTTGCAGGGCTAAAATAAATAGTTCTGTTTCTTATCACATGGTCAGCCAATTAAATGACTGAATCATTTAAGAACAGAAGAGGTATAGGTGCAAAAGACACTAATCAGAGTTATCTCCTCTGAAAGTAATGAATTTCATTATACAGCCAGACCCTGTGGTGAATGAAGTGAAGGTGTCGTTTGCAGAGTGGAAAATATGTGCTTTTCAGAGGGCCCGGCATGCTGATAAGCGTACTTTTCCACTCAGTGAGGAAGGCAATGGTAAACCACCTCACTCCTCGTTTTACTTAGTAAAACCTCTACAGGTTCAAACCAGCCTTTCGGCTGATGACCTAAACAACAACATATTCATCTATATTGTATCATATAATTCCGCTTGTTTCATTTCCAATAATAATTTGTCTCAAGATTTAAAAGAATTTACCAATCGTGTCTTCAAAATTAAATTAAAACCTTATTTCAACAAACTTGTTAATATTTTTATGTCCTTAAAATGTAAACATATCAAAGAATAATCATTTAAAAATACATTTTTTGACGTATTCTATTTTCATAAAATATTGCTTATAAGATGTTCAGAAGACAAGGTGCTTATCCTAACCATTGAAATTATAAAGGTGTTTACGACCAGTTTATATAAATTTAATTAAACAATTAAAGTGTTATTATTAATTTATTAATTAATAACAATGCCTTTATTTTAAAACATCATTAATTCACAACATATTACAAAAAATCTAGTGTGAAACACTTGCACAACTTTCTCTAGACAATGAAAATAATGAACAATATGACCTAGCATTAGTAAAAATCATTGATTCACATCATATATTACAAAAAATCTAGTGTGAAACGGTCATCAATCTAGTGTGAAACGGAAATCTGGTGTGAAACACTCACACAACTTTCTCTTGCCAGTGCAAATAATTAACAATAAACCTAACATTAGTAATAAAACATAAGAAATAAACAAAAAACTAACCTCAACAACATAACCTAATTTTAATCATGAGTGAAAGACGCAAAATGAAAATCAACCTCAGTTTGGCTTAGAAATACGGAAAATCACTCTTTCTCTCTAAACTAGGCTCTGTAGAGAAAAATGCTTTAAATAAAAGTTGTAGATCTTTTAATTTTCTATAAATTTAATTATATACACTTTTGTCGTAAAATGCATACTAAGGCCGAAATGTTAAAAAAATCGATTTTTCTCACGTTTTCGTGAGAAAAAACAGAAAATCGCAAATTACCGCTAAACTAAGCGTTATACAAAAAAATGTTTGAAATAAAAGTTGTAGGTTTTTAAATTCTCTACAACTTTTATTATATAAGGTTTTGCGCTAAAATTTATATTAAAGCCGTAATCTTAAAAAAACAACGTTTTTACGTGATAACAGCCTCACCGAGAATTTCAGCAAACATGGCGCCTACCCTATCTTGTAGAGAATAAAAAATTGAGTAAAATAGGCGATTTTAAAAAAAGTCGTAGGACCAGTTTTTGAGAAAATCGCAAAAAACTGAAAAATTATACGAATAAACTACTACTTCCGGTTGACCGATTTTGATGAAAATGTTCGTGTCGCGTCCGGTAGTGGTATGTAACTTAAGTTTCAAGTTTCAAGTTCGTACGATGTTCCGTTCTTGAGATATTCTGTTCACACACTCACACACACACACAGACCAATCGCTAAAAACATGTTTTTTGGGTTCAGGGGGTCTGAAAACGTATAGATCCGGTGAAAACTCGATTTCGAAAAATCGACATGAAAACAATACTTTCCTTCCTATATATTCATATAGGCAAGAGAAAGTAAAAATCCAGTGTGAAACACTGGCACAACTTTCTCTAGCCAATGAAAATAATGAACAATATGACCTAGCATTAGTAAAAATCATTGATTCACAACATATATTACAAAAAATCTAGTGTGAAACACTTGCACAACTTTCTCTAGCCAATGAAAATAATGAACAATATGACTTAGCATTAGTAAAAATCATTGATTCACAACATATATTACAAAAAATCTAGTGTGAAACACTCGCACAACTTTCTCTAGCCAATGCAAATAATTAACAATAAACCTAACATTAGTATTAAAACATTAGAAATGAACAAAAACTAACCTCAAAAACATAACCTTATTTTAATCATGAGTGAATGACGCAAAATGACAATCGAACTCAGTTTGGCTTAAAAATACGGACGCTTTCACGCTTTCACGCTAAACTAGGCTCTGTAGAGAAAAATGCTCTAAACAAAAGTTGTAGATCTTTTAATTTTCTATAACTTTTATTATATACACTTTTGTCGTAAAATGCATACTAAGACCGAAATGTTAAAAAAATCGATTTTTCTCACGTTTTCGTGAGAAAAAAAACAGAAAATCGCAAATTACCGCTAAACTAAGCGTTATACAAAAAAATGTTTGAAACAGAAGTTGTAGGTTTTTAAATTCTCTACAACTTTTATTATATAAGTTTTTGCGCTAAAATTTATATTAAAGCCGTAATCTTAAAAAAACAACGTTTTTACGTAAAAACAGCCTCACCGAGAATTTCAGCAAACATGGCGCCTACCCTATCTTGTAGAGAATAAAAAATTGAGGAAGCCAGGCGATTTTTAAAAAAATCGTAGGACCAGTTTTTGAGAAAATCGCAAAAAAGTGAAAAATTATACGAATAAACTACTACTTCCGGTTGACCGATTTTGATGAAAATGTTCGTGTCGCGTCCGGTAGTGGTATGTAACTTAAGTTTCAAGTTTCAAGTTCGTACGATGTTCCGTTCTTGAGATATTCTGTTCACAAACAGACACACACACAGACACACACACACAGACACACACACAGACACACACACAGACCAATCGCTAAAAACATGTTTTTTGGGTTCAGGGGATCTGAAAACGTATAGATCCGGTGAAAACTCGATTTCGAAAAATCGACATGAAAACAATACTTTCCTTCCTATATATTCATATAGGCAAGAGAAAGTAAAAATCATTGATTCACAACATATATTACAAAAAATCTAGTGTGAAACACTCGCACAACTTTCTCTAGACAATGAAAATAATGAACAATATAACCTAGCATTAGTAAAAAAACATTAGAAATAAACAAAAATTTAACCTCAAAACCATAACCTATTTTAATCATGTGTGAATGATGTAAAATGAAAACCAACCTTAGTTTGGCTTTAAAATACGGAAAATCACTTTTTGAAGCTAAACTAGGCTCAGTAGAGAAAAACGCTCTAAATAAAAGTTGTAGATCTTTTAATTTTCTATAAATGTGATTATACACTTTTGTCGTAAAATGCATACTAAGGCTGAAATCTTTAAAATCTATATTTTTACAGACTTTCATGAAAAGAAAAACAGATTATCACCAATTACCGCTAAACTAAGCGTTATACAAAAAAATGTTTGAAATAAAAGTTGTAGCATTTTAAATTCTCTACAACTTTATAATACATAAATTTTTGCGCTAAAATGCATATTAAAGCTGCAATCTTTAAAAAATCAATTCTTTTACGTGAAAACAGCCTCTTCAAGAATTTCAGCAGACTGACTCCTACCCTATCTTGTAAACAATAAAAAATTTAGTAAACGAGGTGATTTTAAAAATAATCGTAGTAACCGTTTTTGAGAAAATTGCAAAAAAGTGAAAAATTACACAAATAAACTACTACTTCCGGTTGACCGATTTTGATGAAAATATTCGTGTCGAGTCCGGTAGTGGTGTCTAACTTAAGTTTTAAGTTCCAAGTTCGTACAATGTTCCGTTCTTGAGATATTCTGTTCGCACACACACACACACACACACACACACACCAATCGCTAAAAACATGTTTTTGGGTTCAGGAGGTCTGAAAATGTGTAGATCCGGTGAAAACTCGATTTCGAAAAATCGACATGAAAACAATACTTTCCTTCCTATACATTCATATAAGCAAGAGAAAGTAATATTAATACAAAAGTAAAAGAAATAAACTCAGCATAATCTTGACGTGAGCTATAGGTGGTCGTCTCCCAAAATTAGTAAATTTAAAATAAATCAAATTAAACTTTCTGTTTCCATTGAGTGCAGCGTTAAGATAAACAAATACCTAATAACAACGAAATACCCCTTCTTAATTACACGTAAAACCTAAACACTTAAAGTTTTATTAATAATTAAATTAAATTTTTATTATAACATTTTTAAAGATATAGATCCTTTGTAAATTGCTAAAAATTGAAAAAGAAGTTACAAATCAACGTTTTGAACATTCTCTAAACGACTTAAGTTCTTGCAATTTTATTTTATTCACACATAATTTCCAAGTTACAAATTTTACAATGGTTTTTTAAACAATAAAATAAGTTAATTATTTATCCACACACAATACATTTTCTAATTAAACTAATTTTATAACACAATAATTAACCAAACCTACAGCAACATTATTGTAACACTAACTGGAAAAAATGTGGTTAGATGCCTCATTGAAAATCGTGTTGAGGCACCATTTTAAAAACAATGATTTTTTTAGACCGCCTCCGTGGCGTAGTGATTAGCGCGCTAGCTTACAAAGCGAAAGGTCTCGGGTTCGATTCACAGTTTGGGTCTGGAAATTTTAAAACGTTAAAATCCACCGTTATAGTTCCAAAATCTACATTAGTCGCTAATGACCAGGCTGTCGATGCGACTTTAAAATATACTAAACTAAAAAATAAAATTTTAAATCTTACATTTATAATTTGGTAAATTATTTGGTATTTGATACAACTAAACAAGCCGAATGTGACTTCACAAGCAAGTTTTTTATTAAAAAATTTAACCATAATCTGTTCTGTACAGAATTATAAGTAGATTTGGTATAAAATTAATTTACTATGAAAAAGTATTTTCCAGTGATGATACCTTTTAAAAAATAAACATTGTTCATAATTATAATATTTATTACAAAATAATAATGATGCTACTTTTTTATAATACACAATATAAAATTTACAATCTCTCCGCGCAGAGACAATAAGCAAATAGTTAAACGGAAATAACTTGTCAGAAGAGCACTCAGTGGTATATCTTCTTTACAAAATAACAAATGTTTAACACAATAGGAAATTGAAAAGTTTATTATTGAACTAAACATAAGTTAAGTACTCGAAGCTAAATTTAAAAAACAAAACAAAGGTTTACGACAATATAAGTTAACCATCTTATCTCAGCTGATTTTCGGAGACGAAGTTCCTGGTTCAATTCCCAGTAAAGGTAGTTACTTTTATTTGGATTTGAATACTAGATAGTGGTTACCACCGGTGTACATTAATGGTTGGGGTTCAGTTAACCATACTATCTCAGGAATGGTCAGCCTGATTCTCTTCCAGACTGCACCTCATTTATATACACGTCATACCATCCTCATCTCATTGGATCATCGGTTTGCTTATTGTTCTAAATTGAACAGACAGCAACGTACATATTAGGGCTTAAAAAATAATTTAAAATGTATAAATTGATTTCTTTAGATGATTTTGTACGTGGTTTTGACTAAAAATTTCGATTTTCGGTTTTTTTATGTTTTTCAATAGTTTATCTTTTTTCGAGCAGTATAAAATTATGAAAAATATTCGTTCTTCGTCCATAATAATTTTTCTGTGTAAACCTGATAAAAACTTCATTTTTTCATAAAAAAATATTTTTTTGTCGTAATTTAATGTTTTTCTGGTCGATCTAGGCCTAAACTATTGAAAAACATAAAAAACCAAAAATCGAAATTTTGAGTTAAAACCATCGTGCAATCTCCCCTGAATGAATAGTTTATTTTTTTCAAGATATTTTAGCGACTTGACCATGATTATAAATTTAAAATATCTTTAAAAAATATAAAATAATTTCCACCACCGATAAGGTAAAATTTCTTGTTGAGCGGATTAAAACAATTGCCCGTTTAAGGTTGGTTTTTACGATACAGTAGATTGTTTTCTTATCTCGTCCGTTCTGTTGGCGTAGACGTTTACGTGTATTATTTTGTTGTTCTTTTTATAAAGAAAAAGAAACAAAAAAATAATGATCGTCATTACATAAGATATTTAATTTTTAAAAGAATCGTGCTGGATGTTACTTAAAAATTTTAATTTATATGTATATAATGGACCAGACAGATTAATATCAGACAAAATTGATATGCTTGAACTGATCGTCTGTTACTTAAACATTAATCAACTAAGTCTGAATTCACTTGGTTTGCTTACGTTACTATTATAACAAGTTTTTTTTGTGTCTGTACTCGTATTACAGTATTATTTAGCTGCGGGCTGAATCAGTCGAGTTACAAAGTTGCATCCTGTTCTTTCCAGTACGGAATATTACTGATTTAAATCAGCGTTACTGATTTAAAAACGATATTTAAATTGCCCACATCATAAAGAATTATTTGAAGTTTATGAATAAAATTTTATCGTAAATTGGATATCGAGAATAAATAATGTATTTTTAAATGTAATTATGATTGTTTAAACAAAGGCTTTAAACATTTTAAAAACATTCGTAACACTAATTATCACAATTTTCTAACAATGGTATAAATTTGTAGTTTGAAATTATTATTTGTTACCACAATATATTTCAGAGGTTATATTATTATGAGCAGATTTCACTCAAACGTCCTCCGAGCTCTAACATCTGTGCCCTAGCGTATAACAAATAATCACATTCACAAAGACCTCTTTATTTCAACAGTAAAAAAATAAATTTCAAATTTTAGTTTAACATACGATACGGATTGTAACGGTTTGAATCGCACGAAAATTATTAAGGGGAGACCGTACTTTGTATACCACCAGAGTTAAATTTGCTAATTTTAGGTACATTTTTCATAGGATTGGTTAAAGACAGGTAAATAAAACTTTACACATTCATAGTTGTCGAGTTTCTCTAGATACTGACATTTTTTCAATTTAATATTTTGGACTAGAAAATTTAAAAAAAATAACGAACAACTTAAATTTTTTCTACGATTTTTACATATCACTAATTTTTGGAGCATCGAGGAAGTCATAAAAATGTCGGTATGTGTGCATGCACAAGTTGAATAGTAGGTAAATATTTTCACCTGGTAGGTTTAGTGGGTTCTGAGAAAAATGTGCCTAAATGTTCGAATCTAAATTTACGGAAACAGGCAGGAAACAAAAAGGCACAAATCAAAAATAAAATGTACACAAACAAGTAAATTTCTCATCAACAGTTGGTTAGAAATTAACGCAGTTGTTAACAGGGCATGGTTGCTTTGGGGGATATTTGACGAGGTTCAAACTTAGTGAAGTGCCGAAATGTCGACTATGCAACAGTGAAGAGGAGGAGTCCATTGAGCACATCTTTGAAAGATGTCCCTATTTTGGCCTTGAATGAATGGAGACATCTGAGAAGATAGGGGCTGCACTGTGGAGCCCAGAGAGAGTAGGGGCAGCGATGCTGCGGGATGAGGAGAGCTGGAAGTTGGTCGCTCAGTTTGCAGAGGGGTGATCGGGAGACTGGAAAGGGAGGAGACATCTGGACATCAGCTGGATCGCCCTCTCCCACCGTAAATCAATCCTGTCCCAATTTCATAGAGTAGGCACACTCGGTTCCTGTGGTGGAGAGTTTTTTGCCGGATCAAGTGGCCAGGCGTCGGGGTTTTGGTTTGTAGGCGGTTGCGGCCTCCTTGAGGCTGGACGAGGACACCTCAATTGAGTCCAACACTACTTCCCCCCCCCCCATCGTGAGGGAGTAAACATGAGTTTTGTCGCCGCCTCGAATAAAAAAAAATCGGTTAGAAAGCTGAACCAACAGCTGAAAATATTAAAAACCGTAATACAGATATTCAAAAGAACTAAATTTCCCTTTGCTCTAAAACGATCAGTATAAAATTATAAAAAAATATTCGTTCATGGTGACATGATAATTGTTCTGGGTAAACCTGCTAAAAACTTAATTTTTTCATTAAAATAATTTTTGGACATAATTTAATAGATTTGATAATAAAAAATCAATTAATATTTAATAGATAATTAATATTTAAATTTAATAGATTTGATTTATAAAAATTAAAATTTAAGGGAACAGGGAAAAAGAAAAAGATACAAATCAAAAACATAATACATACAAACAAGTAAAATTTCTTATCAGCCGTTGGTTAGAAAGCTGAACCAACAACTTTAAACGATCAGTTTAAATTATGAAAAATATCCATTGTTGATGAAGCGACAATTTTTTTGTGTAAACCTGCTAAAAACTTAAGTTTTTCATTAAAATAATTTTTTGACCTCATATAAGATTTTTCTGTGAGATCTAGGTCTGAACTATTGAAAAACATAGAAAACTGAGAATCAAAACTTTAGTCAAAACCATCATACACTCTCACGTTTAGGGTATCAAAAGCTTAGGTTCAACAAAAGCTCAGAAAAACTCGTCCGGATAGCTACCAGTAGGGTAAGTATTGCCATGATGGTCGCCAACCTTCAGAACGGAAAGGCACCCTGAGAAGAAAAATAGAAATTGAGTTAAATTAAATTATTTAAACGATATTGTTGTATTTAGGACCTAAAACCTTCAACTGCGTACCAAAGGATATGAAAAATACTAAAAATTTTAAACGTTTTTCCGCATTGATGATTAAACGGTTGTTTACGGCTGAAGATACAAAGACATTTTTCTGATGTTAGTTTATTTCATTTTCTTTATTTACTATTAATTTTGTTTTTTTTTTGCCAATATGAATATATAGGAAGGAAAGTATTGTTTATATGACGATTTTTCGAAATCGAGTTTTCACCGGATCTACACGTTTTCAGACCCCCTGAACCCAAAAAACATGTTTTTAGCGATTGCTCTGTGTGTGTGTGTGTGTGTGTGTGTGTGCGTGTGTGTGCGTGCGCGCGCGCGCGCGCGCGTGTGTGTGTGAACAGAATATTTCAAGAACGAAACATCGTACGAAGTTGAAACTTGAAACTTAAGTAGATACTACTGCCGTAGTAGTAATTTGTGAGACGACAGGATGGAGGGGCTTCAATCCCGACGCGGCGTGTCCTAATGGCTGACAGGGAACGCTCCTGTAGAAATCATAGACAGGTATGAATAAGGTAGGAATATCGTTGAGCATTTACTAAATAGGTACCCGCGGATCAACTGAGGCAAAAAAAAGAAAACGGTCAATGGTCTAAAGACGGATGAGGAGATTCCTAACGACGGAAGAACCTGGGGGAGAAAATCCCGAAAGCAAATCCTCTTGGTTTAAAAACTGTGAGATGGCGATCCGATCACCAAATTATCTCAGCACAGTGTTCGTGCCGTGGCCTGGGGACTTCAAAACTACTGGCAAGCGTCAAATAATAACCTAAAATCAGGATAGAAATAAATAGTATGAAAATCTGGTGTGAAACACTCACACAACTTTCTCTTGCCAATGCAAATAATTACCAATAAAGCTAACATTATTAATAAAACATTAGAAATAAACAAAAAACTAACCTCAATAAACAAACCTAATTTTAATCATGATTGAAAGACGCAAAATGAAAATCAACCTCAGTTTGGCTTTAAAATACGTAAATCACTCTTTCACACTAAACTACTCTCTGTAGAGAAAAATGCTCTAAATAAAAGTTGTAGATCTTTTAATTGTCTATAAATGTGATTATATACTTTTTTGTCATAAAATGCATACTAAGGCCGAAATCTTAAAAAAATCTATTTTTCACACGTTTTCGTGAGAAAAAATAGAAAATTGCTAATTACTGCTAAACTAAGCGTTATACAAAAAAAATGTTTGAAATAAAAGTTATAGAATTTTAAATTCTCTACATTTTGTATTATATAAATTTTTGCGCTATAATACATATTAAAGCCGTAATCTTAAAAAAACACTTTTTTACGTGAAACAGCCTCACCAAGAATTTCAGCAAACATGGCGCCTACCCTATCTTGTAGAGCATAAAAAATTGAGTAAACCAGGCGATTTTTAAAAAAATCGTAGGACCAGTTTTTGAGAAAATCGGAAAAAAGTGAAAAAATACACGAATAAACTACTATCTCCGGTTGACCGATTTTGATGAAAATGTTCGTGTCGGGTCCGGTAGTGGTATGTAACTTAAGTTTCAAGTTTCAAGTTCGTACGATGTTTCCGTTCTAGAGATATTTCGTATACATACACACACACACACACACACACACGCGCACACACACACACACACACACACACACACACACACACACACACACACACACACACAGACCAATCGCTAAAAACATGTTTTTTTGGGTTCAGGGGGTCTGAAAACGTATAGATCCGGTGAAAACTCGATTTTGAAAAATCGACATAAAACAATACTTTCCTTCCTATATATTCATATAGGCAAAAGAAAGTAAAAATAATGGCACAAAAAAAATTTAAGAGAAATAATTTTATAATATACAATTTCAAATTCTCTAATTTTATCTTATTAAAACTATTATTAAACTCTAGTAATCTCTTCACTACAATTTAGGTTAACTAAATATTATTAAATAAGTAACAACATTTTATTACAAATTCTAACCGTTAGTACTTTCTGGAAGTGCTTTGAATACAAAACTAAGTGAAATGATGATAATACACGAGTAGTAATAATGTTTGATAAAGTAGGTCTACCGAAACAATTTTTATCCTTTTAAGAAATGTAGGCATTTCATTAAATGTAGAGTAGGCCTAGTACTTGAATGGTGATTTTCATCTGTGCAATTTATTTCATTCTTGCCTACTTTCATCGTATCTTTAAATTTCCACTTCATAGTCCTGTCTTTACATTTTTCATTTTACTGTAGGCCTACATTGTAATGGTTCATTTAAACTAAATTTTTGCTCACCATTGTTGATAGTTAATGTAGGCAGTTGCTACTCTATTTGCAGAGTTTTAGATAACGAAAAAAATTCTAAGGTATATATATATATAATCATTTTCTTTTGCATTCTCTGATTCATTGTAAAATATTATATCTAATATCGTAGCTATTAAGCTGTCTGCATCAACGAAGATGTACTACATGAATCTCATATTTGAAAAAAACATAATTCCTAGCTGAATTTCATTCGTATAAATAATATATATATTTATATATACAGTATAATACCGATTATCCGTGGTAATTGGGGGGATAACTATACCGGATAACCGGAAAACACGGATAATACAACCCAATCGGTCGAGACCACCTACGTCATAAACAAAACCACCAGTTACGCGTCTGTTTTATTCTACTGATTAATAGATGTTAATACTATCGGAAATATATAAACAAATGGTATTGAAATAAAAATATTTACTACATAAATTTATATAAATCTAACCTTAAACTACGTAACAAAAAAATAATCACAAAAAATCTGTTATTTTACTTTGTTTCGATACGAAACAAAGATACTACGATACGAAATTAGTTTATGTCTACATTAATGTGCCTGCTCATTGTTGTCGTATTCGAACAATATTATCGTAGTAAATCACAATAATTGTGATAATTACAATGACGAAAATGTCGGGAGTTGAAAAGTTTTAATTTGTAAAAGTTATACAGTACATACATAATTAATTTTTCTAGCCGGCCGCGTTGGCGTTGTTGGTAACGTGCTCGCCTCTCATCACGCGGTCTTGGGTTCGAATCCAACTCGGGCATGGCATTTTTTCATACGTTACAAAAAATTAATTTCATCCTTCACCGTCTGCATTAGCAGCAATTTGCAAAACAGTCGGACGTTAAACCAAAAAAAAAAAAAATCTAGTGATCGCACGGTTAATCCAAACCCCGGTTAAACGATCCACGGAAAATCGGTACTCTACTGTATTTTTAATTTTTTTGTAGGCTATATAAAAAAATAGTTCTGTTTCTTATCACATAGTCAGCCACTTATATGACTGAACTATTTAAGAACAGAAGAGGTAGAGGTGTAAAAGACACTAGTCAGAGTTATCTCCTCTGAGAGTAATGAATTTCACCATGCAGCCAGACCCTGTGGTGAATGAAGTGAAGGTGTCATTTGCAGGGTGGAAAGTGAGTGCTGATAAGCACACTCTTTCAACTCAGTGAGGAAGGCAATGGTAAACCACCTTACTCCTGGTTTTTACTTAGTAAAACCTCTAGAGGTTCAAATCAGCCTTTCGGCTGTTGACCTAAACAACAACAAATAATTTATATTTTCTAACAAGTTATTTATCTTTTTATAATTTTATATATATTTTTTTCCGACTTAAATAATATAAAATATTGTGTATTATGGATGACACGACGAGACAGACCACCCAGCGGAATCTGTTCAACACTACAAAGCATAAACCTGTCAGTCTTGCGTTACGTGCATCGCTAATGGTTCTAGTGTAGCTTCTCTTTCAATAAGTGTAGTTACACGACGGACGGAAAAAGTTATACAATAATTTCTACATTATGTGCAAGATGCACTCTGTCGGATGAATAAGCGTGGAAGAATCGTGCAGTGATGCACATTATACATGTACTAGTCTTTTCCGTAACATTGCACTTCGTCAGTGACCTAGTGTTTTGCGCGCGTAGTTGTACCTTTTCATTGGTGTCGATGACATGAACAATGACTTTTGGTTGTGCATAGTGGCAAATCTTAAACTAATAACTAATATTTTCATTTACAAACACGATTTGTTTATTTCATAAAGTTCAAACGACAACTAATAACATGTTAAACAGAATATATCAATGGTTGTAATGTAATAATAATTAATAATAAATATTTTATTTTTAATTCCTAATATTATGAATACTTGCCCCGAACAGGCAGGTGGAGTGTCAAATTATTTACACTCAGTCTGTTCGTTGCAGGGCTAAAATAAATAGTTCTGTTTCTTATCACACGGCCAGTCAATTAAATGACTGATTTATTTAAGAACAGAAGAGGTAGAGGTGTAAAAGACACTAATCAGAGTTATCTCCTCTGAAAGTAATGAATTTTATTATACAGCCAGACCCTATGGTGAATGAATTGAAGGTGTCATTTACAGAGTGGAAAATATGTGCTTTTCTGAGGGCCCGGCATGCTGATAAGCGTACTTTTCCACTCAGTGAGGAAGGCAATGGTAAACCACCTCACTCCTCGTTTTTACTTAGTAAAACCTCTACAGGTTCAGACCAGCCTTTCGGCTGATGACCTAAACAACAAGGAACATCTGAGGAAGTCATAAAAATAGCTTGAGAAGAAACCCGACACCAACTATGGTGTGTAAAGTTTAACTTCCCTGTCTTTTACCAATCCTATGAAAAATGTACCTAAATATAACAAATTTAACATTAGTACAGTCTTTCCTTTACCTTTTGGACAATGTTCAGTCAATCAGATGTCTCAAAAGAATTAGTAATGTTCTAAATTTTTAAATATATATATATATAGTGGCGACTATTTACAACACTATGGGTCGTTTGTCGCAGTCAAAACGCCATTTTTGCCTGTCTTGCCATGACTCCTCCTCCATGTTTCTTCTCCCCATGGCTCTGTCAATACCTTCCATCCATCTCCCTCTCGGTCTTCCTATTTTTCTATTTCGCTGCGGTCTCCAGTTCCACGCCTTCAGTGGGGTTCGTACGTTGCTCATTCTTCGCATGTGACCATACCAGTGCAGTTGTTTTCTCTCAATACGGTCTATTATTGAGTCTTCAATGCCCATTATCTCTCTTACTCTTATATTCGTTACCCTATCTCGTAACGTCAACCTGCAACATCTTCTCCAATATCTGTTCTCCACTGTACTGATTCTATTTTTCATGTTTTGTGTAATGGTCCACACTTCTGCCCCATATGTCACCGTACGTTCCACTATTGCTGAAAATATTCGTTTCTTTATGTCTTTTCTTATGTTGAGACTCCATAGAATTGAGTTCAGTTGACCAGTTAATGCCTTTCCTTTCACAATTTTATTAGCTATGTCTTTTTCGTCCCTTCCATTTTTTGTAAACGTCACTCCTAAATATTTATACTCTTCAACATTCTTAATGATGCTTCCGTTTACATTAAGGTCTCTTCCATCTCTTCCAATAACCAAGTACTGCGTCTTTTCCGTGTTCACCTCTAGCCCCCATTTATCATACTCCTCCATTAATTTTCGCAACATGTATTCCAAATCTTCTTCATCCTCAGCTAGAACAACCTGGTCGTCAGCAAACAAAAGTGTATGAATGTAGTCTCTTCCCAACTGGACTCCCATATTCCTACATTTTCTACACCATTTTTCCAGTGCCGCATTCATGTATATCTTAAACAGGGTAGGAGATATACAACACCCCTGTCTCAAACCTTTGTTGACAAGAACATGCTTGATTTATTTTTAAATAAATTTCCAAAATTTTATGTATGTAACATACATATTTTTATTCTACCAAATTCTCAAAAAATATATTCATTTGTATATACGACAATCAAAATTATCTCTAGAAAATAAACTGCTCGTTAATAAAACAATTTTAAACCCGGTTTGGGCATATGGGAGTAAACTGTAGGGAACTACATCGCCTTCAAACATTAATATGTATTTTAAAGGTTCCAGTCAAAGGTGTTAATAATAATTTTAGATGTAGTCGTACTGTTTGGAATTGTATGCTCTCCGTAAACGACTCCGAAAATAAAGTTGTAATTGTATTTCGGAGGACCGTGAGTTTATATTACAGTAGAGCATCGATAATCCGAACGTCAAAAATCCAAACGTTATTTGAGAATTTTTGCGATAATTTAATTTGCGCGAGAACGGTAAAAGTAAGGACGGTTTACCCCGTGTAACATGTTTTATTGTTTTTTACTTTCTCTTGCCTATATGGATATAGGAAGGAAAGTATTGTTTTCATGTAAAAGAAGAAGAGTAATAACTCGGAATACTCTGGAAAAGTAATAACTCGGAATACTCTGGAAGGGTAATAACTCGTATTATTCTGGAAGAGTATTGTTAAGTTAGAGTGTAGGTACAGTATTTACTTAATAATTAATTAATTTACTTAATAACTCGGAATACTCTGGAAGGGTAATAACTCGTATTATTCTGGAAGAGTATTGTTAAGTTAGAGTGTAGGTACAGTATTTACTTAATAATTTATTTATTTACTTAATAACTCGGAATACTCTGGAACGGTAATAACTCGTAATATTCTGGAAGAGTTATAGCTCGGAATACTCTGGAACGGTAATAACTCGTAATATTCCGGAAGAGTAATAACTCGGAATATTCTGGAAGGGTAATAACTCATAACACTCTGGATTGACCGGACTGTAATCAAGCTATATTACTCGGTTTAGCAGACCCATAAATTTGAAAATAAAAATTATTTATTTTATTTTTCAATTAAAATTGACCGGAATCAGCCCAGTGGAAGCTGAGACGGAACTCAATCAAAATACTTAATCCTTTTAAACTTAATCTTGATAGATTCGAGTTTTAAAAATATAATAATAACTTGAATTAACATAAGTATATAAGTTTGAAGTAAGTTAGATTGTAAGTACAGTATTTACTTAAAAGAGAAAGATACATTCTTATATATACGAGGAAAAGATTGCGTGCAAAATATAGCTACAAACGAATGTGTATTCATTTAGTTGCATTTATTTAGCATTGTATTATTGTATGGATAAGAGTGTGAGTTGGTTTTACTATGGAGGGGGTGGGGGGTTGATAGAGTCTAGTTGGCTGGAGGGTTGGGCGGACAGGTGCAATCGTCAGTGCAGCGCGGAAGAAGTGCATTGTGCAATGTTCATTTACATGACCTTGAGATGCTACATCCGCCAGCCCACTTCGACTCAAGTTCTTATACCTCTCTCTCTTCCTCTCCACCATCTTTTACTTCATCTTCTGTATCTACGATATATACTGTATGCTTGTCCTTTTCACGAGCATACCTGTTCTAAATATTGTATATATATTCATCGTTTCGTTCCTCAGTTTACCTAGAGTAATCTTAAAACAGCATCGCTATCTCTGAATCTTTGTTGTGACAATGTATCCGTTGAGTCAGTCCACTTATGCACATTTATGCCCACACGTTAATTATTAATTTAATGGTAAAATCAAAACGTTACCTCTTTGCTTTTCAACTTACATACATATAATTTTATTTTCTAAAATATTATTATTATTATTATTATTATTATTATTATTATTATTATTATATTAATTCATTGCTTGTAGGTGTTAATTTTACACGGTAAAAACAACTTTTATCTTTTATAAAATATCATGTATATAACATAACAGACAGTACTAGTTAACAAAACGCAAAATAATACGATATACATAATATTTTATTAAAATTAAAACAAAATTAAAATAATTTTCTTAGGCTTTTTCCATAAAATATGATGCAAAATTACTCTATATTATTATTGTTAACCATTTAAAATGATTAAATGTAGTAATTTACGATAAAAGATTTAAAACATATGTCTAGTAGATTTTCTTCTTCAAAATCAAATGTTAAAACTATTTAAGATTGCAACAGTATTTTTTTATTGTGATTCCTTTTTCGAAAGTTTGCCCATAACAGGAAGGTGGAGTGTTAAATTATGTTGTACTCAATCTGTTATTCCAAAGCTACAAAAATTGTTCTGTTTCTTTTTACATGGTCATCCAATTAAATGACTTAATTATTTAAGAATAGAAGAAGAGTGTAAACGACACTAATCAGAGTTATCTCCTCTGAAAGTAATGGACTTCATTATACAGCCAGATCCTTTGGTGAATGAAATGAAGGTGTCATTTATAAGTTGAAAAGTAGATACGTTTCAGAGTGCCTGGCATGCTGATAAGAATACTTTTCCACTCAGTGATGAAGGCAATGATAAACCAACGCACTCCTCGTTTTACTTAATAAAACTCTAGGTGTTAAAATCAGCCTAAAAAATTTAAAACCCATATTTAGCATATTCCCTTCTTATAAATCAAACGTTAAAACTACGTAAAATTGTAACAGCATTTTTTATTGTAATTCCTTATTTTAAAAGTTTACATCAAAAGTTTACCTCATTTTTTCCAAAGCTTCCGGGTTGTTTTCGTGGTAAAGTTGTAACTTTGAGTCAGCTTTTTCACTGCTGATGTACGGAGACGAACGTTCCGTGGTTCAAATCGTAGTAAAGGTAGTTAATTTTATTCGGATTTGAATGTTAGACAGGTGTTACCGGTATAATTCAATGGTTAGGGTTCAATTAACTAAACTTTCTTAGGAATGGTCGGCCTGAGTATGTACAAGACTACACCTTATCATAAACGTCACACGATACATATCGTCCTCATCTCATTAATTATAGGACTGCTTATTGTTATAATTGAACAGATTGTAACGCACACAAATTAGGTTTTAAAAAAAATTGTTCCCGTTCAGTTAACTTAGTATTGTAGTTACTACAGTAATATTTTTACTTTCTCTTGCCTATATGAATATATAGGAAGGAAAGTATTGTTTTCATGTCGATTTTTCGAAATCGAGTTTTCACCGGATCTATACGTTTTCAGACCCCCTGAACCCAAAAAACATGTTTTTAGCGATTGGTCTGTGTGTGTGTGTGTGTGTGTGCGTGTGTGTGTGTGTGCGCGCGCGTGCGTGCGTGCGTGTATGTGCGTGTGTACAAAATATCTCAAGAACGGAACATCGTACGAACTTGAAACTTGAAACTTAAGTTACGTACCACTACCGGACTCGACACGAACATTTTCATCAAAATCGGTCAACCGGAAGTGGTAGTTTATTCGTGTAATTTTTCACTTTTTTGCAATTTTCTCAAAAACTGGTCCTACGATTTTTTTAAAAATTGCCTGGTTTACTCAATTTTTTTATTCTCTACAAGATAGGGTAGGCGTCATGTTTGCTGAAATTCTGGGTGAGGCTGTTTTCACGTAAAAACGTTGTTTTTTTAAGATTACAGCTTTAATATGCATTTTAGCGCAAAACTTTATATAATAAAAGTTGTAGAGAATTAAAAATTCTACAACTTTTATTTCAAACAATTTTTTGTATAACGCTTAGTTTAGCGGTAATTTGCGATTTTCTGTTTTTTTCTCACGAAAATGTGTGAAAAATTGATTTTTTTAAGATTTCGGCCTTAGTATGCATTTTACGACAAAAGTGTATATAATTAAATTTATAGAAAATTAAAGGATCTACAACTTTTATTTAGAGCATTTTTCTCTACAGAGCCTAGTTTAGAGAGAAAGAGTGATTTTCCGTATTTCTAAGCCAAACTGAGGTTGATTTTCATTTTGCATCATTCACTCATGATTAAAATAAGGTTATGTTTTTGAGGTTAGTTTTTTGTTTATTTCTAATATTTTATTAATAATGTTAGGTTTATTGTTAATTATTTGCATTGGCAAGAGAAAGTTGTGTGAGTGTTTCACACCAGATTTTTAAATGTTATTTTATTTTTAGTCATTAACATCTTGTTTTTAGCAACTACTTTGAATAAAAACGGTAAGTTTAAACTTTTAATGATTTTACAGATCCTGGCCGGGACTTTTCTTTCTTTATCAGAATATTCCACTTACTTTCATATTCTTTTCCGCAGAAATAATGCCCAATATGTTAACTCTTTTCCTAAACGTATTTCTGTTTAAATAATCCTGATATTTATGCTGTTATGATTGTTTCAGTTTATCTTAGAAATATTTCTCTTAAACTTTCTATCCTTTCGTATTCGTTAAATATATTTTTACAATAGCTAAGATATTTTTACTCGTTCTATTGAATCCATAAAATTTCATTTGTCTTCTGATTATTGAGTTTTCTAGTGTTTATATTTTTTGGTATAATTCTACTTTTAATTTAAGTGTAAATCCTTCTTCTGTTTTATTTAGTCCGAAAATGTTCCATAAAATTCTTTTTTCAATTTTAAAAAGTTTTTCCAATTCTCCATATAGGCCTACTAAATAGCCTGTTTGAATTCCACTGAGTATTACAGGTTTTAAGATTGTTTTTTATAATAGAAATGTTTTTTTTTTGTTAAAGATATTTTTAGTTATAAGGAAGAGGTTTCCCTAATTTCAAAGTTTCCTCTTTATTAAGCTTTTGACTTACTTTTCGTACTATAATTTCGTTTAAATATTTTAATTCTTTAACATGATCCATTTTCCCATATTTTGTGATTAGTTTTCTTTTGTTCCATTTATTATTATATTAATATACTTAGAATTGACTAAATTTTGGGATAATTGCAGTAAGTTTAATTTTATATATTTTCTTTTAATGCGATAATTTTGTAAAAAGTAAAAAGATGAATGTAACTAAATGACTGAATTTAAGTGATTGTCCTCAATATTTTGATTTGTGGTTAAAAAAAGTATCCATCAACGAAAATATACTTATGTAAACGACCGTACTCCGTATTCTGTGTATAAACCGGATAGCAAATAAGAACCGTTGCGGTGACAAAATCTAACCACATCATTTTCAGTCTTGATTTTCAGGTGCAACGATTTCTCAGAATTCAATTCTATATAAGGGACAATTTGTATATCCGGTTTCAAGTCTATCTTATTTTAACAAGTCAGCTCAGTTTCAAGTACCGTCCACTTGCGTATGTCAGTGATATTAATACTTAAATTATAGGTAGCCGTTTCACGGTGGACTTCGTTATTTTCAATTGGATATCGTGGAATGTATACAGTATATGCATACTCTTTAAAACTAAACGGTATACCAACAAAACTATTACTGTGTTCTAGAAGCGATGCTCAATCTCCTTCTTTCCCATACGTACTCCTACCCCTCCTTACCTTTTTTCTTCTCCTTCTAGCCGAACTACATTGGCGTAGTTGGTAAAGTGCTCTCCTCTCATCATGCGGGCTTGGGTTCGAATCCAATTCAGGCACGGCATATTTTCATACGTTGCAAAAATCATGTCATCCTTCACCGTCTGTATTAGCAGTAATTACAGAACAGTCAAACGTTAAACAAAAAAGAAAAAAATTCTTCTTCTTTTCTTCCTTATTGTTCTTTCCATGGATAGGCGTAGTCAGGATTTTCTCCAGGGAGGGGCAAAAATACGATAAAAGTTTTTTTATTAAAAAATCTTTTTAACATATAAACATACAACATATAAAAATGCTAAAATTGATTTTTTTTTTTTAACGTCGCATCAACTACAACGGTCATTAGCGACGACGTTGGGGTGTAACTATGGTAGAATGGAGGATGAAATTATTTTTTGTAACGTATGAAAATATGCCGTGCCTGAGTGGGATTCGAACCCAGGACCGCATGATGAGAGGCGAGCACGTTACCAACTGCGCCAATGCGGCCGGCTATAATTAATTATTTGCAATGCTATTCGAACCTATTTAAATTTTATTTCACCACTACCCTACAGAAATTCTTGTTACAACTTGACAAAATTTCTTTCTCAAATTTATCTTTACCTTCCAGAACCCTTCTTTTATGCACAGTCATCATAGAAAGACCGTCAACCCGAATTGCTGTCATTGTCGACCTTAACCAAGTTTTAACCCTGCATAAGCTGCTGAAGGATCTTTAGATAGTGGACGTTGTGCAAGACGTCATCCTGCCGCGACGATAACACGGTATATTGCTGTGCAATACTATTCCCATTGACCTATAATGTTTTGTTTTACTAAATAAGCCGTATTGGTAAGACGAGGAGTGTATTTCACGCAATGAGTTCGGCGTTTAGGAGTCATGATCTCACTATGGGCACTAAGTTGCGGCTCTTACGGTGTTACGTGTTTTCCGTGCTTCTGTATGGGGTGGAGACTTGGACGTTGACGAAGGCAACCACTGCTAAACTTGAAGCCTTCGAACTTTGGTTGTACAGAAGAATGTTGAAGATACCATGGACGGACAGGGTGACCAACACCGAGGTACTGCGCCGAATGAGCAAGAAACCAGAGGTAATAAACATCATAAAGTGTCGCAAGTTGGAATACCTTGGTCATATTATGAGGAACCACGGTAGATATGAACTGTTGCAGCGCATCCTGCAGGGTAGATTGGATGGTGGAAGACGGCCAGGCCGAAGAAGAATATCCTGGCTTGCTAACCTGAGAGACTGGTATGGACAGAGCTCAGCCCAACTTTTCCGCATTGCAGAAGACAGGACCAAGATAGCTATGATGGTAGCCAACGTTCGAATCGGACAGGCACGTTAAGAAGAAGAAGAAATAAGCCAGGAAACAAGCGCTCCACCTGCCCCACCGTGTCATAGATAATCTATCCTGCTTTGAACCCAAAATCTTTTTTCTGCATGAAAACTATCTTTCTTTAATTTGCTTAAAATCGCATTAACATTCTAGTCACTAGCAATCACTTTGAATGAAGGAACGGTATGTTTAACGGTGCATTTTCTAGACACTGACCTGGAATTGAACCCAAACCTCCGCTTTGCAGTGTAGCACGCTGACCACAAAGATACGGACGCGCCCAAAAGTGTATTATTTCTCATTAAAAGGTTGTGTTGTTGTTTAGGTCATCAGCTGAAAAGCTGGTTTGAACCTGTAGAGGCTTTACTAAGTAAAACGAGGAGTGAGGTTGTTTACCATTGCCTTCCTCACTGAATGGAAAAGTACGCTTATCAGCATGCCGGGCCCTCTGAAAAGCACATATTTTCCACTCTGCAAATGACACCTTCACTTCATTCACCACAGGGTCTGGCTGTATAATGAATATCATTACTTTCAGAGGAGATAACTCTGATTAGTGTCTTTTACACCTCTACCTCTTCTGTTCTTAAATGATTCAGCCATTTAATTGGCTGACCATGTGATAAGAAACAGAACTATTTATTTTAGCCCAGGAACGACAGATTGAGAGTAAATGATTTGACTCTCCACCTGTCTGTTATGGGCAAATTAAAAGGTTATGGTTACAATAAACCGCTCATAGCGTTGTAGAGGTTCCCCCAAGCTTCTTCTTACTTCAGACCTGTATACGAAAACGTGTTCTGGTTTTTTAGGTGATACTAGAAAACTTCTTGCAATTATAGTAGTTTTAACAATTTGATCCGTTATTTCTGGCTAAAGTTTTTCTTTGTGATTTTCAAAGTTTCCTGTTTTGCCTTACTCCAAGACAAAGCAATAGCAAAAATAGCATCTTTAGTAGAGGAGTTTCCTTAAAAATCTTTAACATTGCAATTTTATATGAGTAATATTCTTATACCCACCGGGTTGGTCTAGGGGTAACATCGTCGCTGTAGTCAGCTGTCAAACAGCTGATTTTCGGAGACGAAGGTTCGTGGTTCAAATCCCAGTACAGGTAGTTACTTTTATACGGATTTGAATACTAGACAGTGGTTACCGGTGTACTTTGATGGTTGGGTTTCAATTAACCATACTTCTCAGGAATGGTCGGCCTGAGTCTGTACAAGACTACACCTCATTTACACGCCATACACATCATCCTCATCTCATTCGGTCATGGAGTTGCTTATTGTTCTAAATTGAACAGATTGCAACGTACACACATTAGGAATAAAAAAAAAATATATATTCTTTTTTCAAAAAGTTATACCGGATTATCAAGCATGCTCGGCCGTAGGCTGCCGAATTAAAGGAAGTTTATTGTAAGCCATCTGAATTTTGGTGATAATTTTTTTATCCCTATTGTATGTACGTTGCAATCTATTCAATTTTCAGAACAATAAGCAAACCTATGACCCAATGAGATGAGAATGATGTGTAAGACGTGTAAATGAGGTGTAATCTTGTACAGACCCAGGCCGACCATTCCTGAGAGATTATGGTTAATTGAACCCCAACCATCAAAGAATATCGGTACCACTGTCTATACCCCAACGAACTAATGACTGCAGATGTGATTTAGCCAATAGTAGCCGAGGTTGGATGTGAGGTTGCCCCTTCGCAAAGTCACACTCTGTTCCACTGAACTCCTTCTGACATTTTGTTAGGCTGCCATCCGCAACGGGATCGCAATGGACAACGCAAGATACGATTAACGCAAGTCAATTGGCTCTGTGCTGTGATCTAGGTCATTATGCTCCGCCTTCATCTGCAGTCTCTAGTTCGTTAAGGTATAGTATTGAAATCCGTATAAAATTAATTACCTTTACTAGGATTTGAACCAGGAACCACCGCCTCCGAATATCAGCTGTTAAACAGCGGACTCACGGCGACGATTTTACCTCTAGACCAACCCAGTGGGTCGGTGATAATTAAGTAAATTAAATTGATTTCTCGCCCATAATAGATAGGTGGAGTGTCAAATTATTTACACTCAATCTGTTCGTTGCAGGGCTAAAATAAATAGTTCTGTTTCTTATCACATGGTCAGCCAATTTAATGACTGAATCGTTTAAAAACAGAAGAAGTAGAGGTGTAAAAGACACTAATCTGAGTTATCTCCTCTGAAAGTAATGAATTTCATTATACAGCCAGACCCTGTGGTGAATGAAGTGAAGGTGTCATTTGCAGAGTGGAAAATATGTGCTTTTCAGAGGGCCCGGCATACTGATTAGGGTACTTTTCCACTCAGTGAGGAAGGCAATGGTAAACCACCTCACTCCTCGTTTTACTTAGTAAAACCTCTACAGGTTCAAACCAGCCTTTCGGCTGATGCCCTAAACAACAACGCAACCCTATGACCCAATGAGATGAGGATGATGTGTAAGACGTGTAAATGAGGTGTAGTCTTGTACAGACCCAGGCTGACCATTCCTGAGATATTATGGTTAATTGAACCCAAACCATCAAAGTATACCGGTAACCACTGTCTAGTAATGAAATTCGATTATTAGGATTTGAACCAGGAACCATCGTCTCCAAAAATCAGCTGTTAAACAGCTGACTCGCGGCGATGATTTTACCTCTATACCAACCCGGTGGATCGGTGATAATTAAGTAAATTAAATTGATTTCCTAAAAATGGAGATACCGGCTTTTTTAAATAAGTTAATTGTACAAAAATAATTTTTCATTATATCAGCAGATAAGAGGAAATCGATCATCAGTAAATATCAGGAAACACTTTTCAATCGATTATAAAAGTCACTTAAACTACCAAGTATTATTTCTTTCAAAACTTTAACCCTTTCCAATTTTCCTTTTGTTTGCATCAGTCGTAGATTAGAAGTTAGGCCTAATAACAGAAAGTAGAAATTAATCTTCCTACTCAGTAAGTAAACAACCATAAATTTCCAGTAGTATGTGCGAAGGCGTACGGGTTAAATAACATATAAAAAGTTTTGTTAGGGTAAGAATCTCAATCATGTTGGATCCGAGCCAAATATGGTCAAGCGTATTTATGAAGCGTTTTACGTATTTGCTGCAACAGCAAATTTTGAAATTTTTATTTCCGGAAAATATTTTTCTTTTATTTCGTTACTTAAAATACCTTATGAACTCTTTTAACCCTTTTGATCCCACGGATATTTCAAGTAGTTTACTATATCAAAAAATCTACCCCTTTTTCACGGTGTAAGCATGATTTTTTCAAAATCCAGCATTTTTTAATCTATTAATATTATTTTATTGTTTATATTATTTCATTATTTATTATATTTTATTCTTTTATTTTCTATTTTATTATTTTTTCTGCCCATAATAGACAGGTGGAGTGTCAATTTATTTACACTCAATCTGTCCAGTTGCAGGGCTAAAATAAATAGTTCTGTTTCTTGTCACATGGTCAGCCAATTAAATGACTGAATCATTTAACAACAGAAGAGGTAGAGGTGCAAAAGACATTAATCAGAGTTGTCTCCTTTGAAAGTAATGAATTTCATTATACAGCCAGACCCTGTAGTGAATGAAGTGAAGGTGTCATTTTCAGAGTGGAAAATCTGTGCTTTTCAGAGGGCCTGGCATGCTGATAAACGTAATTTTTCACTCATTGAGGAAGGCAATGGTAAACCACCTCAATCCTTGTTTTACTTAGTAAAACCTCTAGAGCTTCAAACCAGCCTTTCGGCTGATGACCTAAACCACAACAATATTATATTGATGATCAGAATTATCTTTATACTTATATGTTGTAGGCCTGTGTATTTTGTTTATTTATTTTTATTTATTTATTTTATTTAGTTAAATATACATTACGATTTAATACTGAACTAAAGTAAGCTAAACAATATTTTAAACTTAATATATACGCAAAAATTCTTCTTAACAAAGAGCTCTGTCCGCGCATAGAAGTATACAGAACAAAACAAATTTAATCAGTAATATACTTATAACTACTATAAAAATTACTAAGTTAATTTAATTTTAAATAAATTTAATGTACAGCCCTTCCGTTAACGTAACAACATCACCTAACTATCTTAGAATCATGATTTACGAAGCGGAAAATTAAAATTAACTTTATAAAACAAAACATGGCTGCCTCCGTAACGTAGTGATTAGTGCATTGGCCTGCCACGCGGAGGTCCCGGGTTCGATTCCCGGTCAGGGTCTTAAAATTTTTACGTGTAAAATCCTACAGTTAATGTTACATAATCCACCGTAGTCGCTAATGACCAAGCGGTTGATGTGACTTTAAATAAATAAATTTAAAAAAGAAATCATGTTATTTTTCCCTAGAGACGGCAGACCTGCCCAGCAGTATTTTTATGTAATTTTCCTACAATAAAAGCTAACAATCTTAGACTTCATACGAACAGAAGACTTAACCTGGTGCGAACATGTCAGCATGAAGCGTAAAGCTGTAGATAGTTGACGCAAGTATCTAAACAGTCTTCTGTCCCAAAGATCAAAATTGCCTCCTCATCTGAAAGTACTTCTTTATCAATCCTTAATAAAAACCAATTTGGATGTGCAGATGATCTGTTGTTGTTTATGTCATCAACCAAAGGGCTGGTTTGAACCTCTAGAGGCTTTACTAAGTAATAAGAGGAGTGAGGTGGTTTACCATTGTCTTCCTCACTGCGTGGAAAAGTATGGTTATCAGCATGCCAGACCCTCTGAAAAGCATCTACTTTCCACCCTGAAAATGACACCTTCACTGCATTCACCACAGGGTATGGCTGAATAATGAAATTCATTACTCTCAGAGGTGATATCTCTGACTAATGTACACCTGTACTTATTCTCTTCTTAAATGCTTCAGTCATATAATTAGCTAACCATGTGATAAGAAACAGAACAATTTTTTGTAGCTTTGTAATAACAAATTGAGTGCAAATAATTTAATACTCCATCTGTCAGTTATGGATAAAAAGATGATCAATGACTCAGTTAAACCCTTAGTTTTTGGTTAAACTACAACGTTTTCAATCAAAACTGCTGAGGACAGCTGTTAACGTTCCCTTATTTAAAAATCTGGTGTGAAACACTCACACAACTTTCTCTTGCCAATGCAAATAATTAATAATAAACCTAACATTATTAATAAAATATTAGAAATAAACAAAAACTAACCTCAAAAACATAACCTTATTTTAATCATGAGTGAATGACGCAAAATGACAATCGAACTCAGTTTGGCTTAAAAATACGGAAAATCACGCTTTCACGCTAAACTAGGCTCTGTAGAGAAAAATGCTCTAAACAAAAGTTGTAGATCTTTTAATTTTCTATAACTTTTATTATATACACTTTTGTCGTAAAATGCATACTAAGACCGAAATGTTAAAAAAATCGATTTTTCTCACGTTTTCGTGAGAAAAAAAACAGAAAATCGCAAATTACCGCTAAACTAAGCGTTATACAAAAAAATGTTTGAAATAAAAGTTGTAGGTTTTTAAATTCTCTACAACTTTTATTATATAAGTTTTTGCGCTAAAATTTATATTAACGCCGTAATCTTAAAAAAACAACGTTTTTACGTGAAAACAGCCTCACCGAGAATTTCAGCAAACATGGCGCCTACCCTATCTTGTAGAGAATAAAAAATTGAGTAAAATATGCGATTTTAAAAAAAATCGTAGGACCAGTTTTTGAGAAAATCGCAAAAAACTGAAAAATTATACGAATAAACTACTACTTCCGGGTGACCGATTTTGATGAAAATGTTCGTGTCGCGTCCGGTAGTGGTATGTAACTTAAGTTTCAAGTTTAAAGTTCGTACGATGTTCCGTTCTTGAGATATTCTGTTCACACACACACACACGCACACACACACACACACACACACACACAGACCAATCGCTAAAAACATGTTTTTTGGGTTCAGGGGGTCTGAAAACGTATAGATCCGGTGAAAACTCGATTTCTTAAAATCGACATGAAAACAATACTTTCCTTCCTATATATTCATATAGGCAAGAGAAAGTAAAAATGAAACAATTCATCAGACATACCAGCGATTTAAATCAAAACTAGAAAACAATAACAACCCTTGACCGCCTCCGTAGAGTAGTGGTAGCGCACTAACCTACAACGCGGAGATCCCGGGTTTGATTCCGGTTATGGTCTGAAAACTTTTACTAGTTAAAACCCGCCGTTACTTGAACCACCGTGGTCACTAATACTCGAGTAGTTGAACTGACTTTGCATAAACTAAAAATCTGGTGTGAAACACTCACACAACTTTCTCTTGCCAGTGCAAATAATTAACAATAAAACTAACAGTAGTAATAAAACATTAGAAATAAATAAAAAACTAACCTCAATAAACATAACCTTATTTTAATCATGAGTGGAAGACGCAAAATGAAAATCAACCTCAGGTTAGCTTAAAAATACGGAAAATCACTCTTTCACGCTAAACTAGACTCTGTAAAGAAAAATACTTTAAATAAAAGTTGTAGATCTTTTTATTTCCTATAAAATTAATTATATACACTTTTTTCATAAAATGCATTCTAAGGCTGAAAACTTAAATAATCGATTTTTCACACGTTTTCGTGAGAAAAAAACAGAAAATCGCTAATCACTGCTAAACTAAGCGTTATACAAAAAAATGTTTGAAATAAAAGTTGTAGGACTTTTAATTCTCTACAACTTTTATTTTTAAAGTTTTGCGCTAAAATGTATAATAAAGCCGTAATCTTAAAAAAACAAATTCTTTACGTGAAAACAGCCTCACCGAGAATTTTAGCAAACATGGCGCCTACCTTATCTTGTAGAGAATCAAAAAATTGAGTAAACCAGGCGATTTTTAAAAAAATCGTAGGACCAGTTTTTGTGAAAATCGCAAAAAAGTTAAAAATTATACGAATAAACTACTACTTTCAGTTGACCGATTTTGATGAAAATGTTCGTGTCGGGTCCGGTAGTGGTATATAACTTAAGTTTCAAGTTCGTACAATGTTCTGTTCTTGAGATATTTTGTATACACACACAGACCAATCGCTAAACAAATGTTTTTTTTTGGTTCAGGGGTCTGAAAACGTGTAGATCCGGTGAAAACTCGATTTCGAAAAATCGACATGAAAATAATACCTTCCTTCCTATATATTCATATAGGCAAGAGAAAGTACAAATTAAAAAAACCCACTAATCCGCGTTCTGAACTGTCGACATTTACCAGGTAACCTCAATCGCCGGCTCCGCAGAAGGTGGAACAGAGATTTGGGATATACGAGTATATTACCAATCATCTGACTTTTTTCTTCTTAGTAAATATAACAATGGAATAAGAAAAGAGAAACGGAAATGGAAAATGAATTTTGGAACATGGAATATTCAAGGTATAGGTACAAAGCGTCAAGAAGTCTTTGATGAAATGGAAAAAATGAAAATAGATATCGGCGTTCTAACGGAAACAAAGAAAAAAGGAAAGGGTAATGAAAGAGTGGGGGACTATATGATGTTTTACAGCGTTTTTAAGCATTAATTTTATCAATGACACAACATTTAAAAGTGAGGATTTTTCTAATTAACGGAATTCTCTTCAAAAGGGATAAAGCGATATAAAATAAATTACAAATATATTTACTGGTTTTGCGGAGTTGTACAGTTGCGGACTGGGTTTTCTTAGTTTATTAAAGTCGCATCAACAGCTTGGCTTATTAGCGACTACGGTAGGTTATGCAACTGGTACAGTGGTTTTTGACTTGTGAAAATTTTCAGACCCTAGTTAGGAATCGAATCCGGGACCTCCGCGTTGTAGGTTAGGGCGCTAACCACTACTATACGGAGGCGGCCAGTTGTAGATTTAATTATAAATAAAGTGAACAAAAAATATGTGCATTATTAATAAATCTGATTGATTCATATTTAAAACACGATATCCTAAATTCAAAAAAATTTAAATCAAATTAAACTAACACCAGGGCGTTATTTTAAGTAGCCATGTAGTAACAAAAAATAAGATTTTATTCTAAGAAAGACTTCCAGAAAGAAAGAATTAACCCACCGGGTTGGTCTAGAGGTAAAGTCATCGCCAAAATCAGCTGTTTAACAGCTGATTTTCGGAGACGAAGGTTCCTGGTTCAAATCCTAGTAAAGGTAGTTACTTTTATACGGATTTGAATACTAGACTGTGGTTATCGGTGTACTTTGATGGTTGGGGTTCAATTAACCATACTCTCTCAGGATAGTCGGCCTGGGTCTGTACAAGACTACACCACATTTATACGTCATACACATCATCTTCATCTCATTGGGTCATGGGGTTGCTTATTGTCCTGAATTGAACAGATTGCAACGTACTTATATTAGGAATAAAAAAAAAATTCTGAGAAAGACCATATGTTCAATATTTTCAGGAAAAATTCTAATTTTTTATATTTATGAGTATAACCATGAACAAACTTTTTTTTAATGGAAATATTGGACTGATCATAAATCTTTTTGAAAGAAGTGACAAACTTTTAACACTTACCGTGCTAAAGCCGTAATACTACGGTTTCGGAAATCTAGAAATAAATACGGGAGACGTATTAGGAAAGCTTTGAATTTTCCGCGCTGTGTATTGTACAAAGAGGTAGTATTAGGTTTCTCGATGTTTTAAAACACTTTTCGGTCATATTAGTTAAATTTTATCTCTCTAGATAGCATCCGTGTACCATTTTTGTACAGTAATTTTAGAAGCGACGAAATTATATTGTGTTGTAGTTTATATGTTATTGTTTAGTTTGTTCACATGGTGTCTCCTAGCACGGCTTAGATGATAGTAATATTTTATATTATTTAAAAGAAAGTAATTGTGATTTATTTGTAATTTTTACTTAGTTTTTATAGTAATTGATTAAGTATATTCAGATAACTTTCATATTTAACCTTCATAGTTTCATCTTTCTGTCTTTTTTGACAAAAAACTAGTTTTTGGTTAAACGAATAAAAAAAGTAAGAGTAAAAACAACATTATTATATATTTTTTTCTAATCCCTAATTTGTGTACGTTGCAATCTATTCAATTCAGAACAATAAGCAACCACATGACCCAATGAGATGAGGATGATGTGTATGACGTGTAAATGAGGTGTAGTCTTGTACAGACCCAGGTTGACCATTCCTGAGAGAGTATGGTTAATTGAACCCCAACCATCAAAGTACACCGGTAACCATTGTCTAGCATTCAAATCCGTATAAAATAATAATAATAATAATAATATTTATTTATTCCACTTTATACAAATACAAAATTATATCTTATCTACTGGGAATAAATAACCACCAGCTCAAGTAAACGGTGGTTATATATAAAAAAAAACACAAAATACATAAAAACAAGTTTACAAATGAATTACAAATCAAATGAATTATAGAAATAAATTACACATCAAATGTCGTCATCCACTACAAATGACAATTCAAATTTTAGCGGCAGCTACAGCGCATGTTAACTATATTTTAAGTTAAAAGGTAGTTAAAAGTAACTACCTTTAGTAGGATTTGAACCAGGAACCTTTGTCTCCGAAAATCAGCTGTTAAACAGCTGATTTTGGCGACGACTTTACCTCTAGACCAACCCGGTGGGCATTATTAAATAAAAGATTAATTTTTTTTTATCATAACGAATTGAATATTAAAATGCAAAAACCCACGGGGTTGGTCTAGAGGTAAAGTCGTCGCCAAAATCAGCTGTTTAACAGCTGATTTTCGGAGACAAAGGTTCCTGGTTCAAATCCTAGTAAAGGTAGTTACTTTTATACGGATTTGAATGCTAGACAGTGGTTACCGGTTTATTTTGATGGTTGGGGCTCAATTAACCATACTCTCTCAGGATTGGTCGGCCTGAGTCTGTACAAGACTACACCTCATTTACACGTCATACATATCATTCTCATCTCATTGGGTCATGGGGTTGCTTATTGTTCTAAATTGAACAGATTGCAACGTACAGAAATTATGAATAAAAAAGAAAATTAAAAAAAAGACATAAAAAAGAAATAAATAAAAAAGAATCACATTGGTAACTTAAAATGCAAAAATGTTATGTTTGGTCAAAATTTGCAAGAAAAAATGGGTAGTTATCATGTCGGAGCACCAGCATGTTAAGTGTTTTAACAACACGATCTTTTAATGTATTATGAAAGCTTGTAATTTTTTATGACACTTAATATAAAGTAAATTTAAATGCATAATAACATTTCAAGTTGCATTTTATTCGACGTCCGACGAATCGGACACTTGGACGCTAGACATGAACTATCGCCACCTGATTCATAGGTCTCTTGGATTAAAATGATTTAGTTTGAAACTAAGAGAACTTCGAATCTCTTACACTATAATAATAATTATGCAGGATCAATTCAAATCTAGAATTATAAACTATCTATTTTTACTTTCTCTTGCCTATATAAATATATAGGAAGGAAAGTATTGTTTTCATGTCGATTTTTCGAAATCGAGTTTTCACCGGATCTATACGTTTTCAGACCCCCTGAACCCAAAAAACATGTTTTTAGCGATTGGTCTGTGTGTGTGTCTGTCTGTCTGTCTGTCTGTGTGTGTGTGTGTGTGTGTGTGTGTGTGTGTGTGTGTGTGTGTGTGTGTGTGTGTGTGTGTGTGTGTGTGTGTGTGTGTGTGTGTGTGTGTGTGTGTGTGTGTGTGTGTGTGTGTGTGTGTGTGTGTGTGTGTGTGTGTGTGTGTGTGTGTGTGTGTGTGTGTGTGTGTGTGTGTGTGTGTGTGTGTGTGTGTGTGTGTGTGTGTGTGTGTGTGTGTGTGTGTGTGTGTGTGTGTGTGTATGTGAACAGAATATCTCAAGAACGGAACATCGTACGAACGTGAAACTTGAAACTTAAGTTACGTACCACTACCGGACTCGACACGAACATTTTCATCAAAATCGGTCAACCGGAAGTGGTAGTTTATTCGTGTAATTTTTCACTTTTTTGCGATTTTCTCAAAAACTAGTCATACGATTTTTTTTAAAATCGCCTGGTTTACTCAATTTTTTATTCTCTACAAGATAGGGTAGGCGTCATGTTTGCTGAAATTCTGGGTGAGGCTGTTTTCACGTAAAAACGTTGTTTTTTTAAGATTACAGCTTTAATATGCATTTTAGCACAAAACTTTATATAATAAAAGTTGTAGAGAATTGAAAATTCTACAACTTTTATTTCAAACAATTTTTTGTATAACGCTTAGTTTAGCGGTAATTTGCGATTTTCTGTTTTTTTCTCACGAAAATGTGTGAAAAATTGATTTTTTTAAGATTTCGGCCTTAGTATGCATTTTACGACAAAAGTGTATATAATTTAATTTATAGAAAATTAAAAGATCTACAACTTTTATTTAAAGCATTTTTCTCTACAGAGCCTAGTTTAGAGAGAAAGAGTGATTTTCCGTATTTCTAAGCCAAACTGAGGTTGATTTTCATTTTGCATCATTCACTCATGATTAAAATAAAGTTATGTTTGTTGAGGTTAGTTTTTTGTTTATTTCTAATATTTTATTACTAATGTTAAATTATATTGTAAATTATTTGCATTGGCAAGAGAAAGTTGTGTGAGTGTTTCACACCAGATTTTTTTTTAATTGTCATTTAGATCATCAGCCGAAAGGCTGGTTTGAACCTCTAGAGGCTTCTTAAGTAACACAAGGAGTGAGTTGGTTTACCATTGCCTCCCTCACTTGAGTAGAAAAGTATGCTTATCAACATGACAACCGCTCTGAAAAGCATCTACTTTCCACCCTAAATGACACTTTACTTCATTCACCGCAGGGTCTGGCTTTATACTAAGTTTTATTACTCTCAGAGGAGATAACTCTGATTAGTGTATTTTACATACCTACCTCTTCTGTTCTTAAATGATTGAGTCATGTATACCTTGGACTATTCGAATTGGCACAAGGAGCTTCGGTGTTTAGCTACTCCTCCACTCTTCGCCCCTCGCCATGCAACGACGGTATAGTCACAAAAGTTTACAATCGCTCCTGTAATGTGCGACTCAGGCACGGTCACTACGCTTTGTTTTCACTGCTGTTATTAATCTGCCAGACATAACGATGTATCTAATTTTTTAAACGCTTTTATTTAACTTACTCTTGGAAGCATCAAATCTTGCAACTTAAAATTTTAATACTTCTACCGTATCAATATGAATCAAACTTTACACACTTGTTTATCTTCGATGACAATACGCTGTGGAGGTGTTTGTAAAAAAAGATTTTAAAATTTCAAAATTTTATAACGCTTTTAATTTAACTTACTCTTGGATCCATCAAATCTTGCAACTTAAAATTTTAATACTTCTACCGTATCAATATGAATCAAACTTTGCACACTTGTTTATCTTCGATGACAATACGCTGTGGAGGTGTTTGTAAAAAAAAAATTTAAAAAAATTTAAAAAAAAAATTTAAAAAACGCTTTTATTTAACAATTACTTAAAAAAATTAACTAAAAATAAAAAAGAAAAAAAATTTACAAAAGAAAAAAAAATAAAAAAAAAATTTACAAAAAAAAAATTTAAAAAAAAAAATTTTTAAGAAACGCTATTATTTAACAATTAATCAAAAGAAAAATGAACTAAAAAGAAAAAAATAAAAAAATTTACAAAAAAAACAATCACAGACATTACAGTTAAAATAAAAGCGTGGCGCATTAATATACAGGGTGATTCATGAAGTTCTCCCCCCACTTCTACAGCACATTGTACTAGTAAAAATAATGAAAAAATGTTATATAAACATAGGTCCGAAAACGCTTCGTTAGCGAGTTACAGCTAGCGAAAGTTTCGCCTGGATTTCAGTTCACCAGGTGAAATGAGGTCTTCCTGGAATTGTGGTAAGGTAGATTAAGGGGCGAATTCAATCATTTCTTATGGTTTTTGATCTGATAAATTGAATAAAACAGGTCCCAGAACTGTAAGTTAAATAGTTTTTGAGAAAACCAGTGTCAAATGCAAAAAATGGAGTGAAAATCACATTTTTTCATCTTTGGGCAAGAATAACTTTGTTATTTCACCAAGAAACAGTTAAAATTTTTCAATAAAAAATGTAGAAAATTTTATTCTGAACAAACCGGTGTAAATAAAGTACACAGAAAGCGAATAGATGTTTGATTAAATGAGTTTTTATTCATAAGAGTACAAAGTAAAATTAACCGGAAAAACTAAAATGAAAAAATGTGTTTTTTTCACTCCATTTTTTTGCATTTGACACTGGTTTTCTCAAAAACTATTCGCTTTCTGTGTACTTTATTTACACCGGTTTGTTCAGAATAAAATTTTCTACATTTTTTATTGAAAATTTTTAACTGTTTCTTGGTGAAATAACAAAGTTATTCTTGCCCAAAGATGAAAAAATGTGATTTTCACTCCATTTTTTGCATTTGACACTGGTTTTCTCAAAAACTATTTAACTTACAGTTCTGGGACCTGTTTTATTCAATTTATCAGATCAAAAACCATAAGAAATGATTGAATTCGCCCCTTAATCTACCTTACCACAATTCCAGGAAGACCTCATTTCACCTGGTGAACTGAAATCCAGGCGAAACTTTCGCTAGCTGTAACTCGCTAACGAAGCGTTTTCGGACCTATGTTTATATAACATTTTTTCATTATTTTTACTAGTACAATGTGCTGTAGAAGTGGGGGGGAGAACTTCATGAATCACCCTGTATATAATATTTATTGTAAAATATTCGTTGTAATATTATATATATTAATGCGCCACGCTTTTATTTTTAACTGTAATGTCTGTGATTGTTTTTTTTTGTAAATTTTTTTCTTTTTTTCTTTTTAGTTCATTTTTCTTTTGATTAATTGTTAAATAATAGCGTTTCTTACTTCTTGGAGTGTCAAATTATTTACACTCAATCTGTTCGTTGCAGGGCTAAAATAAATAGTTCTGTTTCTTATCACATGGTCAGCCAATTAAATGACTAAATCATTTAAGAACAGAAGAGGTAGAGGTGTAAAAGACACTAATCAGAGTTATCTCGTCTGAAAGTAATGGATTTCATTATACAGCCAGACCCTGTGGTGAATGAAGTGAAGGTGTCATTTGCAGAGTGGAATATATGCTTTTCAGAGGGCCTGGCATGCTGATAAGTATACTTTTCCACTCAGTGAGGAAGGCAATGGTAAACCACCTCACTCCTCGTTTTACTTAGTAAAACCTCTACAGGTTCAAACCAGCCTTTTGGCTGATGACCTAAACAACCTAAACAACAACAAGCGTTTCTTAAAAAAAATTTTTTTTTTAACTTTTTTTTGTAAATTTTTTTTCATATATGATTTTCTGTTCATTATATTATATTCAGAGCAATTTGTTTAGTTAGTTGCGTGCATCTGTAGAGTATAGTTTAGTGAGTTTTTGCAGTTTGGTTCTAAAAATTTAAATTTTTGCTGGGAAAAATTAAATACATATTTTAAAATGAAATAATTATTTGTATGTTTGTACATTGAAATAAGGTTGTAGGCATTTGCGTACATTAAAATTTGTAGACCTTGTTGGTAGAAGCACGAGTGATATCAAGAGTAGAATTGCTCAAGCTAGAAAAGTCTTTGAAATGAAAAACAGCTTACTGACTACAAACATTGATTTACAGATTAGGAAAAATTTCTTAAAACATTATGTTTGGAGTGTAGCATTATACGGAAGTGAAACGTGGGTGATAGGGGCTGTAGAACGAAAGAGGATAGAAGCTTTTGAAATGTGGTGTTATAGGAAAATGTTAAAGATTAGGTAGGTGGACAAAATAAGTAATTTAGAGGTTCTTAGGCGAGTGGATGAAAAAAGAAGTATATGGAAGCACCTTACCAAAAGAAGGGATAGGCTAGTGGGGCATATCCGAAGACATCCAGGTATTGGGCTATCAATAATGGAGGGTAACATTGAGGGAGTAAATTGTAGAGGGAGGCAAAGATTAGAATATATAAAGCAAATTACAAAAGATGTAGGGTGTTACAGGTATGTAGATATGAAACGACTTGCGCAAGATAGAACAGGTTGGAGAACTGCATCAAACCAGACGAGAGACTGATGACAAAAAAAAAAGACCTTGTTGAAAGAATAGGTTATGGATATACTTTATGCGGAACTGTGTATACACGTAGAGTAAGAGTTGTGCCAGTTCGAATTGTCCACAGTATAATTGGCTGACCATGTGATAAGAAACAGAACAATTTTTTGTAGCTTTGGAATTACAGATTAAGAACAAATAATTGAATACTTCACCTGCCTGTTATGAGCAAATTTGTTATATATTTTTTAAAATTTAAACCGGAAATGGAACCCATAGGTTTTAGACTTAAAACATCACTATATTCATAAATTTCATAAATTAATAATTATAGAGTTGACATTTTGTTGTCAAAATTTACCATGTAGTTTTACTTCACGTTATTAAAAGATGACATTTTTTCATAAACTTAAATAAAATAATTACTATTGAAAAAGTATTATATATGATCACTTTGTATCTTTATTATTCTCTATTTTCCAAAATTTTTTTAGTTCAAACTTTCACCGCACTTTTATTGAGGTATTTAAGTTGGCCGGGCTCTAATTTCTTTCGCATTGAGCGTAAATTCGAATTAAAAAGGATATCACATCTCTAACAGGTCATACCTCAAGATAGAAATGGTTATATTAAAAAAAAAAAACAAATAATAATAAATAAATAAATTTAAATTATTAAAAAATTACACACGATTTTGTTTGGTTTTTTGATAGAATCAATTAAATATTTGGCAATTGTACAGAATTGTTAAGTTCATTGAGGTTAAATAGGACAGTTTTTTGTGAATCGTGCGGTATCGAGCGACAATGCGCGTTGCGGATGGCGGGAAATGAAAACAAATCACTTAGATTCATCCCATTTCAAGTTCAAGGCTACGCTGTTTGGGTCGGGGTGGTGAGGAGTCAATACTACGACTCTTTGATAAGCCTACGCTAAAAGGGGTGCTGGGGAGAAGTGTACAACAATTTTCCTTTTTGCCAACACAACTCCCCTCGTCGTCATCAGGCAGTTTGCGCGGGAAATACAATGCGCACGCAACTCTAAACTCCAGGCACTTCTTCCTCATTTTACAGCAATCTACAACTCGGGTGGTGGAGAAAATGATTTGTACGTTAAGTGGGAGATTTATGAAATTGCAGAGCTATTTACAGGGTTGCCAACATTACAGAACAAAAAGAAAATCCATATTTTGATTTTGAATTTTGAAGAACAGTGGGGTTAAATGCTCAGCCCTGCTACCGTTTTAGTTTAGCCTTACTATGCAACAGAAATTGCATGTGGTCCAATATTTACCCAAAATTAATTTACAAGAAAATCTCTACTAATATTATAAAAAAGTAATGTTTGCACATTTGTTTGTTTGTACGATATAATCTCAGAAAATACCGAATGGATTTTTACTTTCTCTTGCCTATATGAATATATAGGAAGGAAAGTATTGTTTTCATGTCGATTTTTCGAAATCGAGTTTTCACCGGATCTATATGTTTTCAGACCCCCTGAACCCAAAAAACATGTTTTTAGCGATTGGTCTGTGTGTGTGTGTGTGTGTGTGTCTGTGAGTGTGTGTGTGTGTGTGTGTGTGTGTGTGTGTGTGTGTGTGAACAGAATATCTCAAGAACGGAACATCGTACGAACTTGAAACTTGAAATTTAAGTTACATACCACTACCGGACCCGACACGAACATTTTCATCAAAATCGGTCAACCGGAAGTAGTAGTTTATTCGTATAATTTTTCACTTTTTTGCGATTTTCTCAAAAATTGGTCCTACGATTTTTTTTAAAATCGCCTGGTTTTTCAGTTTTTTATTCTCTACAAGATAGGGTAGGCGTCATGTTTGCTGAAATTCTTGGTGAGGCTGTTTTCACGTTAAAACAAAGTTTTTAAAGATTAAGGCTTTAATATGCAATTTAGCAAAAACTTTTATATAATAAAAGTTGTAGAGAATTTAAAAACCTACAACTTTTATTTCAAACATTTCTTTGTATAACGCTTAGTTTAGCAGTTTTTAGCAATTTTCTGTTTTTTTCTCACGAAAACGTGAGAAAAATCGATTTTTTTAAGATTTCGGCCTTAGTATGCATTTTACGACAAAAGTGTTTATTATTGAATTAATAGAAAATTAAAAGATCTACAACTTTTATTTAGAGCATTTTTCTCTACAGAGCCTAGTTTAGCGTGAAAGAGTGATTTTCCGTATTTTTAAGCCAAACTGAGTTCTATTTTCATTTTGCGTCTTTCACTCATGATTAAAATAAGGTTATATTTTTGAGGTTAGTTTTTATTTATTTCTAATGTTTTATTACTAATGTTAGGTTATATTGTTAATTATTTGCATTGGCAAGAGAAAGTTGTGTGAGTGTTTCACACCAGATTTTTAAAATTGGTTCACCGTCGAAAATCTTAGAACTTCGAGTAACGTAGCCTATATGGGAATACGTAATTTATAAATTTTGGAAAAATATTTTGCTTGGTAAAATGAAGTCATCTTTGACTTTATCATCTATTAGTTTTTTTTATTGAGTGATGATGCCTACATAAGCCTTGGGCTTGTGCGTAGGTAATGATATGTGGTGATTGTGTGTGTTGTTTAGGTCATCAGCCGAAAATCTGATTTGAACCTATAGAGGTTTTACTAAGTAAAACGAGGAGTGAGGTGGTTTACCATTGCCTTCCTCACTGAGTGGAAAATTATCAGCATGCCGGGCCTTCTGAAAAGCACATATTTTCCATTCTGCAAATGACGCCTTCACTTCATTCACCACAGGGTCTGGCTGTATAATGAAATCTATTACTTTCAGAGGAGATAACTCTGATTAGTGTCTTTTACGTTTCTACCTCTTCTGTTCTTAAATGATTCAGTCATTTAATTGGCTGACCATGTGATAAGAAACAGAACTATTTATTTTAGCCCAGCAATGAACAGATTGAGAGTAAATAATTTGACTCTCCACCTGTCTGTTATGGGCAATGTGGTGATTAACAGATGAAAAAAATGCCAGACCTGACCGGGAATCGATCTCGGGACCCCGGCATAGTAGCCAGTTGCGCTGACCACTACATCACGGGCCGGCCATTATTCTTACATCCATTATTCTATTGTATTTATAATGTATGGCATTATGCAGTCAGGTATCAAGTTCGATACAGTACTACTTACCATATGATATCATCCTATATTCTTCCTTTTCCAAAAATTTTTAAAACTAATTAAAAGACAGTTATCCAAAGAACGTACAACAACAAACGTAACTTCATGTCCAATTTCTGCATAAAATATTATGTAGTTGTTGCTGCTTAAGTGATGACCCAACCAGCCGAAAGCTGGTTTGAACCTCTAGAGGTTTTACTAAGTAAAAAAAGGAATGAAGTGGTTTACCCCATTACCTTTCTCACTGAGTGTAAAAGTATGCTTATCAGTATGCCAGGCTTTCTGAAAACAATTTACTTTCCACTCTGCAATTGACAATTTCACTTCATTCACCACAAGGTCTGGCTGTATAATGAAATTCATTATTCTCAGAGGAGATAACTCTGAGAAGTATCTTTTACAGCTCTATCTCTTCAGTTCCTAAATATTTCAGCCATATAATTGGCTGACCATGTTATAAGAATCTACTCTAAAGAGTAGATTGCAAGCATCTGAAATGAAATTTCTTTGACAAATGTAGTAGAGAAGATCGTTACAGGAATACCGAGATAAGGAAAGAACTCAACATCTTCTCTATAAATAACAAGGTATCCCAGAACAGAATGCAGTGGTTAGACCATGTAAACAGAATGCGGGAGGATAGGATACCTAAGCAGACACTGGGCTATAAGCCGGAAGGCAAGAGAGAACGAGGACGCCCGAGAAAGAGACAGGCAGATTTGAGAGGTTCGTAACAGGCAGAGATGCCTAATCCTTGAAAGGCAGAAGAAGAAGAAGATGTTATAAGAAACAGAACTATTTTTTGTAGCCTTGGAACTAACAGATCGAGTGCAAATTATTTAAGACTTCACCTGCTTGTTACGGGCACTTAGAAAATGTAAAAAACTAAAACGCGGACTAAAACTTGACACGGACTATATATACACGTAGGCCTACATCATAATATTGTATAATATTGGTTGTTTAAATATACAGTAGTTGTTACTAAATTAAGAAAAAAAAGGAATCAGTCTAATTTTTAGTTATTTGTTTTTTTTTAAATCTAACATTTTGCTGTGAGGTGGAATATTGACTAAATTAATCATTTATATAATAGGAATATTCATAGATTACATCCTTTAGTTTAAAAATTGATCCTTTTAATCATAAATATTTAGTACTTAAAATTTGTTCTTAAATAATCTATTTATAAATACAGTTTTTTTACAAAATATTTATTCAGTAAATAAACTACGCTAAGCCGTAGAGTAATTTTATGTCAGACGTAGGAGAAAATTATTTATTTCTAAAGCTGTAAAGCCGTAAAAAGTTATTTTTGTTTTTTTTTCATTTTATTAAGTCATTTGTTTTTATCTAACACAGAATATTTTTTTTAGATTACCAAGTATGTTTACTCTAAAATTTTAAAAACAATTTTTTTAAGATGAAAAAGTTAGAACTATTAAGATGATTCAAAGCCGGTTTGGATTTATACGGGGATCTTCTTCCTACCGGTGATGGCATAAGCTTCTGAATGTGAATGGAATGGAGAGAATACAGTAGTTGTGGGGTTTCGTACTCGCTTGCACCTACGCTTAACCACCGCCCACCACAGTTACTAAAAAGTTTTAAACAAACATCTATGCTTTGTACGTAATGGCATTAATTATTGCAACTTACAGACAATGTCTAATAATAACTTTTGTTATTATTTCCTCAGTAATAAATGATCGGTAAACTTTACTTACTTTTATATTTACTTATTTTTTGTGTTTAGGTCAACAGCCGAAAGGCTGGTTTCAACCTCTAGAGGTTTTACTAAGTAAAAACGAAGAGTGATGTGGTTTACCAATGCCTTCCTCACTGAGTTAAAAGTGTATGCTTATCAGCATGCCAGGCCCTCCGAAAAGCACCCACTTTCCACCCTGCAAATGACACCTTCACTTCATTCACCACAGGGTCTGGCTGTATAGTGAAATTCATTACTATCAGAGGAGATAACTCTGACTAGTGTCTTTTATACCTCTACCTCTTCTGTTCTTAAATAGTTCAGTCATATAATTGTCTATGTGATAAGAAACAGAACTATTTTTTGTAGCCCTACTTATTACTTATTTTTTAATCGGTCTTTAACCCTTTATTTGGGAATAAACTATAAATTACCGTTCAACATCGTTAAAGGGAGATTGACAGACAGGTGGAGTGTCAAACTATTTACACTCAATCTGTTCATTGCAGGGCTAAAATAAATAGTTCTGTTTCTTATCACATGGTCAGCCAATTAAATGACTGAATCATTTAAGAACAGAAGAGGTAGAGGTGTAAAAGACACTAATCAGAGTTAGCTCCTATAGAAGTAATAAATTTCATTATACAGCCAGACCCTGTGGTGAATGAAATGAAGGTGTCATTTCCAGAGTTAAAAATATGTGCTTTTCAGAGGGCCCGGCATGCTGATAAGCGTAATTTTCCACTCAGTGAGGAAGCCAATTGTAAACCACCTCACTCCTCGTTTTACTTAATAAAACCTCTACAGGTTCAAACCAGCCTTTCGGCTGATGACCTAAACAACAACAAGGGGAGATTGCACGATGGTTTTAATTCAAAATTTCGATTTTTGGTTTTTTATGTTTTTCAATTGTCAAGGCCTAGAGCTACCAGAAAAAACATCAAATTACGTTAAAAAATTATTTTTTTATGAAAAAATTAAATTTTTATCAGGTTTTCAAAGAAAAATTATTATCATGTTACGAAGAACGAATATTTTCACAATTTCTATACTCCTCGTTTTAGTGCAAAGAGAAATTTAGTTTTTAAAATATCTGCATCACGGGTTTTTTGCATTGTCAGCTGTTGGATCAGCTTTGTAAACAACTGTTGATGGGAAATTTATTTGTTTGTGTACATATTGTTTTTGATTTGTGCCTTCTTGTTTCTTACCTTTTCCCGTAAATTTAGATTTTTAGAACTAAGGTAGATTTTTCTCAGAAACTAATAAACCTACCAGGCTGAAATTTTTACCAGTTAAATATCTTCTATAGCCACAAATACCGACATTTTTATAACCTCCTCAGCTGCTCCAAATATTATTAATACGCAAAACACGTGAAAAACAATTTGTAAAAATTTTTAAAAAGTTAAAGTTAAATTTGTAAAAAGTTTTTGTGTCTGTCATATATTTTGTGTCATCTCTGAAAATGTTTTACTACATGTATTTATATGAAACGTGGTCTCTAATGACCTTGTAGTCGATGTGACCAGGATTCAGGATTCAGACCTTTTTTTTTGTGACCTTAAATAAATAAATAAATATATTTTTTTTATTATTATTATTATTGATTGAAAGTTTTGAGTACTAATGTGAAGTATTTTTCAGGAGGTAATTGCTGGTCAGCGATGGTCCGCAGCGGGCGGTGCACGGAGCTTCTAGCGGAGAAGGTATCAAGAGAGGAATGTTGCGCATCCGGTAGTGTTGCTACTGCTTGGAGTGTGGAAGATCTCGATGCTGGCGCACTTTTCTTTTGGCGCGTTTTAGGTGGAGGAGTTCCTTGCTCTGCTTGTAAAGGTATGTATAATAAAAGATATTGAGTAAATTTTATATAATTTTTGTTCTAAATAATTTATAAATGCTTTAAGAATAAACAAGGTTGAAGGGCTTAGAGATGGATTAGTTGAGAAGATCTTGCAGGGTCTCCAAAGTGAAGCATGTAAGAAATGAAGACATAAGGTAACTGACCGGTTTTCAGGTTATCATCGAAGACAGAATAGAAACTAGACAAATGGTATGGTTTGAGCATATTCAGAAAATGGCAGCGGATCTTCTCTTCTTCTTAGGGTGCCTCTCCGTTCCGAAGGTTGGCGACCATCATGGCCATGCTTACTTTATTGGTAGCTATCCGAAACAGTTCTTCTGAGCTTTTGTTAAACCAACTCTCAGGTTGATCATCAATGAAATTCGTCTGCGTCGGTCCCCGTTAGATTTTACCTTGCAGAATGTATTGGAGCAATTCATACCTGTGCTCATGTCCCGCATGGCCGGCCTGTTTGCGTAGTTTTTTTTTTGTTTAACGTCCGACTGTTTTGCAATTACTGCTAATGCAGACGGTGAATGATGAAATGATTTTTTTGTAACGTATGAAAAAATGCCGTGCCTGATGAATGGGATTCGAACCCAAGACCGCATGATGAGAGGCGAGGACGTTACCAACTTCGCCAATGCGGCCGGCTGTTTGTTTGCGTAGTGGTTAGTGCAACTGGCTTCTACGCCGGGGTCTCGGGTTCGATTCCCGGTCAGGTCTGGAATTTTTTCATCACTCATTTATCTTAATGTATTATCCTTCCCACCGTCTGCATTAGCAGCAATTGCAAAACAGTCAGACGTGAAACAAAAAAAAAAAGCTCATCCCGCATGATATCACCGAAATGTTGCAACAGATGGGCTTAAAGAGTGTTTTTTCAATCCACAAAATAGAAAGAGAAGAGGTCGCTAACAAAAAATATGGATACATGGAGTTTAAGAACCTATGGTAGCAAGAAATGTCAAGGAGGGTAACTGGGAAGACAGAAGAAGATGAGTTGTAGGATACGGAAGCTGATAAATCTGTAGGACTCCCGCAATAAAGTAAAAAATATATAATATTAATTAAGATTAATTACTACATAAAGAACTTTAAGGTAGTTTTATTATTCTTTTCAGTATTTTATTTGAAATTGTTGTGATGTAACTATCTTTATCCTTAGAGTTTTTCAGATTGATTCTAAACCGAACTATGATCATATTACAACAATGTTCCAATTATGAAACATGCATCTTCTTAATATCTCTAATATTTGTACAGGGTGATTTTTTAGTCCTGTTACCCAATTGTTAATGTCTGGTAATATTTTTCTAAAAAAAATAAATTTTGTTTTGTGACACTAAGTTGGTAGCCCTACTCAACCAGTATGGATATGGCAGTGTGAGTTGATTCTCCTTGAGCTGTGTAAAATTTTGTGCCATTTCCGGTCGTGCTACGAACAGAATGTCTTTATCCTAAAACAATCTCTTGTTTAAATCTGGAGGCTGAAGCTCTAGAACTAATCGTATGTGATACGGATACAATTTCAATTTTTTAGCAGCTTTCTGAGCACTCGAACATGACAAATCAACATGCGAGGAAAGTTTTTGTAAACTTTTCCATGGAGAATTGAGCAATCTTGTTTTCACATTTTCTTAACGTCATCTGTCAAGAGAGTTGGTCGACCACTACGTTTTCTGCTGCAAACAATAATTGCCTCTAAAAATCAGTTAGTTAGCCTAGAAATTGACTAGAATAGAGTGGAGGAACACCAAAAAATTTAATTTGAAATGATTCTTTTACACTCGCATAAGATTTTGTAGCAAAATATTGTTCAAGAATGAAAACCCGTTGTTCTAGGGTAAAAGACATTCTGTTCGTAATACAACTGGAAACAGTACACAATTTTACGCAACTCAAGGAGAATCAACTCAAACTGTCGTATCTATACCGGTTGAGTAGGGCTACCAACTTTGTGTCACAAAACAAAATATCCCTTTCTTAGAAAAAAATTTCCAGACATTAACAATTGGGTAACAGGACTAAAAAATCACCCTGTATTAACAAAATACACAATATTACATTTCTGTAATGATAGGTATAAAGGTCTTAACTTGAAAATGGTCATTTTTTAGGAAAAGCAAATGAAAATTTGAGACAGTATAATTTATATATTTTTCATTATTTAAGGGTAGTTTTTGCAAATTGTCTCTTCCAAAAATTGCTTTTTACTTTCTCTTGCCTGTATGAATCTATAGGAAGGAAAGTATTGTTTTCATGTCGATTTTTCGAAATCGAGTTTTCACCGGATCTATACGTTTTCAGACCCCCTGAACCCAAAAAACATGTTTTTAGCGATTGGTCTGTGTGTGTGTCTGTGTGTGTGTGTGTGTGTGTGTGTGTCTGTGTGTGTGTGTGTGAACAGAATATCTCAAGAACGGAACATCGTACGAACTTGAAACTTGAAACTTAAGTTACATACCACTACCGGACGCGACACGAACATTTTCATCAAAATCGGTCAACCGGAAGTAGTAGTTTATTCGTATAATTTTTCAGTTTTTTGCGATTTTCTCAAAAACTGGTCCTACGATATTTTTTAAAATCGCCTATTTTACTCAATTTTTTATTCTCTACAAGATAGGATAGGCGCCATGTTTGCTGAAATTCTCGGTGAGGCTGTTTTCACGTAAAAACGTTGTTTTTTTAAGATTACGGCTTTAATATAAATTTCAGCGCAAAAACTTATATAATAAAAGTTGTAGAGAATTTAAAAACCTACAACTTCTGTTTCAAACATTTTTTTGTATAACGCTTAGTTTAGCGGTAATTTGCGATTTTCTGTTTTTTTTTTCTCACGAAAACGTGAGAAAAATCGATTTTTTTAACATTTCGGTCTTAGTATGCATTTTACGACAAAAGTGTATATAATAAAAGTTATAGAAAATTAAAAGATCTACAACTTTTGTTTAAAGCATTTTTCTCTACAGAGCCTAGTTTAGCGTGAAAGCGTGATTTTCCGTATTTTTAAGCCAAACTGAGTTCGATTGTCATTTTGCGTCATTCACTCGTGATTAAAATAAGGTTATGTTTTTGAGGTTAGTTTTTGTTTATTTCTAATATTTTATTAATAATGTTAGGTTTATTATTAATCATTTGCATTGGCAAGAGAAAGTTGTGTGAGTGTTTCACACCAGATTTTTATAATTGGTTATACATTTCTTTTGTTTTCTACTTAACAACGAAAATAAAAATTCCGTTTATGTTTACGCTGTGGCCCTTTTTTCGGGGGGCAATTCACGACTTAAGATCTTTACCGTTTACAGTGTAACTTAATACCTTTTGACCTGGTAAATTCTTAACTATCGTTACTTAAGCCACGAATTAGCCTTTGGTTTCTTGTCATTACGACCATTTCAATTTGATTTTTTTCCAGTTGATCTCAGCATTGATATTGGTGAAATAATAAACTACTATTGGTATAAAAGTTATCTCAACTTAAGACCTTTTATACAACTAAACAAGACTGAGAAACTAAATAAACTACTATTGGTATGTTGTTGTTGTTGTTGTTTAGGTCAACAGCCGAAAGGCTGGTTTGAACCTCTAGAGGTTTTACTAAGTAAAACGAGGAGTGAGGTGGTTTACCATTGCCTTCCTCACCGAGTGGAAAAGTACGCTTATCAGCATGCCGAGCCCTCTGAAAAGCACGTATTTTCCACTCTGTAAATGACAACTTCACTTCATTCACCACAGGGTCTGGCTGTACAATGAAATTCATTACTTTCAGAGAAGATAACTCTGATTGGTGTCTTTTACACCTCTACCTCTTCTGTTCTTAAATGATTCAGTCATTTAATTGACTGACCATGCGATAAGAAACAGAACTATTTATTTTAGCCCTGCAACGAACAGATTGAGTGTAAATAATTTAACACTCCACCTGTCTGTTATGGGCAGACTATTGGTATAAAGATCTTAAATCCACTTAAGACCTTTTGTACAACTAAAAAAACTGAGAAAATAAATCTAAAGGTATCATTTACAATTATTAAGACTTTTATACCGTTACACGAAGAGAAAATTTTTATAAAGCCAGTCAGCATAATTCACTTCAGGAGTTAGCAACACTTAAGCCCTTTGCACCAATTGAAAGAGAAAAATTTTCTAAACTGGGTCGTACACTTAACTCAAAACCGACAATTTTTGACTTAAGACCTTTATACCTAACACTACAGATTTATTTACATCAATTCCAACAACGCAATTTTAAATCTGAAAGTTATAATCAACGATTCTGATACTTCTACATTAAGATTTATAGAATTTTTGTCGTGGTAATGCCCATGTGTTTATACGTCCAATAGATATTATTTTCTACTGCAAACTGTTGTCATAAATAGAAAGTTCTTGGATTTTTTTCATATCAGATTCAGCTGATGTATTTGTTTCAATTCAATGATCGCTTCTTTTTTTAGTATGAAAATCTTTCCTTTTGCAGAGTCGTGCACTGGAGTGCAATGCGGGGAAGGAAAGAAATGCATGGTACGAAAGGGTCAGCCGAAGTGCGTGTGCTCTCCAGACTGCAGAGGTCGTGCCAGGCATATCAAAGGACCTGTTTGCGGTACAGACGGCAGATCTTACCGCACTATATGTCGCCTACGCAAGCGAGCATGTCGCAAGAAGAATTCTTCGTTATCTGTCGCTTATTACGGCCTATGTCAGAGTAAGTTATCGAATTAATTTTTATGACAGATGATTTTTCTTATTATAACAAGTTATTAAAAATTTTGATGATTGATTTGGATATTTCTAATGGATTGGGAAAGAGACCAGATCATTACGTCTACATTATTGAAGAATTTATCAATAAACTTAATTGTTTATCTTTAAAATCCAACTGTAATAAGTTGGAAATCTTATTTTATTGGCTTTCATTTAGCTTCTAACATTATCCGTTTTATATGAAAGAACTTCATATGACCAAAACATTGTTGAAATTACAATTACAGATTAATAAACAAGTAATTTCAATATGCCTGATTTCAGTTAATTACAATTTCAAAGAAAATAAAAACTAAAACAATAAATTACGATAAAATACATTGATATGTATCAAACTGAAGCTTTAGGCTGGTTTCACACCGAACCAGTCAAGTCCAATCCAGTCACGTCCAGTCTAGTCGCGTCAGACGCTTGTAGACTCAACAGATATTTTTAACGGTTATTTCAATGGAAGACGCCTAGTTGGCTTTCACACCGACAGCGTCAAATCCAATCCAGTCAAATCCATTTTGAACTCGACTTATGAAGACTCAGCAAGTTGAATTTCTAACAGTCCGGCTTAAACATTTTGCGACGTAACATCGTTCATTCCTACTTACCAATATAATTTGTTACTACTTAATATCTGCCAATCTTTCCTGTGGCAGGATAGCAAGACGGTAATTTGTATTTTCTTTCATTATTTCCTCCTTTAGCACATTATTAAGCTGAAAGAAACTGTTTGCTCTCATGTGAAAAAACCTATAAAATTTCTCCGGATCCTTAAGTAAATCAGGAAACAAATGACTAAAGTTCCCGAAAGTTGGTCTTCTTACGTTAATAGGGTGAACCCAAACTGTCCTATTTTTTATTCTATTTTTTTTTTGTCTACGAATAAGTCTACGAAGAATAATAAATTTAGCGATCTCGACTTCCATATCGAACCAAATTTAATTAGTAACTGACGACTTGATAGTTAACTGCCTCTGTGTGAAACCCCCTTGACTTGACTGGACTGATGTGACTGACGCGACTGGACTGGGCGCGACTTGACTGGTTCGGTGTGAAACCAGCCTTAAAGTATACAACAAATTACAAAAATGATTGCAATTATTCAAATTAAGTATCGTATCTTTCTTTACATGCTACCACAACGTATTAAAATACGTATTATTACTTTGGATACCACACGTAGGTTTATGAACAAGGTAGGCGTAAGGAATGCTTCAAACACCGGACATAGTGGGTGTTTTGTTATTCAAGGAAATATTATTATTTATTTCCTAAGAAAACTGTTTAAGAATTGATTTCTTTCTTAATTATTGTTAACAATAATATCACAATATTTTCAATCTTTTCTCGTATAGAACCATTTTAGATCAAAAATTTAGACATTTATAGAAGATCTTTACTACGCAGTTTATATTATTTCACCGTAGAATTTTCTCCTTCTGCCTTCTTCTTATGTTCTTGGAATCCCTTGAAAAGTAATTAATCAGTTGTCTAAATTATTACATTTTCTCGGTTTATTCCGGTTTTCTCTATCCATTCTGACTTCATTAAATAATTTATCTGACACCTTATGTTTATTTTTTTAGTGCTTTCAAGATATGTTTTATCAGCTGTTTTTTATCCATCTTAAACAGGTGTCTGTAGAATTTTAGTCTTAATTTTTTTATATTTTCCTTTAACCGTTTGTTTTCTCGTATGTCTACAATCATCGAAAACATTACCTCGCGAAGAATCTTTCTCTAAAATTTCCCCTTTGACCCACCGGGTTGGTCTAGAGGTAAAGTCGTCGCCAAAATCAGCTGTTTAACAGCTGATTTTCGGAGACGAATGTTCTTGGTTCAAATCCTAGTAAAGGTAGTTACTTTTATTCGGATTTGAATGCTAGACAGTGGTTACCGGTGTACTTTGATGGTTGGGGTTCAATTAACCATTCTCTCTCAGGAATGGTCGGCCTGAGTCTGTACAAGACTACACCTCATTTACACGTCATACATACCATCCTCATCTCATTGGGTCATGGGGTTGCTTATTGTTCAGAATTGAACAGATTGCAACGTACACATATTAGGGGAAAAAAAATTTCCCTCGGACCAGCATTCTCGGTAATTCTAAGGAATTAACTCGCGTACAAGTTTTATCACAGAATTATAATGTCTAAACTCGTTTTTTTTGTTGTTTGCTTTCTTTTTCGTTTGTCTTGGTTGTATTATCTTCATGATGAACTTGAAGTTATCAATTTTTCGTATAGTGTCTTCAAAGAAACGCGGGCTGTTTTTTATACCGGGTGCTTCAAAAAATGTATACACACTGTGAACTTCCATAGAAAATTTATTTACCGTTCTACAAAGTTAAATTTCAGGAAATTATAAAGCTTAAAGTCCAATATAAATAAAACGTAAATAACAAATGTTAATACTTTTCAAATTGGTGACCTGCAGCATCAATACACTTCCGAGTACGAGTCACCACTGATTCTGTACATCGTATCAAAACGTCCAATGAGATTTCTGTACACACGGCTTGAATCTCATTCCAAAGAATGTCTAGGTTACGTGGTTTACGTTTGTACACCTCATCTTTTACTGAGCCCCATTAGAAGAAATCCAGCGGTGTAAGGTCTGGAGAGCGTGCTGGAAACTCGATTGGCCCCCTGCGTCCTATCCACTGGTCCGGCAAATTTTGATCGAGGTAAGCTCGTACGTTCCTGTAATAGTGCGGCGGGGCACCATCTTGTTGAAAAAAAAATTATCATTACCGTATAATACTCCCTTCTCCACTGTCTTTGAACTTCATTTACATTCTCAAACTTCCAGTACCACTTAATAACCTGCTTACGTTCTTCAAAACTCAAACCCGTCTGCATTAGCAGTAATTGCAGAACAGTCGGACGTTAAACAAAAAAAAAATCAAAACTCAAACGTACGCCCGCCATGTTGATGTTACTTATTCCTAACTAACAATACCCACCGGGTTGGTCTAGAGGTAAAGTTGTCGCCAAAATCACCTGTTTAACAGCTGATTTTCGGAGACGAAGGTTCCTGGTTCAAATCCTAGTAAAGGTAGTTACTTTTATACGGATTTGAATACTACACAGTGGTTACCGGTGTACTTTAATGGTTGGGGTTCAATTAACCATACTCTCTCAGGAATGGTCGACCTGAGTCTGTACAAGACTACACCTCATTTACACGTCATACACACCATCCTCATCTCATTGGGTCATGGGGTTGCTTATTGTTCTGAATTGAACAGATTGCAACGTACACACATTAGGGATTACAAAAAAAAAATATGCGTTTACATTAAAATCAGTATTTATTTATTAAGTATTTAGTTTCTGTAGTATTTAATTATGTTAAGTAAATGTTATCCTGATCTCCTGAAATATACTCGAATATGTATACATAAAAATATGTTGTATACATATCCGATTAAGTATTTGTATGTTTCAAAATTCTCCTTCCCTACCTTTACACCAAATTCATGTTTAACCTAAAATTCATGTTATTCTTACCTGATTTCCATACCAATCTTTTCTTAAAAAGGCATTTTAAATGTTTATTGTGCGAATTGAAAAATGCAAGTCATCCCTTTCCTTGTTCACCAGCATCAAAGGAATTGAATACCTAATTAAATTTTTTTACTTTCTCTTGCCTATATGAATATATAGCAAGGAAAGTATTGTTTTCATGTCGATTTTTCGAAATCGAGTTTTCGCCGGATCTACAAGTTTTCAGAATCCAGAACCCAAAAAACTTGTTTTTAGCGATTGGTCTGTGTGTGTGTATGTGTGTGTGTGTGTGTCTGTGTGTGTATACAAAATATCTCAAGAACGGAACATCGTATGAACTTGAAACTTGAAATATAAGTTACATACCACTACCGGACCCGACACGAACATTTTCATCAAAATCAGTCAATCGGAAGTAGTAGTTTATTCGTGTCATTTTTCACTTTTTTGTGATTTTCTCAATTTAAGGGAAAAACTGGTCCTACGATTTTTTTTAAAAACTCACTAAAATTGATGCTAAACTAAGATATTTAGAAAAAATGCTTGAAATAAAAGTTAAAGGATTTTTAACTTTCTATAACTTTAGTTTAGTTCGTTAAAAAATATTGTAGCATAGATTCACCGTTTAATGAATATTTTATTTTTTATTTTATTATAAATAAAATTATTAAAAACTCAAAAACAGACAAAGAATAAGGCAGTAAGAACACTTACCAAATTGTGTAGTTCTTTTGTGGCTTTAAAGTTTCAAGTTTCTACTTCTTACGATATTCCGTTCTTAAGATATTTTCTTCACACACAGATCAATCGGTAAAAACATGGTGTTTTTTGTTCATGAGGTCTGAAAACGTGTATTTCAGGCAAAAATTCAATTTTGAAAAATCGACATGAAACAATACCTTACTTACTAACTTCTTTGTATATTTATAGGGCAAGAGAAAGTAAAGAAACTACTATTTGCTCTATAGTAAATTTCTCAAATTTTTACAATACCCTGCAGTAAAAATCGCAGGATGGTTAAACATTTTTTTGTCTACTAGATTCATTCATTTTAAAGTATTAAAAATCATGAAAAAATAAAATTCAAAATTATCGAAACAAAGTAGGCCTAAATTATGCAGATTTCAAATGAATATAAATGATATATTACAAAGATTATATTTATTTAAAATTCAAAAAACCAAAAATCAATTTTGTAGTCAAAATTACCAAATTTTAACCTCAGTCCTCCCTTAATTCAGTTTCTATGAATACCAATTTTAAGTAAATTTGTTTTTCAACTACGAGAAGTGCTAACAAATTTTAGAAACATATTCAATTACTAATAGTTTTCTATGAAGTTCTTTTCAAATCTATTTTTATTCAGTTTCTTTAACAATTTTTTAGGTCTTATTTTCACATAAAAAAAGTTTATCCTTATTTATTTTTTCACGGAATTATATTGTTTTGAAAATACAATAAATGAAGTTTTTGGTGTCCTATTAGTTTTAGATACATGATTCTGAATACGTATCTTCCAGTAATTACTTTATTACTTTCTTTTCAAATCTATTTATTCAGTTTCTTTAACAATTTTTTAGGTCTTATTTTCATATAAAAGAAATTTATCCTTATTTATTTTTTCACGGAATTATATTGTTTTGAAAATACAATAAATAAAGTTTTTGGTGTCCTATTAGTTTTAGATACATGATTCTGAATACGTATCTTCCAGTAATTACTTTATTACTTTCTTTTCAAATCTATTTATTCAGTTTCTTTAACAACTTTTTAGGCCTTATTTTCATATAAAAGAAACTTATCCTTATTTATTTTTTCACGGAATTATAATGTTTTGAAAATACAATAAATAAAATGTTTGGTGTCCTGTTAGTTTTAGATACATAATTCTGAATACGTATCTTCCAGTAATTACTTTATTACTTTCTTTTCAAATCTATTTATTCAGTTTCTTTAACAATTTTTTAGGTCTTATTTTCATATAAAAGAAATTTATCCTTATTTATTTTTTCACGGAATTATATTGTTTTGAAAATACAATAAATAAAGTTTTTGGTGTCCTGTTAGTTTTAGATAGATAATTCTGAATACGTATCTTCCAGTAATTACTAAATAATCATCATCAAAAAATATTCTTATGAATTCCATTATTCCAATCACATCCTGCCTAGTCTTGTGTTTTGTTCGTCTTGCCCTGATCCTTTTCCTCGCTGGTCCGCCTCCTGCTCATGCAGGATGATGATGAGGTGGTCCGGGCTGACGCAGGCTCCTGCGACAGGATCCACTGCCCCGAAGGCAAGTTCTGTGTACTCGACCAGAACCTGAGCCCTCACTGTGTACGCTGCGATCGACACTGCCCGTCTTCTGGTCCTCTTCTTTCGGTGGCTTCAAGGCAGGTCTGTGGGACAGATGGGCAGACGTACGAGAGTTCGTGTCATCTTCGGAAGGCCGCCTGCCGTAAAGGAAAAGCGATTCCCGTCGCTTATAAAGGAAAATGCAAAAGTAAGTTCATATTATATTTTATTCTTACTAATTTTTGGATGTAATTTTTTTTATTATTTTCCATTTTTTCGGTTTTAAGTAGTTCTAGATTATTTTTCGTATGTTTGTCTTAAACCTATCTTTTTACATACTTGACTGACACAATCGTTTTTTGTGGCAATTTTTAAAATAATTGTCACCTATAATTTTCCTTTGTCCATCCGTCACATCCAGATTTCAGAAACTAGAGATAGCAACAAACGGTTTTGAAGTTCCGGTTTTGTCCGGAAAAAGCCCAAAACCAAAGTCAAAAAATTATTTTTTTTAGCTTTTATTTGTTCGGGAACTGTACTTTATTGACAACCACCCAATTTGATTGCTGCTTTTTGCTGTATTTTTTTTTGACGTGATTCGGCATGATTTTATGAACAGGGACCCCCAGTGGAGTTTGTTCAGGAAAGGCTGTCAGCTGATCACCATACAAAGTCGCTTGCCCGACTAGTTTTACTTAACAAATAATAGCGACTTTCTACCAGCTGACTGACTGGGCTGGCCCGAAGGCCTAAAATGTCGGAAAAAATGTCTAAAATTAATGTCGGAATTTCGAAACAAAAATTGTGTCATCCGATTCCTCTTAAAGAGTAAATACAGAAATAATTGGGCTTGAAGTTCCGGTATTGACCGGAATTGTTTACCAGAGTATGTTATCACGTTTTTGAAATCATTCTATAATTTTGATATTGTAATTTATAGAGGTATCCTTAAGTTGAATCCAAAAATTATGTCTAAATCGGTTTTAAATTTGATTTATGTAGATTTATTTCGTTTGATTTTGACAGGAGATATTTATTGTCAACGCATTATACAAAAATTTAAATCAAGTTGTTTACTTTTGTAACCCACCGGGTTTGTCCAGATCTAGAGAGGTAAAATCGTCGCCGCGAGTTAGTTGTCTAACCCTTTCTAGGTCTGTGGTGCCCATGACACATATCTGTTGTGGTGCCCATAACAGACAGGTGGAGTGTCAAATTTTACAAGCATTTTTGTGCTTTTGTGATCTCTGCGGTGGTGCAGTGGTCTTGTTGGTGTTTTTTTTTTTTGGTGGCCTGACAGTGTGTGTGTGTTTGTGTGTGGAACACACCCTTTTTTAAAATTATAATCATTATACTCACGTTGTGTTGTTGCATAAAAAATGTTTATTTAATTAAATTTTTTTGGTAACTGTTTGGAGTTTTCAGTGTTCGGGTGCTATAATTTTCAGATGCTGTTTGAGCTAAATTTTGTCATGGTTTTCTGGTCATATGTTTTTTTTAAATTTGCAGTTTAGTGTTGTCAAAATGTTTTATTAACGCTGTTCCTTAGAAGTTGTAAAATTTTGTTACTGTTGATGATGGTTTTGGAGTTGTTTGGCGTTACCGATACTTGTGGAGTTGCAGATTATTTCTGCGTGTCGCTAATGTTTTGATGTTGCACTCAATGTTTATTTACACTCAATCTGTTCGTTGCAGGGCTAAAATAAATAGTTCTGTTTCTTATCACATGGTCAGCCAATTAAATGACTGAATCATTTAAGAACAGAAGAGGTAGAGGTGTAAAAGACACTAATCAGAGTTATCTCCTCTGAAAGTAATGAATTTCATTGTACAGCCAGACCCTGTGGTGAATGAAGTGAAGTTGTCATTTACAGAGTGGAAAATATGTGCTTTTCAGAGGACCCGGCATGCTGATAAGCGTACTTTTCCATTCAGTGAGGAAGGCAATTGTAAACCACCTCACTCCTCGTTTTACTTAGTAAAACCTCTAGAGGTTCAAACCAGCCTTTCAGCTGTTGACCTAAACAACAACAAGGTCTGTGGTAGGTGTACTTACCACTGGAAATAAGGTCGATTTTTTTTTAAGAATAAGCCATGCAGTTGAAACCTATTGGTATTTTATGGTTTTATAGATGTTCTCTGGTAAGTAGGCAGTCTACATTTTGACATTAGTGCGCAGCGACCATTTGCTTCATGAGTTACACGAATGTGGTTAGGATTCATACCAGCGTACGCAACTGTGTTTTTTTGTTGTTACTTTTGCACAGCGCTTAGAAAATTCGAGTTTTTTTATAGGAAAGCAAGCATTCGTGCTAATATAAAGTTCAGATAAGTTATTCGATGCCCAAAACGGGCAGGTGGAGTGTTATTTTAATTGCACTCTATCTGTTTGGTCCAGGGCTAAAAAAAAATAGTTCTGTTTCTTATCACATAGTCAGCCACTTATATGACTGAACTATTTAAGAACAGAAGAGGTAGAGGTGTAAAAGACACTAGTCAGAGTTATCTCCTCTGAGAGTAATGAATTTCACTATGCAGCCAGACCCTGTGGTGAATGAAGTGAAGGTGTCATTTGCAGGGTGGAAAGTGAGTGCTTTTCGGAGGGCCCGGCATGCTGATAAGCATACTCTTTCAACTCAGTGAGGAAGGCAATGGTAAACCACCTTACTCCTCGTTTTTACTTAGTAAAACCTCTAGAGGTTCAAACCAGCCTTTCGGCTGATGACCTAAACAACAACAGGTCTGTGGTAGGTGTACTTACCACTGGAAATAAGGTCGATTTTTTTTTAAGAATAAGCCATGCAGTTGAAACCTATTGGCATTTTATGGTTTTATAGATGTTCTCTGGTAAGTAGGCAGTCTACATTTTGACATTAGTGCGCAGCGACCATTTGCTTCATGAGTTACACGAATGTGGTTAGGATTCATACCAGCGTACGCAACTGTGTTTTTTTGTTTGTTACTTTTGCACAGCGCTTAGAAAATTCGAGTTTTTTTATAGGAAAGCAAGCATTCGTGCTAATATAAAGTTCAGATAAGTTATTCGATACATTTTTCTGTTATTTAGGACTACAAGTTGTTTTAATAAGTATTCTTAGCACTAAAAAATATGTGATTTCCACTTCAATAAACGTTCCTTGGTAAGTATAGTTACCAGGACTTAACATAAAAAAAGAAATAGCTTATGGTTCTGGCCCTAGAAATATATTATTCAAGTCCCTATAAAACAAAATTTAACATTTTACAACATGTGTATTTTTCCCCGTAAAAGTATTTCCCCGTAGGGCATTATCCAACATGTATACTGCCCTACTAAGGGTTAATAGCTGATTTTCGGAGACGAAGGTTTCTGTTTCGAAACCTAGTAAAGGTACTTGCTTTCATAAGTATTTGAATACTAGATAGTGGTTCCCGATGTACTTAATTGGTTGGTGTTCAATTAACCCCAACAACCCTTTATAGGTTTGTATTACTGTGTAATCTTTATGGTTTGTATCTTTTCTTAACCCTAAGCCGGCTATCGTCGATTTTGAGACGATGTTACCGCTTCTTGAACCGGTCGCGTCGCAAAATCGGATTTGCTTCATAGCATTGCAATGTTGTTACTTTCTCTTGCCTATATGAATATATAGGAAGGAAAGTATTGTTTTCATGTCGATTTTTCGAAATCGAGTTTTCACCGGATCTATACGTTTTCAGACCCCCTGAACCCAAAAAACATGTTTTTAGCGATTGGTCTGTGTGTGTGTGTGTGTGTGTGTGTGTGTGTGTGTGTGTGTGTGTGTGTGAACAGAATATCTCAAGAACGGAACATTGTATGAAATTAAAACTTTAAAACTTAAGTTACATATCACTACCGGACCCGACACGAAGATTTTCATCAAAATCGGTCAACCGGAAGTAGTAGTTTATTCGTATAATTTTTCACTTTTTTGCGATTTTCTCAAAAACTGGTCCTACGATTTTTTCTAAAATCACCTGGTTTACTATATTTTTTATGCTCTACAACATAGGGTAGGCGCCATGTTTGCTGAAATTCTGCGTGAGGCTGTTTTTACGCAAAAACATTTTCTTTTTAAGATTGCGGCTTTAATATGCATTTTAGCGCAAAACGTTATATAATAAAAGTTTTAGAGAATGTAAAATTCTACAACTTTTATTTCAAACATTTTTTTGTATAACGCTTAGTTTAGCGGTAATTTGCGATTTTCTGTTTTTTTTCTCACGAAAACGTGAGAAAAATCGATTTTTTTAACATTTCGGTCTTAGTATGCATTTTACGACAAAAGTGTATATTATTAAATTTATAGAAAATTAAAAGATCTACAACTTTTGTTTAGAGCATTTTTCTCTACAGAGCCTAGTTTAGCGTGAAAGCGTGATTTTCCGTATTTTTAAGCCAAACTGAGTTCGATTGTCATTTTGCGTCATTCACTCATGATTAAAATAAGGTTATGTTTTTGAGGTTAGTTTTTGTTCATTTCTAATGTTTTAATACTAATGTTAGGTTTATTGTTAATTATTTGCATTGGCAAGAGAAAGTTGTGTGAGTGTTTCACACCAGATTTTTTTAGTTTTAAATTCATCTGCAGACAGCGTTGCTGTTTTGTACAATAGTTTAGTTATGTATAAAGTAAATTTTTACGTACAATACAAGAGTTTTAGTTTCATATTCTATCTGTGTTTCTCTGTTGAAACCACGCTATCCTACAACTGAATTTGGTTATTACTTGGTTTACACGATGTTTTTTTGTGTATATTTACTACGGTTTTGAACATAGAAGGGTTTTTTTTATTTTATTTTAAAATAAACATTATAAGTAACGATTCGTATATAATGAATTTTGAAAGTAAAGCATAAGAAAGTTTTAAACAGTAGTGTCATCTAAAATTTAAAAAAATATTTGTCTAAAAATTATTTTCAAATAGCTTCAGAATCCCTAACTGTCAGATTACAATTGAAATAATGTATTTATTCTATTTTACTAATTTTTACTTTCTCTTGCCTATATGAATATATAGGAAGGAAAGTATTGTTTTCATGTCGATTTTTCGAAATCGAGTTTTCACCGGATCTATACGTTTTCAGACCCCCTGAACCCAAAAAACATGTTTTTAGCGATTGGTCTGTGTGTGTGTCTGTGTGTGTGTGTGTGTGTCTCTGTGTGTGTGTGTGTGTCTGTGTGTGAACAGAATATCTCAAGAACGGAACATCGTACGAACTTGAAACTTGAAACTTCAGTTACATATCACTACCGGACGCGACACGAACATTTTCATCAAAATCGGTCAACCGGAAGTAGTAGTTTATCCGTATAATTTTTCAGTTTTTTGCGATTTTCTCAAAAACTGGTCCTACGATTTTTTTAAAAATCGCCTCATTTACTCAATTTTTTTTTCTCTAAAAGATAGGGTAGGCGCCATGTTTGCTGAAATTCTTGGTGAGGGTGTTTTTACGTAAAAAAAGTGTTTTTTTAAGATTACGGTTTTAATATTAATTTTAGAGCAAAACTGTATATAATAAAAGTTGTAGAGAATTTAAAAACCTACAACTTTTATTTCAAGCATTTTTTTGTGTAACGCTTAGTTTAGCGGTAATTTGCGATTATCTGTTTTTTCTCACGAAAACGTGTGAAAAATCGATTTTTTTAAGATTTTGGCCTTAGTATGCATTTTACGACAAAAGTGTATATAACCAAATTTATAGGAAATTTAAAGATCTACAACTTTTATTTAACGTATTTTTCTCTACAGAGCCTAGTTTAGCGTGAAATAGTGATTTTCCGTATTTTTAAGCCAGACTGAGGTTGATTTTCATTTTGCATCATTTACTCATGATTAAAATAAGGTTATGTTTATTGAGGTTAGTTTTTTGTTTATTTCTAATATTTTATTACTAATGTTAAATTATATTGTAAATTATTTGCATTGGCAAGAGAAAGTTGTGTGAGTGTTTCACACCAGATTTTTCTTGTTATTTTGATAAGTCACGTGATAAGGTTTGTGATTTATAACAAATTTTTTATAATTTTTTTACGGTTTGTTGTCCTATATATGCTAGAAGTTCTCTTCCGGTCTAGAAAAATGTTATTGCCGGCTATAGGGTTAAACTAAAAGTAACCTTTTTGACATTAGACATTAAAAAAAATTAAATAAAAAATTTATTTTTACTTTCTCTTGCCTATATGAATATATAGGAAGGAAAGTATTGTTTTCATGTCGATTTTTCGAAATCGAGTTTTCACCAGATCTATACGTTTTCAGACCCCCAGAACCCAAAAAACATGTTTTTAGCGATTGGTTTGTGTATGTGTGTCTGTGTGTCCGCGTGTGTGTGTGTGTGTGCGCGCGCACGCGTGTGTGTGTGTGTGTGTGCGTGCGTGCGTGTGTGTGTGTGTATGTGTGTGTGTGCGCGCGTGTGTGTGTGCGTGTGTGTGAACAGAATATCTCAAAAACGGAACATCGTACGAACTTGAAACTTGAAACTTAAGTTAGGTACTACTACCGGACCCGACACGAAGATTTTCATCAAAATCGGTCAACCGGAAGTAGTAGTTTATTCGTGTAATTTTTCACTTTTTGCAATTTTCTCCAAAACTGGTCCTACGATTTTTTTTTTAAATCGCCAGGTTTACACAATTTTTTATTTTCTACAAGATAGGGTAGGCGCTATGTTTGCTGAAATTCTTGGTGAGGCTGTTTTTACGTAAAAAAGTGTTTGTTTAAGATTACGGCTTTAATATGTATTATCGCGTAAAAATTTATATAATAAAAAATGTAGAGAATTTAAAATTCTACATCTTTTATCTCAAACATTTTTATGTATAACGCTTAGTTTAGCGGTAATTAGCGATTTTCTGTTTTTTCTCACGAAAACGTGTGAAAAATCTGTTTTTTTTAGATTTCGGCCTTAATATCCATTTTAAGAAAAAAGTTTATATATAATCAAATGTATAGAAAATTAAAAGACTTTTATTTAGAGCATTTTTCTGTACAGAGCCTAGTTTAGCGTGAAAGAGTGATTTTCCTTATTTATATGCCAATCTGAGGTCGATTTTCATTTTGTGTCTTTCACTCACGATTAAAGTAAGGTTATGTTTTTTAAGTTTAGTTTTTTGTTTATTACTAATGTTAAGTTGTATTGGTCATTATTTGCATTGGCAAGAGAAAGTTGTGTGAGTGTTTCACACCAGATTTTTATAGATAGATATTGATATTATTTTCTACAACAGATTTTAAGTAAATTATACAGGGTGATTCATGAAGTTCTCCCCCCACTTCTACAGCACATTGTACTAGTAAAAATAATGAAAAAATGTTATATAAACATAGGTCCGAAAACGCTTCGTTAGCGAGTTACAGCTAGCGAAAGTTTCGCCTGGATTTCAGTTCACCAGGTGAAATGAGGTCTTCCTGGAATTGTGGTAAGGTAGATTAAGGGGCGAATTCAATCATTTCTTATGGTTTTTGATCTGATAAATTGAATAAAACAGGTCCCAGATCTGTAAGTTAAATAGTTTTTAAGAAAACCAGTGTCAAATGCAAAAAATGGAGTGAAAAACTTATTTTTTCATCTTTGGGAAGAATAACTTTGTTATTTCACCAAGAAACAGTTAAAAATTTTCAATAAAAAATGTAGAAAATTTTATTCTGAACAAACCGGTGTAAATTAAGTACACAGAAAGCGAATAGATGTTTGATTAAATGAGTTTTTATTCATAAGAGTACAAAGTAAAATTAACCGGAAAAACTAAAATGAAAAAATGTGTTTTTTCACTCCATTTTTTTGCATTTGACACTGGTTTTCTCAAAAACTATTCGCTTTCTGTGTACTTTATTTACACCGGTTTGTTCAGAATAAAATTTTCTACATTTTTTATTGAAAATTTTTAACTGTTTCTTGGTGAAATAACAAAGTTATTCTTGCCCAAAGATGAAAAAATGTGATTTTCACTCCATTTTTTGCATTTGACACTGGTTTTCTCAAAAACTATTTAACTTACAGTTCTGGGACCTGTTTTATTCAATTTATCAGATCAAAAACCATAAGAAATGATTGAATTCGCCCCTTAATCTACCTTACCACAATTCCAGGAAGACCTCATTTCACCTGGTGAACTGAAATCCAGGCGAAACTTTCGCTAGCTGTAACTCGCTAACGAAGCGTTTTCGGACCTATGTTTATATAACATTTTTTCATTATTTTTACTAGTACAATGTGCTGTAGAAGTGGGGGGAGAACTTCATGAATCACCCTGTATTTAAGTTACAATTAATTGTACGTATTTTAAGGTCTGTATTATATGAAATTTTTATGCGAAATTTTTGTAGGGTAACTACATTAAGTTGTCTGCTTCTAGTTCTGAATTTTAGTGGCTATTTTTAGTTGATAATGTTAAAACCACTGTCTGTGTACAGTAATAAATGTCAAGCACGTTATAAATTTTATATCCATAGTGTTTTAATTCGAAATCAGGAGTCACTGACACCAAAGTGTCTACCTCCAGTACAACTTATGTTAAAGTAGATCAAAGAATCGTATTTAATAAGCTGTCTAGCGAACCAGTTTGATTTTAATGATTATATTTAATGCCATATCACCTGTGTTGTATACTATATTTTACGTTCACTTGCCTTGCCTCCTTCGGGGAGGTGACTTGTTCCGGCTGGCGAACACGCGTCTAGCGTTCCAGTCTCAAGTATTCGATGTTATAGAATCGACGACCAGACCACTATTTTATTGTTAACTTTACAGTAACTTTGCCTGAAGCACAGCTGTTACGATGACTTTGTAATAATTATCTTTGTCTATTGAATTACATGTTTTATTTCCTTCATTTTACGATAAACTCAATGTAATAAAGTCAACAAAGTAATTTTTATTTTTTTACTGAAATTATTTTAATTCTGTAATAAAAATATTATTTTATGGTTTTATTTCTTGAAACAAGTAAGGAACTGTTGGTTGAAAATATCATTCCTTAAAATAGTAGCTACATCGTTTAATTGTTTTCCTTAGTCTTCCTTCAGACTATTCTTCAGACATCGACATAAACTATAATACATAAATAAAATCCTTATTGAAAAAATCTGGTGTGAAACACTCACACAACTTTCTCTTAACAATCCAAATAATTAACAATAAACCTAATATTAGTAATAAAACATTAAAAATAAACAAAAAATTAACCTCAAAAAAACATAACTTAATTTTAATCATAAGTGAAAGATGTAAAATGAAAATCAACCTCAGTTTGGCTTTAAAATACGGATAATCACTCTTTCACACTAAACTACTCTCTGTAGAGAAAAATGCTCTAAATAAAAGTAGTAGATCTTTTAATTTTCTATAAATTCAATTATATACACTTTTGTCATAAAATGCATTACGTTCACTTGCCTGTGCATTTTGTCATAAAATGCACTAAGGCCGAAATCTTTAAAAAATCGACTTTCACACGTTTTCGTGAGAAAAAACAGAAAATCGCTAATTACCGCTAAACTAAGCGTTATACAAAAAAATATTTGAAATAAAAGTTGTAGGTTTTTAAATTGTCTACAACTTTTATTACTTACATTTTTCGCTATAATACATATTAAAGGCGTAATCTTAAAAAAACATTTTTTTTACGTGAAAACAGCCTCACCAAGAATTTCAGCAGACATGGCGCCTACCCTATCTTGTAGAAAATAAAAAATTGAGTAAACCAGGCGATTTTTAAAAAAATCGTATGACCAGTTTTTGAGAAAATCGCAAAAAAGTGAAAAATCACACGAATAAACTACTACTTCCGGTTGACCAATTTTGATGAAAATGTTCGTGTCGGGTCCGGTAGTAGTACCTAACTTCAGTTTCAAGTTTCAAGTTCGTACGTTGTTCCGTTCTTGAGATATTTTGTATACACACACACAGAGACACACACACACCAATCGCTAAAAACATGTTTTTTGGGTTCAGGGGGTTCGAAAACGTGTAGATCCGGTGAAAACTCGATTTCAAAAAATCGACATGAAAACAATACTTTCCTTCCTATATATTCATATAGGCAAGAGAAAGTAAAAATATATTTAAATTACAAATAGTTACTAAATATTTTTAAAATTTCCATAAGACCGCTTTAAATTTTCGAACCCAGTTAAATCAACACAGGTTGCGTTCACCTTAAGACGTCAAACTTGTCCACCTGTGATGCTGAATAACATTCATATTCCACAGGCCAGGGTGGTGCGATATCTTGGCTTGTGGTTTGACAGGCAACTAACTTGGAAGCATCATCTGCGTACGAAACGTTTAGAACTTAACCGCCACCAGAAGTTACTCTTCTGCTTAATTAACCCTCGATCAAGATTGAACCTCCGCTCCAAGATTTTAAAATCCCAATCAAGACCAATCTGGACTTGTGGTATCCAGTTCTTTGGAATAGCGGTAGAGAGTAATTTAAAATCGATCCAGGCCTTTCAATCAAAATTTTTAAGACTTGCTTCAGGCGCTCCTTTTTATGTAAGCAATTAAACCCTCCTCGACGATTTCAAAATTCCTACAGTAAAGGAGCTAACCGCGTCCTTGTACAGTACATTTCACGAAAAACTAGATGACCATCCAAACCAACTAGCCCGTGATCTAGCTACAAGGAACTTCCCAACTGTGCGTCGTTTAAAGAGAAAATGAAGTAGAGACCTCTTAGTCTAAATAACCGAAGTTTTGAACGGAGAATGTATCACTGGGTACCTTTTCTCCTTTAAGTGAAATTCCTCACCGTCATTTAAATATCAAATACGGAAGTTGAGCAGCTCAATGTACAGTACCGTATCAAAAATTAAGGACAAAAAAAATTTCAAAATTTATATTTTATTCTGTTGTTGTTGTTGTTTAGGTCAACAGCCGAAAGGCTGGTTTGAACCTTTAGAGGTTTTACTAAGTAAAACAAGGAGTGAGGTGGTTTACCATTGCCTTCCTCACTGAGTGAAAAAGTACGCTTATCAGCATGCCGGGCCCTCTGAAAAGCACATATTTTCCACTCTGCAAATGACACCTTCACTTCATTCACCACAGGGTCTGGCTGTATAATGAAATTCATTACTTTCAGAGAAGGTAACTCTGATTAGTGTCTTTTACACCTCTACCTCTTCTGTTCTTAAATGATTCAGTCATTTAATTGGCTGACCATGTGATAAGAAACAGAACTATTTATTTTAGCCCTGCAACGAATAGATTGACTGTAAATAATTTGACACTCCACCTGTCTGTTATGGGCAGATTTTATTCTATAGACTACAAATTTTGTAAAGAAGTAACGTTAGTTTCTTTGTAATCTCAAAAAAACCTACCCAAACAATTTATATATTGGAAAGCTTAAAGCTTCCTGAGTAATAAAGCTATGTGGTATTACGTTTAAATTTTGAAAAAAGAATTATTGTGATAGATAAAACAAATTGTTCTTTTATTTTATTTGTTTTGTGTAAGGTCGTTTGGGAAGGTTAGTTATTTTATCTGTTGTTGTTTAGGTCATCAGCCGATAGGCTGGTTTGAACCTCTAGAGGTTTTACTAAGTAAAACGAGGAGTGAGGTGGTTTACCACTGCCTTCCTCACTGAGTGAAAAATTACGCTTATCAGCATGTCAGGCGCTCTGAAAAGCACAGATTGTCCACTCTGCAAATGACACCTTCACTTTATTCACCACAGGGTCTGGCTGTATAATGAAATCCATTACTTTTAGAGGAAATAACTCTGATTAGTGTCTTTTGCACCTCTACCTCTTCTGTTCTTAAATGATTCAGTCATTTAATTGGCTGACCATGTGAAAAGAAACGGAACTATTTATTTTAGCCCTGCAACGGACAGATTGAGTGTAAATAAATTGACACGCCACCTGTCTGTTAAGGGCAGTTGTTTTATCTATCAGTATTATAATGTATTGTATTATGCAGTTAGGTATAATACAGTGAGATATCAGGTTCGGTATTTTAGGTATTTTATATTATATGATATAACATCATCCTTTATTTTCTTATTTTTACAAAATTTTTAAATATCTTGATTTTTAAAATCCAGATTTACAAGTTCGATATCCAAAAATAATGTGGCATCTATTTCTGCATAAAAAGTTTTGTAACCCTACCAAAAACAAAAGATCATACAATTTCTATAAGAAGTTGATATTACCTACTGTTTCCTATAACACATATTCTGTAATTCTCATGCCGTGTTTCGTGCCTCCACTTTTGATTCACACTGATATCAAAAAATCTGGTGTGAAACACTCACACAACTTTCTCTTACCAATGCAAATAATTAACAATAAACCTAACATTAGTAATAAAACATTATAAATAAACAAAAAACTAACCTCAATAAACATAACCTAATTTTAATCATTAGTGAAAGACGCAAAATGAAAATCAACCTCAGTTCGGCTTAAAAATACGGAAAATCACTCTTTCACGCTAAACTAGGCTCTGTACAGAAAAATGTTCTAAATAAAACTTGTATATTGTTTAATTTGCTATAAATTTCATTATACTTTTTTTGTCGTAAAATGCATACTAAGGCCGAAATCTTAAAAAATCGATTTTTCATCCGTTTTCGTGAGAAAAAAACAGAAAATCGCTAATTACCGCTAAACTAAGCGTTATACAAAAACATTTTGAAATAAAAGTTATAGTATTTTAAATTTTTTACAACTTTTATTATATCAATTTTTGCGCTAAAATGCATATTAAAGCCGCAATCTTAAAAAAACAATTTCTTTACGTGAAAACAGACTCACCTAGAAATTCAGCAAACACGGTGCCTACCCTATCTTGTAGAGCATAAAAAATGTAGCAAACCAGGCGGTCAAAAAAAATCGTAGGACCAGTTTTGAGAAAATTGCAAAAAAGTGAAAAATTACACGAATAAACTCCTACTTCTCGTTGACCGATTTTGATGAAAATGTTCGGGTCGGGTCCGTTAGTGGTATGTAACTTAAGTTTCAAGTTTCAAGTTCGTACGATATTCCATTCTTGAGATATTCTGTTCCCACACGCACACACACACACACACACACACACCAATCGCTAAAAACATTTTTTTTGGGTTCAGGGGGTCTGAAAACGTGTAGATCCGGTGAAAACTCGATTTCGAAAAATCGACATGAAAACAATACTTTCCTTCTTATATATTTATAGGCTATAGGCAAGAGAAAGTAAAAATTATTGTTCCTAGTAGTACTATTTGGTTTTTTTTGTTCAATCGTGACTTTAAACTTTTTGTAAACTAAAATCATAGTGGTAGTAAATTACTGATAATAAGTATTTAATGACTTCTGCCACAATACGCAGGTTAGACAAAACTAGAATCTAACAGAAGAAAGTATTCAAAATATTTATACGAGAATTTATTTCTGGCACCCGTTAAATTGCATCTCTACCTACGCTGTAAGTTAAGTGTAAATATTTAAACATTTATAAAACACATAAAATATAGCTTACTTATTTTATTTTTATATTTAATATCATAACGATGGATACTTTTTACCAAAAATGTTAATTTTGCGTCATAACGAAAGTAGGTAAAAATAAATAAATAAAATAAAAGTAATATGTAGTCTACGAGAAATAGTGAAAAGAAGTGAAAATATTACACATTTTTGTAGCTCGTTTATAAAACATACCTGACATATTAGAAAAAAACTTCCTCATTTACAAATATCAACCCACCGGGTTGGTCTAGAGGTAAAGTCGTCGCCAAAATCAGCTGCTTAACAGCTGATTTTCGGAGACGAAGGTTTCTGGTTCAAATCCTAGTAAAGGTAACTTTTATATCCTAGTAAAGGTAACTTTTATATCCTAGTAAAGGTAACTTTTATACTTTTATACGGATTTGAATACTAGACAGTGATTGCCGGTGTACTTTGATGGTTGGGGTTCAATTAACCATACTCTCTCAGGAGTGGTCGACCTGGGTCTGTACAAGACTACACCTCATTTACACGTCATACACATCATCATCTCATTGGGTCATGGGGTTGCTTATTGTTCTGAATTGAACAGATTCTTCTTCTTTAAGTGCCGTGTCCTCCTAGAACATTGGCGATCAGTCGCATGACCTTCACTCTGTCCACAGCCAACCGAAATAGTGTCGTGGTGCTCACCCCGTACCACTGGCGAAATACTACACAGAAATACTCTAGTACACTGGTTCCTAAGCCAGGACGTTCTCCTACGTCCGGGGCCGCGCGTCCCCTCTATCTTCCCCTGGATGATCACATGCAGCATTCCATATTTCGGATTTCTCATCACGTGGGCAAAGTACTCTAATTTCCTTCTTTTTATGATATTAAGCACTTCTTTTTCTTTGTTTAGCCGCTGCATTACCACTTGATTCGTCACTCTGTCCATCCACGATATCCTCAACATTCTGCGGTAACCCCACATTTCGAAAGCCTCAATCCTCCTGCACATTGCTTCTGTGAGGGTCCATGCTTCCATCCCATAGAACAAAATGCTAAACACATAACAGCGCAATAAGCGTATTCGCAGCGCAAGTTTTAACTCTCTACTTGTTAGTACCCTTTGCATTTTCTTAAATGATGTTCTCGCCTGCTCTATTCTGCATTTAATCTCCTCAGATCCTCTTGAACAGATTGCAACGTACTAATTAGGAATTTAAAAAAAATGCATAGAATCATGACGATCAACACGCACAAAACAACAAAAATATTTCTGAAAAAATATAACAGAATACTCGTCAAATACCACTTGAAATATCCCAGAAATGTACATTTATAGAATGGAAAATTCGAAAAGAAAATTTCACCTCAGAAAAAATTATTATTTTATTTTAATACTTAGTACAATCAGATAAACAGATACGATATTGAGAAAACTGGAATAAACCGAGAAACTTAATGAACCGAACACAATTCAGACAACTAATTACGGACTTTAACCCTTTATAGGGCAGTACTACAGGGAAAAATATAGATACATGTTGTAAAATGTTAAATTTTGTTTTATAGGGACTTGAATAATGTATTTCTAGGGCCATAACAGTAAGATATTTATTACTTTCTCTTGCCTATATGAATATATAGGAAGGAAAGTATTGTTTTCATGTCGATTTTCATGTCGAAATCGAGTTTTCACCGGATCTATACGTTTTCAGACCCCCTGAACCCAAAAAACATGTTTTTAGCGATTGGTCTGTGTGTGTGTGTGTGTGTGTGTGTGTGTGTGTGTGTGTGTGTGTGTGTGTGTGAACAGAATATCTCAAGAACGGAACATCGTACGAACTTGAAACTTAAACTTAAGCTACATACCACTACCGGACACGACACGAACATTTTCATCAAAATCGGTCGACCAGAAGTGGGAGTTTATTCGTATAATTTTTCACTTTTTTACAATTTTCTCAAAAACTGGTCCTACGATTTTTTTTAAAATCGCCTGGTTTACTCAATTTTTTATTCTCTACAAGATAGGGTAGGCGTCATGTTTTCTGAAATTCTCGGTGAGGCTGTTTTTACGTAAAAACATAGTTTTTTAAAGATTACGGCTTTAATATGCATTTTAGCGCAAAACGTTATATAATAAATTTTGTAGAGAATTTAAAAACCTACAACTTTTATTTAAAACTTTTTTTGTATAACGCTTAGTTTAGCGGTAATTTGCGATTTTCTGTTTTTTTCTCACGAAAACGTGAGAAAAATCGATTTTTTTAAGATTTCGGCCTTAGTATGCATTTTACGACAAAAGTGTATATAATTAAATTTATAGAAAATTAAAAGGTGTACAACTTTTATTTAGAGCATTTTTCTCTACAGAGCCTAGTGTAGCGTGAAAGAGTGATTTTCCGTATTTCTAAGCCAAACTGAGTACGATTTTCATTTTGCGTTTTTCACTCATGATTAAAATAAGGTTATGTTTTTGAGGTTAGTTTCTTTGGTTATTTCTAATGTTTTATTACTAATGTTAGGTTTATTGTTAACTATTTGCACTGCCAAGAGAAAGTTTTGTGAGTGTTTTACACCAGATTTTTTTTTATGTCAAGCCCTGGTAAGTATACTTACCAAGGAATCACATAATATTTGTTGTTTAGGTCATCAGCCAAAAGGCTGGTTTGAACCTGTAGAGGTTTTACTAGGTAAAACGAGGAATGAGGTGGTTTACCATTGCCTTCCTCACTGAACGAAAAATTGCGCTTATCAGCATGCCGGGCCCTCTGAAAAGCACATATTTTCCACTCTGCAAATGACACCTTCTCTTTATTCACCACATGGTCTGGCTGTTTAATGAAATTCATTACTTTCAGAAATATAACTCTGATTAGTGTCTTTTACACCTCTACCTCTTCTGTTCTTAAATGATTCAGTCATTTAATTGGCTGACCATGTGATAAGAAACAGAACTATTTATTTTAGCCCTGCAACGAACAGATTGAGTGTAAATAATTTGACACTCTACCTGTCTGTTATAGGCAGACATAATATTTAGTGGTAAGAATTCTTATTAAAACAACCCTATAACTTGCTTTTAGCCCTATGTAACAGAAAAATGTGGCGAATAATTTATCTTAACTTTATATTAGCATGAATGCTTGCTTTCCCGTAAAAAACCGAAATTTTTTAAGCACTGTACAACAGTAACAACAAAACAACATGGTAACGTACGCTGATATGAATCCTTACCACATTCGTGTAACTCACAAAGCAAATGGTCGCTGCGCGCTAATTTCAATATGTGGATAGCCTACTTACCAGAGAACATCTATAAAACCATAAAATGCCAATAAGGTTCAACTGGAAAGCTTATTCTTAAAAAAAATCGACCTTATTACCAGTGGTAAGCGTTAACGGCTTTCATGAAGAGTAAAAACAAAACACCGGGTGGATAAAAGAAGGAGGAAAGCCTACAGTGAGCGAATGCTGAGAATGTGGGCTGCAAAAGAGCTTCCAGAAACGTCTTAAATCACTTCGCGTGGTCTAAAATTGGCCCAATACCGAGAAAAACTTAGAAGATCAAATTTTTACAATTTTTTCACCATTTAAAAAAGGAAATTTCAAACCGTATATAAGTACCTAAAATCTGAAAATTAAATTGTTTTTGTAGTTTTTCGGAAATCTGCGTCCTTAAGAAAATAATTGAATCTGGTATTACTGAAACAACACAAGTACTGAGAAGTAAATTTTGGACACAATAAAACAAACAGCACAGTGTTGCAGCTTTGTTGTTTTTGGATATACGTATTTTCTTTTTACTTTCTCTTGCCTATATGAATATATAGGAAGGAAAGTATTGTTTTCATGTCGATTTTTCGAAATCGAGTTTTCATCGGATCTATACGTTTTCAGACCCCCTGAACCCAAAAAAACATGTTTTTAGCGATTGGTCTGTGTGTGTGTGTGTGTGTGTGTGTTCAAAATATCTCAAGAACAGAACATCGTACGAACTTGAAACTTGAAACTTAAGTTACATACCACTACCGGACCTGACACGAACATTTCCATCAAAATCGGTTAACCGGAAGTTGTAGTTTATTCGTATAATTTTTCACTTTTTTGCAATTTTCTCAAAAACTGATCCTACGATTTTTTTAAAAATCGCCTCATTTACTCAATTTTTTATTCTCTAAAAGATAGGGTAGGCGCCATGTTTGCTGAAATTCTTGGTGAGGGTGTTTTTACGTAAAAAAAGTGTTTTTTTAAGATTACGGTTTTAATATTAATTTTAGAGCAAAACTGTATATAATAAAAGTTGTAGAGAATTTAAAAACCTACAACTTTTATTTCAAGCATTTTTTTGTGTAACGCTTAGTTTAGCGGTAATTTGCGATTATCTGTTTTTTCTCACGAAAACGTGTGAAAAATCGATTTTTTTTAAGATTTCGGACTTAGTATGCACTTTACGACAAAAGTGTATATAATAAAACTTATAGAAAATTAAGAGATCTACAACTTTTATTTAAAAAATTTTTCTCTACAGAGCCTAGTTTAGCGTGAAAGTGTGATTTTCCGTTTTTTTTAAGCCAAATTGAGTTCGATTTTCATTTTGCGTCATTCACTCATGATTAAAATAAGGTTATGTTTTTGAGGTTAGCTTTTTGTTTATTTCTAATATTTCATTAATAACGTTAGGTTTATAGTTAATTATTTGCATTGACAAGAGAAAGTTGTGTGAGTGTTTCACACCAGATTTTTTAGTTTATTTTGTCATATCGACAACTTGGTCATTAGGGACTACTGTGTGTTTTGGTATTGTATTAGTAGATTTGAACGTGTTAAAATTTCCAGACCCTAACTGGTAATCGACCCGGGACCTTTTGCTTTGTAGGCTAGCACGCTAGTCACTATGCCTTGGAGGTGGTTATGTAAACATTTGATTTCTGTAAATATATACTCTAATAGTCATTACACATGCCCATAACAGACAGGTGGAGTGTCAAATTGTTTACACTCAATCTGTTAGTTGCAGAGCTAAAATAAATAGTTCTGTTTCTTGTCACATGGTCAGCCAATTAAATGACTGAATCATTTAAGAACAGAAGAGGTAGAGGTGTAAAAGACACTAATCAGAGTTATTTCCTCTGAAAGTAATGAATTTCATTATACAGCCAGACCCTGTGGTGAATGAAGTGAAGGTGTCATTTGCAGAGTGGAAGATATGTGCTTTTCAGAGGGCCCGGCATGCTGATAAGCATACTTTTCCACTCAGTGAGGAAGGCAATGATAAACCACCTCACTCCTTGTTTTACTTAGTAAAACCTCTACAGGTTCAAACCAGCTTTTTGGCTGATGACCTAAACAACAGTCATTACACATAGTTTTATTTCTGAACTAAAATATTATGTTCAATTAGTAGTATGTTATGTGTTGAGAAATGGATTTATGAACAAGAAGGGAAATTGGTCAAAATGTTACTTGTGTTGTTTCTGCAATACCCAATTCAATTATAATGTGATATGTTTTTCACTACTAATATTTTTAATGTTTTTATGAGGTAATACAGCAATATAATTCGATCAATAAAAAGAAATTGTTTAATAATTCTTTAAAATTTTCAAAAGAAATAACAACTACCTACTTGTTTTATATGAAACGGAAAAACCGAAAAACTCACTCAGTATATAACGGTTATCCAACCGGTTAACGAAGTAAAAATAAGCAATAAGAAACGGTGTTGGATAAAGAAAGAGAGAAATACAGTGATCGAGTGTTTGGGATGCTGAAATAGGAATACGGTTTGCAGATGAGTAGGGGAGATTGTTTGGGTGGGGACAGTGACTGTGCCGGGCATTTCGGTGAGTCAGTGACCTTGAGTGGCCTTGGGGAAGGTCATCAGAGCACAATACTAGACCATCCACGTGTATTTTTGCACTGTAATTCACCTTAGATGTTAAAATGCAATAGCAAAATCACAAATACTACATCCAAATCAATAACTTCATTTAAATTTAAACTCTTTAAAATAGTTTTATAAGATCCTGTAACATGATTTCTAGAAACATGTTAAAATGGAACCCGTTTTCTCAAAAACCGTTACAGGTAGCCAACTGAAACTTTGCTGGAATATTCATACATAAAATTTATAAGTACTGTAGTAAAATTCCTCATTTTTCTAATGTAATTTTTGTTATAGAAAAAAATTGAAATGGTTTCTAAAAATGACTTGTTGTTGTTTAGGTCAACAGCCGAAAGGCTGGTTTGAACCTCTAGAGGTTTTACTAAGTAAAAACAAGGAGTGAGGTGGTTTACTATTGCCTTCCTCAAAAAAAAATGACTTATTTTATCAATAGCTTTACTTCAGACAAAAAATAGTATATATTATACTTAAATTACAAAAAATAGTTCTGTTTCTTATCACATGGTCAGCAAATTACATGTCTGAAACATTTAACAACAGAAGTGGTAGAGGTGTAAAAGAAGGTCATCAGAGCACAATACTAGACCATCCACGTGTATTTTTGCACTGTAATTCACCTTAGATGTTAAAATGCAATAGCAAAATCACAAATACTACATCCAAATCAATAACTTCATTTAAATTGAAACTGTTTAAAATAGTTTTATAAGATCCTGTAACATGATACCTAGAAACATGTTAAAATGGAACCCGTTTTCTCAAAAACCGTTACAGGTAGCTAACTGAAGCTTTGCCGGACTATAAGTATGGTAGTAAATTTCCTCATTTTTGTAATGTAATTTTTGAGACTGCCCATAACAGACAGGTGGAGTGTCAAATTATTTACACTCGATCTGTTAGTTGCAGGGCTAAAATAAATAGTTCTGTTTCTTATCACATGGTCAGCCAACTAAATGACTGAATCATTCAAGAACAGAAGAGGTAGAGGTGTAAAAGACACTAATCAGAGTTATCTTATCTGAAAGTAATGAATTTCATTATACAGCCAGATTCTGTGGTGAATGAAGTGAAGATGTCATTTGAGGGAAAAATTTATTTAGCCTACTCTATTCTTTCTTTGAACAAACATCAATGTGAAAAATAATAAATAGTCGGAAACCAATGAATACCATTTTTACTTTCTCTTGCCCTATATGAATGTATATGTTTTCAGGCCCCCTGAACCCAAAAAACATGTTTTACCAATCGGTGTGTGTGTATGCGCGCGCACACGTGTGTGTTCATACATGCGTGTGTGTGTGTGGCTTTGAACAAAATATATCTAGAACGGAATAGCATACAAAGTTGAAATGTGAAATTTAAGTTAGATACCGCTACAGGACCCAACACAAATATTTTCATCAAAATCGATCAACCGAAAGTCGTGGTTTATCGATTTTTATCAAAAATCGCCTAATTTACTGCATTTTTTATGCTCTACTTGATGAGATTAGCGCCATATCTGGTGAAATCCTTGGGGGGGCTATGTTCTCATGGTAAAAAAGTGTTTTAAGATAGCATTTTAGGCCAAATTATATAACTAGTATAAGTTGTAGAACTTTTAAAAACCTACAACTTTTATTTCAAGCGTTTTTTGTACATCGCTAGTTTAGCTTCAATTAGTGATTTTCTGTATTTTTTAAATTAAAATCGGTATAAAATGGGATTATTAAGATTGCAGTCTTAGTATGCTCTTTACAACAAATGTGTTTAAGTTATATTAAAGTTGTAGGAAATTAAAAAATCTACAACTTTTATTTCAAACATTTTCAATCCTAGTTTAGCATCAATTAGTGATTTTTCTGTATTTTCAAGTCAAACAGAGGTTGATTTTCATTTTGCATCTTTCACTTATAATTAACATTAGGTTGTTTTTCATTTGATATTGTTTACATGTTAATTAATTATTTGTTTCATTATTTATATTGGCAAGGTAAAGTCGTGTGAGTGTTTTACACCAAATTTTCATGATTTCAATTCGACATGAAACCTGTAAGGCCATACGTACACCAGATAAGCGAAAGCATTAACTTTTGATATCTTATGACTTGGTAAAATATTTTAAAATCGTATCTAAAGAAATATATTTTTTCAATTTTTAGAAGGAAGTTATAATTTCAAAGAACAAGCAAAGGCGCCTAGTGCTGCAGCTAAATTTTTGAAAGATTGCATAATTTTATTTGTTCCAGATAAAAGAAGTAAAAATATAACCCATTACAACACCTGGAAAGCTTACAATTTGTAATCAAATAAGTTTGTAATGAAATATAACAGCAATTTGACTTAAAGCCAGATTAAATGAACCACACACTCTATTAGTTTTTTTCTTTAATGAAAACGTTTGTACGACATTTTTAAATCGTTCACTTTTAGTATCTTCTTCTGTCTTATAGAATTTGTTTAGTAAAATTTGAGCAGAAACACATCTGTTCTTCATTTATTTAAAAAACAAAATAGAATTTTTGTACTTTGGCTGGTTTTTAAGATTACAATATAGGTCTTCTTTATTTTCATTCAACTATGACGTTGTTTTTTTATTATAATTAAACAATCTATTTTTATCAATACTATGTATACTTTGATAGTTCATACTTTTCTATTTATTTATTTTTTTCTTGTATAGGGTCAAAATTAAACACGTGAGGTGACTTTAGACATTTCTAGAGCTCTTTTCGCAGCCCACATTCTCAGCATTTGCTCACTGTAGGCTTTTCTCCTCTCTTCTTTCCATCTGGTGTTCTATTTTTTCTCTACATGGAAGCACTTAAAGTTCATAATTAGTTGTCTGAATTTGGTTCGGCTCATGAATTTTTCTCAGTTTGCTCGGTTTGCTAGGTACCTGTACAATTTTAGTCTTCTTTTTCTAATGAATTCCATTAAGTGTTCATTTTCCTTGTACAATTCTTCTCGACCTCGTAACCTATATTGTCTGTTTACTATCTTCAAACCCATTATCTTGTGGAGGATCTTTCTCTCAAATTTCTCTACTAGTCAGTTAATAATTTATGATAAATTACAGTTGTTGTTTAGGTCAACAGCCGAAAGGCTGGTTTCAACCTGTATAGGTTTTACTAAGTAAAACGAGGAGTGAGGTGGTTTACCATTGCCTTCCTTACTGAGTGGAAAAGTACGCTTATCAGCATGCCAGGCCCTCTGAAAAGCACATATTCTCCACTCTGCAAATGACACCTTCACTTCATTCACCACAGGGTCTGGTTGTATAATGAAATTCATTACTTTCAGAGGAGACAACTCCGATTAGAGTCCTTTGCACCTCTACCTCTTCTGTTCTTAAATGATTCAGTCATTTAATTGGTTGACCATGTGATAAGAAACAGAACTATTTATTTTAGCCCTGCAACGAACAGATTGAGAGTAAATAATTTGACACTCCACCTGTCTGTTATGGGCAACCAATCCAATAGACCAAAGGTCTAAATTACAGTTATACTTTTATAATTAGGATTAATTAAAATTTAATTCTCTGTAATTATAAGTAATTTCATAGTACATTTTTTCAGAAGTCATTTCTCTATTTTGAGAGGCGAATCGTTAACGTACTTCCACCCCATATACACAGTATTATGTCACCACATCTATTAAAACATAAACTAAAATATCATATAATATCGATCTGTGAGCAAGAACTTGAGAAACTTTTCCAGGTCTTAAAATAACTGTTTTATTAGTTTTTAATTTTCTCTTTGTGACAGTTTAACTGTCTCTTTATGCTCATTTATTGAATTAATTTCGTATAAAGTTAAAATATTTAAGTTGTGTTAGGTAGTTAAAATATATTATTGTAAAGTAGTTATAGTTATAAAATAAAAATTATAATATCGCTATTATAATATAGCTAACAGTAGTAATTTACCTTAGTAATTTTATAGTAGTTATAAGTATTTAAGTGAATTAGGCATGAGTTTGAACAGGGACCCTCAGTAGAGTTTGTTCATGGATGGCTGTCAGCTGGTCACCATACAAAGTCACTTGCTCAACCGGTGTTACTTAAAAAATATTAGTGATTTTCTACAAGCTGACTGACTGGGCTGGCCCGAAGGCCAAGAAAGATATTAAAGTCATTTCCATCATCAAGTGTAGGAAGCTCCAATATTTTGGACATATTATATGGAATGACTCATGACATTACCGTGGAATAAGCCTTTTGAGCAATGCTTATAAGTTGTATGCTGACATTCTGAACAGACGTTTGAGGGCTATTGCGGAAAATCTTATAGGAGAGAAATCCTCCTCTTATAGGAGGGAAATCTTATAGGATCTTATAGGAGAGGAACAGATGGGATTTCGTAGAGGGCGCTCCTGTATGGATGCAGTGTTTACACTGAAACAACTTATTGAGAAAAATCGAGAGTACAACTGTGAAACGCACATGGCTTTCATAGATTGGCAAAAAGCGTTTGATAACGTTTTGAGAGCTCGATTGTGGGATGTGATGCTCAAGAAAGGATATCCCAAGCACCTTGTGGCGGCGATTGTGGGTTTCCACGCTGTAGGTGTGGTATCATTGCCAATCCCTGCACAAATTTACTTATATTCTTATAGGCATATGTAGTTAGTCAGTGTTTTTTCTTTTGACATCCCTGTATTTACGTACCGATAGGTAAGTGCAGTGTTTCAAGGGTTTCTATCTGTTGTTGCACTTTTTCAACTCATGTAGGTCGTCCCCGCTTCCCTGTTAGTCCCTTTCATGGAGTTTGGGATGGCTGTAAGGGGTGAGTGGAGGCCATCATCAAAAAAAAAACCATTCAGATATTACATTCAGATAGGCACCTGAAGAAGAAGAATAGCATTTTGTTCAACATCCGGTCGATTGAGCTCTGGGACAGTATACATAAACGATTAACATCCGATTCATTGGACCCTGGGATTAAAAGGGTGAAGGCTTCTCCAGACGGACAATCCGGTCCACTGAGCATGAAAAAAACAACCATTCGGATAATACATTCAGATAGGCACCTGAAAAAGAAGAATAGCATTTTGTTCAACATCCGACGGATTGAGCTCTGGGACAGTATACTTAAACGATTAACGTCTGATTCATTGGATCCTGGGATTAAAAGGGTTAAGGCTTCTCCAGACGGACAATCCGGTCCATTGATCATGAGGAAAAAAACCATTCGATTATTATATTCAGATAGGCACCTGAAGAAGAAGAATATCATTTTATTCATCATCCGACAGATTGAGCTCTGGGACAGTATACATAAACGATTAACGTCCGATACATTGGACCCTGGGATTAAAAGGATTAAGGCTTCTCCAGACGGACAATCCGGTCCACTGATCATGAGGAAAAAAACCATTCGATTATTATATTCAGATAGGCACCTGAAGAAGAAGAATATCATTTTATTCATCACCCGACAGATTGAGCTCTGGGACAGTATACATAAACGATTAACGTCCGATACATTGGACCCTGGGATTAAAAGGATTAAGGCTTCTCCAGACGGACAATCCGGTCCACTGAGCATGAGAAAAAAAACCATTCGGATATTACATTCAGATAGGCACCTGAAGAAGAAGAATAGCATTTTGTTCAACATCCGACGGATTGAGCTCTGGGACAGTATACATAAACGATTAACGTCCGATTCATTGGATCCTGAGATTAAAAGGGTTAAGGCTTCTCCAGATGGACCAACCCGGTCCACTGAGCACGAGCTCTGTACCTCATTCAAACGTAACAGTAAAACAAACGGACTTTCTCTTGATTTTACTTCATTTCAACAAACCATTAAAATCATAAAATTTTTAAATGTCATTAATTTAGTTTTATTATCTTAATGATTATTGAGAAAAGATTGTTATTACTTTCTCTTGCCTATATGAATTTATAGGAAGGAAAGTATTGTTTTCATGTCGATTTTTCGAAATCGAGTTTTCACCGGATCTATACGTTTTCAAACCCCCTGAACCCAAAAAACATGTTTTTAGCGATTGGTCTGTGTGTGTGTGTGTGTGTGTGTGTGTGTGTGTGTGTGTGTGCGTGCGCGCGCGCGCGCGCGTGTGTGTGTGTGTATACAAAATATCTCAAGAACGGAACATCGTACGAACTTGAAACTTGAAACTTAAGTTACATACCACTACCGGACCCGACACGAACATTTTCATCAAAATCGGTCAACCGGAAGTAGTAGTTTATTCGTATAATTTTTCACTTTTTTGCGATTTTCTCAAAAAGTGGTCCTACGATTTTTTTTTTAAATCGCCTGGTTTACTCAATTTTTTATTCTCTACAAGATAGGGTAGGTGCCATGTTTTCTGAAATTCTCGGTGAGGCTGTTTTCACGTAAAAACATTTTCTTTTTAAAATTACGGCTTTAATATGCATTTTAGCGCAAAAGTTTATATAATAAAAGTTGTAGAGAATTTAAAAACCTACAACTTTTATTTCAAACATTTTTTTGTATAATTCTTAGTTTAGCAGTAATTAGCGATTTTTTTATTTTTTTCTCACGAAAACGTGTGAAAAATCGATTTTTTTAAGATTTCGGCCTTAGAATGCATTTTACGACAAAAGTGTATATAATAAATTTTATAGGAAATAAAAAGATCTACAACTTTTATTTAAAGCATTTTTCACTACGAGCCTAGTTTAGCGTGAAAGTGTGATTTTCCGTTTTTTTAAGCCAAACTGAGTTCGATGTTCATTTTGCGTCATTCACTCATGATTAAAATAAGGTTATGTTTTTGAGGTTAACTTTTTGTTTATTTCTAATATTTCATTAATAATGTTAGGTTTATTGTTAATTATTTACATTGGCAAGAGAAAGTTGTGTGAGTGTTTCACACCAGATTTTTTTTTTCTTTAACGTACTTGGTGGCAAATGCAGAACGTTAATTATATCCAGACAGTCAGTTTGTGCACATTGAAAATTAAGTAACTGAAGCAGACAGAAACTATTATTGCATTACAATGCCAAATCATAGGAGTGATTTATAATTCATGACGTGTAAGCATCTAAATTTCAGCAAAACCAATTACTGCTCTCAATATCTCAACTCTAATGAATATTATACTAATATTTATTATTACTATTATTATTATTATCATTACTATAGTAATTATTATTATTCGTGAAACTATCAATTATATAAAACCATTTTATCAAGTCAACCAATCTTTATTATTACTACAATCAGCAAAATATTTAATTACAGATCACTATTCATTTGGCTAGTGCAGAACAATCCATTAAAGTGAAAAGTTTAAAGTACCTTACCGACCAATGTTACAAAAATAAAATTACTCTTGCTAGTTTATGTGTAATGCTTTAAAATATATGAGATTTTATTAAAGCTTGTTTAATTTTATTAAATATAAGATTTTATTGCAATAAAACATTACAATAATAAATGGCAACCCACCAAAAAATTTTTACGACCTCTTTTCTCTTTAATAAATATTATAAATGTATTTTTTTATTGCTAGCCTATTAAAAAGATAAAAATCATATAATTTTTTATGTTTTTTGTTCATTCTTTTTTTAATTTTTTGTTGTATGTTTGACTGTTTTGCACATTAATGCTAATGCAGACGATAAAGGATGATAAATGAAAAATGAGTGATAAAAAAAGCGAGATCTGACTGAGAATCAAAACTGGGACCCTGTGGCATAAAAGTTTTTTTTTTTTTTTTGGTTTAATGTCCGACTGTTCTGCAATTACCGCTAATGCAGACGGTGAAGGATGAAATGATATTTTGTAACGTATGAAAAAATGCCATGCCTGAATGGGATTCGAACCCAAGACCGCATGATGAGAACGTGCTCGCCTCTCATCATGCGGTCTTGGGTTCAAATCCCATTCAGGCATGGCATTTTTTCATACGTTACAAAATATCATTTCATCCTTCACCGTCTGCATTAGCAGTAATTGCAGAACAGTCGGGCGTTAAACAAAAAAAAAAAAATTTATGCCATTGTGGCATAAAAGCCAGTTTGGGAAAATAGAGAAGTGGATTTCTTTATATAAAATAATATCTTAAAACATGTACAAAGAGTGAAGCTTCTAGGAGTTTCACTAGATAGAACTTTATCATGGGATTTTTTTTACTAATAAAATCTGTGGTAAAATATCATCTGGGTATTTGCATAAAAAATTGCTAATAGCAGCTTACCATGGTTTAATTTTATCTCATATCCAGTATGCCGTATAACTTTAGGGTACTTCATCACATCGGAAAAGTTTTTAAAATTCAGACAAAGCTATGAGGTGTTTCGTAGGAGTCAACCACCTAACCTCCTGCAGATCTTTATTTAAGAAGCTTCAATTGCTTACAGTTCTTTCACTGTACATCTCTGTAGTGATAATGTACATAAAGCAAAATAGGTACCTTTTTAGAGAATTTAAATGTCCACAACCACTGCACAAAAAAAAAGAATTCATTACAGTGTACTACAGAATACAAGTAGATCTGACCATTAATTTTAAAATGGAAATTCTTATTAACAAACCTATGACAGACAAGCGAAAACAAATTTACTTAAAACATAAATTTTCTTTGAAACTAATTGTTGTACAAATACATAAATTTACTCATAACTAATAAATATGCATTGATAATTTATTTAACACCGCCAAAAGTTATTGAACTAACAAGGCATGCAGTTTATGTTTGTACTAATCATAAAAAATTTACTCATGTACAAGAACAATTTTTATTGTTTGACTAGAGAATTATTTTTTGGTATATCTCAAAAAGTAAGTTTTATTTTTGCAAACAATTCAAAATTTAGTTTTTCTTTAAGATTTTCATTAAGGTGAGACTGTAATGGTTTTGACTGAAAATTTTGATTTTCGGTTTTTGTGTTTTTCAATAGTTCAGACCTAGATCTACCAGAAAAAACATTAAATTACGTCAAAAATTATTTTAATGAAAAAATTAAGATTAACCAGGTTATACCAAAAAAAAATTTTGTCAACAAGAACAAATATTTTTTATATTTTTATACCAGTCATTTTAGCGCAAAAGAAATTTTAGGTTTTTAAAATATCTGCATTATTGTTTTTAGTATTCTCAGCTGCTGGTCCAGCTTTCAAACCAACTGTTGATGGGAAATTTACTCGTCTGTGTAAATTTTGTTTTTTACTTTCTCTTGCCTATATGAATATATAGGAAGGAAAGTATTGTTTTCATGTCGATTTTTCGAAATCGAGTTTTCACCGGATCTATACGTTTTCAGACCGCCTGAACCCAAAAAACATGTTTTTAGCGATTGGTCTGTGTGTGTGTGTGCGCGCGCGCGCGTGCGTGCGTGCGTGCGTGCGCGCGCGTGTGTCTGTGTGTGTCTGTGTGTGAACAGAATATCTCAAGAACGGAACATCGTACGAACTTGAAACTTGAAACTTAAGTTACATACCACTACCGGACGCGACACGAACATTTTCATCAAAATCGGTCAACCGGAAGTAGTTGTTTATTCGTATAATTTTTCACTTTTTTGCGATTTTCTCAAAAACTGGTCCTACGATTTTTTTTAAAATCGCCTATTTTACTCAATTTTTTATTCTCTACAAGATAGGGTAGGCGCCATGTTTGCTGAAATTCTCGGTGAGGCTGTTTTCACGTAAAAACGTTGTTTTTTTAAGATTACGGCTTTAATATAAATTTTAGCGCAAAAACTTATATAATAAAAGTTGTAGAGAATTTAAAAACCTACAACTTCTGTTTCAAACATTTTTTTGTATGACGCTTAGTTTAGCAGTAATTAGCGATTTTCTGATTTTTTCTCACGAAAACGTGTGAAAAATCGATTTTTTTAAGATTTTGGCCTTAGTATGCATTTTACGTCAAAAGTGTATATAACTTAATTTATATAAAATTAAAAGATCTACAACTTTTATTTAATGTATTTTTCTCTATAGAGCCTAGTTTAGCGTGAAATAGTGATTTTCCGTATTTTTAAGCAAGACTGAGGTTGATTTTCATTTTGAGTGTTTCACTCATGATTAAAATAAGGTTATGTTTATTGAGGTTAGTTTTTTGTTTATTTCTAATATTTTATTACTAATGTTAAATTATATTGTAAATTATTTGCATTGGCAAGAGAAAGTTGTGTGAGTGTTTCACACCAGATTTTTATGTTTGCCTTTTCCAGTAAATTTATAATTTTAACATTTAGGAACATTTTTCTCGGAAATTATTAAACCTACCAGGCTAAAATTTTCACCAGTTACTTATCTTGTACATACACATATACCAATATTTTTATGACTTCATCAGATGCTCCAAAAATTAGCAATATGCAAAAAAACGTTGAAAAAAATTGTAAAGACTGTTATTTATTATTTTGTTTTAAATTTTATGGTCCAACAGATTGAATTGAAAAAAATTCAGTACCTAAAGAAACCCGACAAATATAAGTGTAAAAAGTTTCATTTCCTCATCCTTTACCAATCCTATGAAAAATGTACCTAAAAAGAGCAAATTTAACATTGGCGGTATATAAAGTACAGTCTCCCCTTAAGGAGAATGAGGTGAAAATGTTAATTTCATAGGAGCCGTTTTCAAGAAAATTAGACGAATAAACTACTTCTCTGATTGATCGATTTTGATGAAAATTTTCATGTCGAGTACCCTTGTAGTACCTAATGTAAGTTTCAGGGGACCTGAACCCAAAAATTTAGTATTTTGTTTAGTAATTTAGTATTTTGTTAAAAACTCAATTCAAAAAAATTGACCTAAAAACAATACTTTCCTTCCCTATATATCCAGTATAGGATAAGAGAAAGTAAAAAGCTCCTTCATGGCACTTTCTAACAAAATTATTCTGTGTAATGATTTCTCTACTAAACATCACAAGATGCGTTTACTGAAAAATGTATTGGCATGAAATATCAACCAATGCACGAAAGATTAATCTTAATCACATAATTACAACTACGCCCATGTAACAACCGGGCTGAATAACTATTAAAAACTAGGGGAAAGAAAGGAGTAGAGGTATGTTATGAAAGCAGTTTCGTGCGTTCCTGAAAACATTGTCTCTGCCTCGCTACTAACACATTCCGCCAAAAAAGTACAACAATAACAAAAGAAAAGCATGAGTGCAATATATTCGCGCACGTGCGTGTGTGTGTTCTGTGGTGTGCGTATTGTTTCTTTTCAATTCTGGAAAATAGATAGATAGATAGAGAGCTAGAGAGAGGGGAGAGAGAGAGAGTGAGTGAGAGATGGAGAAAGAAAGAAAGAGGAGAGGGAGAAAGCGTGCAGAAGGATGAAGAGGGGTGTACGGAAGGATACATCGAGTTGCAATAAATGTTTTTGATTATGGCAGTATACTAAAGCTATGATGTTGTACATCCCAGTTGTAAAGTGGGCCTATCTATATTATTAAATCTTTAACAATCAAGATTTATATGTCAGATATACTTTTATTATCACTGTATCTAGAAAATAGAAAAAGTATTATATATAATACATATTGTGTACTTTGATGGTTGGGGTTTAATTAACCATACTCTCTCAGGAATGGTCGGCCTGGGTCTGTACAAGATTACACGTCATACACATCATCCTCATCTCATTGGGTCATGGGGTTGCTTATTGTTCTAAATTGAACAGATTGCAACGTACACAAATTAGGAATAAAAAAATAAAAAAAACATATCAATTTTGTATGTTTTATCTGGATTATTTTATGAAATATTTGAGTAAAAGATTTTCCGCAAGAAACAGGGTTGAAGGTAGTAGACAATTATCAGAATAACTGTACAAGAAAAATGGATGACTAACGGAAACGTTCAGAAAATGAAGTCTAAAATTCTTTTACCTTTGTAAAAAATGACAGTCAAAAAAACTTATATTTGAGACATTAAACGACAGACCTAAGGTGTCAGATAAATGGTTTAAAAAGGTCAGAAAGGATATTGACAAAACCCGAATAAACTAAGAAAACTTCTTTTATTTCGCTTCAAGGATTAGGTTTCCTGAACCTGTTCTAGTACCCATCTTTCCTCAGTCTTTCCACATCTCTCCTACCTATTGGTTTGTAATTAAGTCATTTCTAGTATCATTCTTCCCAAAAGACTGCCACCTTATTTTACTTCGCTTGATTTTGTCTGGAAAAGGTGTAACTAATATAATGTGTTTCTGATTTCTTCATTTAATTCTTTCTCTTCTGGTACATCCATATACACTTCGCAGACACTTCGTTTCAGCGGCCTGAATTTTGCCACAGATTCACCATTAAATAAGAGAATGGGGATAGCAACATAGTGTCGTAGAATTTCATTTGAGCGTCTTTTTTGTTTTTAAAATTTTGATGTGTAGTTCAATATAAACCTTGAAATTTAGTGATTTGTCCAACGCATCCCTATCCAAATCATATGAAACATCATTTCCTGGGTATTTGAAGTGTTTTACATTTTTGATTATTTTTCCTCTCGGTTTTATTCTTGTTCTTATTGTGTATTTCCCTTTAAATTCCATTGTTTTTGTTTTACTTTTTGAAATTTCCAAGTTATAATTCTTTTTAATTTTGTCCAACATAAACATCACTTCGTTTACTACATCATGCAAGAAAACATAATTTACTGAACTAATTTAAACAACTGTTCACTGACTTTTAGGGCACAAAGAACTAAACCAGAACACCAGATTAATGGGTGAAAGATAAAACCCTACAACAATTTAGTGCTTAGAATGTGGCCTGCAAAAAGAGGTTCCAGAAATATCTAACATTACTTTGAAGTAATGTTAGTCTTAAATTTACTATAATTACATAAAAGAAAAAATGTTTTATGCAAAAATTATTTATTTAGTAGCATGATACTTTTTTCATCAAATAAACTGCATGCTAAAAATTGTATTTGGTAGCATGTTTTTTTTATTATCTAATATTCTTATATTTAAATATGAAATTTTAAAAGTATCCATTGGTTTTTTTGTAATATTTAGTTGTTTTATTTTTTAACATAAAAATGCATGTTGAATCATTTTAAATTTAAAAATAACATAATTTATTTTTAGATCTATATGTGTACTAACTCAAAAAAATAATGAAAACCATACATAACAATATAAACTAAATATATAAAAGATAAAAGAAAGGCATGAGTCATGTTTCACTTGACCTTGTCTATAATTTTACTTGCACTGACATTCTATCATTATTTAATAATAACTTATATTCACATTTTGACACGTTCATAGAACAAAACTGACGGTGTTAATAATCTTAATAATTTCTTCCTTATTTATTTTTAAATATCTATAATTAGATTAGTCTGTATTTGATTTTTTTAATTTCTCTTGCCTTAAATGAATATTGTATATAGAGATGGAAAGTATTGTTTCATGTCGATTTTTCTAAATTGAGTTTTCACTTAACCTTTTCTTACCCAGTGAGGCATAGAAGTCACATTGGAGTGAAATAACAGACATGAAAACTTTAATTGTTAGTGACTACTTTTGATTAAAGAGCGCTGGATGTGAAGTGTAATAATTTTCTGTACCCTAGCCAGGAATCGAACCTGAGACCTCCGCTTTGCAGTGTAAGATGCTGACCACTACACCACGGATGTGACCATTAGTTTCTTTTTAAAGTTAGTTTTAGTCTTAAATATTCGTGTTCATTAACTAAAATAAAGTAGCATTTCTTCGAGTATGTTGAATGTACATACAAGTATATTTTTTAGGCTGTAAATACTGATTTTGTCCATTTTACCAATATTTTTGAATTGTAACCTTTTTTAAGTCTTAAATAATGCTTTGCTACAAATCTAAGCAAGAGAATATTGTTTAGGAAGCCTGCACATGATTTTTACTTATTCATATTGTTGGGAACTTTGATACCATCAAGCCCAATGTGACATAATGTGTCACACTTTTTTGTCACGCCATGAAAAAAAGGCTGAAGGTCTAAAAGTGATTTTATTTCACTTAAATGTCAGTAAAGTGTATGAAACAATGCACACATATTTGTTTGTGTAAAGTTAAAAAATTTGGGATTGAAAGGGTTAACATACATGTTTTCAAGCCACCTGAAACAAAAAAAAAACGTGTTTTTAGTGATTGGTCTGTGTGTCTGTGTGTGAACAAAATGTCTCAAGAATGTTTTATTAAGAATGCAACCCTATGTTAAAAGCCACAATCTACGGCATATTTTTATTTTCTGTACTTTACAAATTATTAATCTAAATTATTATTTTACAAATGAATAGCAATTTGCAATGAAAACATTGTATCTTCTTATAATCAGGGTTGCGTCCTTAATAAAACACCCAGTTTTTCCTTAGAAAAAACCATTGCTGACACAATATAACGAAACGACTGCTGTCACCACACTAATGCTTGACTGGAACATTTTAACTGTCTTAGGTAGTTGACCTTGAGTACACTGTTGCCAACATACTGATTGGGGACAGAAAATTTACCGATGTATTACTTCTATCTTCTTATAATCAGGGTTGCGTCCTTAATAAAACACCCGTTAGTACAAAGTAGAAATTTAGTTACCATTACAGGAACAGATACAAACATTTTAATCAAAATCAGTCAAACAGAAGTAGTAGTTTATTCATTTGATTTTTCACGTTTTTGTAATTTCCTCAAAAATGGCTCCTACAGTTTTTTTTTTTTAAATCGCCTCATTTACTACATTTTACGCTCAAGATAGGAAAAGCGCCATGTCTGCTGAAATTCATGGGGGGCTGTGCTCTCATGGTAAAATATGGTTTTTTTAGGATTACAGCCTTAATACGCAATCTAGAGCAAAAAAGTGCAACCAAAGTTGTAGAACATTTAAAAACCTACAACTTTTATTTCAAAAACCTTTTTGTACAAAACTTAGTTTAGCATCAATTAGTGATTTATTGTATTAAGTCAAACAGAGGTTGATTTTCATTTTATGTCATTCACTCATAATTAAAATTAGATTACGTTTTTCATTTTACATTGTTTACCTATGATTAGGTTATATGTTTTAATACCTACAATGGTAAAAGACAGTCGCGTGAGCGTTTCACACCAGATTTTTTAATTGAAAGTTGTAAAACTAGAGTTGTCCTATTTTTCTCTTGAAGCTCAGTTACGAAATACTTAAATGTTTAAAAGTCGATTTTATTATAGTTGTTGTTGTTTAGGTCATCAGCCGCAAGGCTGGTTTGAACCTGTAGAGGTTTTACTAAGTAAAACGAGGAGTGAGGTGGTTTACCATTGCCTTCCTCACTGAGTGGAAAAGTATGCTTATCAGCATGCCGGGCCCTCTGAAAAGCACATATTTTCCACTCTGCAAATGACACCTTCACTTCATTCACCACAGGGTCTGGCTGTATAATAAAATTCATTACTTTCAGAGGAGATAACTCTGATTAGTGTCTTTTACACCTCTACCTCTTCTGTTCTTAAATGATTCAGTCATTTTGGCTGACCATGTGATAAGAAACAGAACTATTTATTTTAGCCCTGCAACGAACAGATTGAGTGTAAATAATTTGACACTCTACCTGTCTGTTATGGGCAGTTATTATAGTTGTAGGAAGAAAAGGATTTTTCTTAATATATTTCAACTTGTATTATTTAGGAAAGGATTTTTTTGTTTATTTTTTAAATCCCTAATGTTTGTGCGTTGAAATCTGTTCAATTAAAGAACAATAAGCAACCCCATGACCAAATGAGATGAGGATGATACGTATGACATATAAATGAGATGTAGTCTTGTACAGACTCAGGCTGACCATTCCTAAGAAGTTTGGTAAATAAACCCCAACCATCAAAGTATACTGGTAACCACTGTCCAGTATTCAAATCTGTATAAAAGTAACTATATTTACCGATTGGAATTGTTGGACGAGATCTGCATATAGGGGGACATAAGATAGAGGTATGTGAAGAATATAAGTATCTAGGTGTGGTGTTGAGTAAAGAAGGAAACAGCCAACGGGAGATAGTAAATAGAGTGACTCAGGGAAAAGTAGTTACAGGAATGCTGAATTCAGTTTTGTGGTCAAAGGATATCCGGACAGAAACAAAGTGTAGAATTGAAAGAGCGATACAACAAAGCGTTCTTACATATGGTGCGGAAACGTGGGAGCTAACTGAGAGAAGTAGACGAAGGATTGCGGCTGCACAGATGGACTTCTGGAGACGCAGTTGTCGTGTTTCGAGGATGGACCATATACGAAATGAAACAATCTGGCAGAGAGTAGGAAAACCAAGTAGGGTATTGGATGAAATTGGGAAAAAGGTATTGTTTTGGTATGGGCACTTGAGAAGGATGAGTGAGAGCAGATGGCCCAGTAGGATATGGAATTGGACCCCAACAGAGAGAAGGAAAAGAGGCCATCCAACGAGACGGTGGATGGAGGAGGTGATGGAAGCAATGAGCAAGAGAGATCTGCAGGAGGGTGATTGGCTGGATCGGGAAGCTTGGCGATTGAAATGCGAAAGACGGCTTTAATTGCTGTAGAAGTTCGCAAAAAAAAAAAAAATAAAAAAAAAAAAAATAAAATTAACTACCTTTATTTGAATTTATACCAAGAAAACCTCATCCCTGAAAATCAGCTGATAAACAGCTGATTTTGGCGACAACTCTACTGCTAGACCAACCCATGGGTTAAATTTGTAGATTTAAAAATTATATATTTATGCAACTACAGTCAAAATATGATCAATGGTGATGTGTTTGGTTTTTTGTGAAATTTGAATTGGGTTTCCATTTTTAAAAGCAACAAGTGAAATTATTGGTATATCCGATGGATTTTTTCATTTATGTAAAGAATGTTAAAAACTGAATAGAATGTATAATTAGAAACATATGAAGGAGTGTTAATAACTGTCCTCAGCATTTTGTATTAAAAACCTTCATTAAAAAATGTTGTTGTTGTTTAGGTCAACAGCCGAAAGGCTGGTTTGAACCTCTAGAGGTTTTACTAAGTAAAAACGAGGAGTAAGGTGGTTTATCATTGCCTTCCTCACTGAGTTGAAAGAGTATGCTTATCAGCATGCTAGGCCCTCCGAAAAGCACTCACTTTCCACCCTGCAAATGACACCTTCACTTCATTCACCACATGGTCTGGCTGCGTAGTGAAATTCATTACTCTCAGAGGAGATAACTCTGATTAGTGTCTTTTACACCTCTACCTCTTCTGTTCTTAAAATAGTTCAGTCATATAAGTGGCTGACTATGTGATAAGAAACAGAAATTTTTTTAGCCCTGGACCAAACAGATAGAGTGCAATTAAAATAACACTCCACCTGCCCGTTTTGGGCATTAAAAAATGTTATATTATTTAAAAAAATATAATTTGGAATTAGAGTTCATGCAAGAGATAAATCCAGGTTCTTAAAATAATTAAAATCACATTTCATTGTGTCATTACTATAACTCATTTCAGATTAAAGTAATTTAAATTGCTTCTCATCATTAACCATTATATTCTTCTAATAATCCTATATATTTGTTTTTTTTTTACAGTGTCTGACCCACTTAAAAGTATGCTATTCCTGGATCACCCACCTTCCCCTCTTCTTATCTTGTCACACGCATTAAAACTTTTCCCTCTTCTCATCTCTCTTAATCCTTATTAATAGGCTTTCTTCCACACTATTCAGATATTGAATTTCAACACATGAGAGTACAGTACCTAATAATTTATATATGTAGGTGGATTTAAAAGATTATCTAAAAGAGATTAAATTGATTTTACAGAGCATTACCCTGAAAACTCTCCTTCTCTAACTTTTACTTAATTTGTTTAACATTATGTGTCTGCTTTTTACTTTCGTTAAAAATACAAATACGTTATTAGATTATGTTAATACAGTTTAATGTACTCCTACAAAAATATATAAATTTCTTAATTATTATTTATTTATACTTTGTAATTATACTGTATGCCCATTACAAACAGGCGGAATGTCAAATTACTTATTCTCAATAAGTTCATTGCAGGGCTAAAATAAATAGTTCTGTTTCTTATCACATGGTCAGCCAATTAAATGACTAAAAAAATAATTTTTTTTTATACATAATCACTTATTGTCACCTTCAATATACACTCCTTCTCTATCCCTACAACGCTCCATGCGAATTTTCCATTGTTGGAAACAGAACTGGAAGTCATCTTCTGTCAGCTCCTTCAGGACACTTCAGAACGCTTTCTCCTTTACAGGTTCCACAAACTCAAATCTTGTCCCTTTTTATGCAGATTTCACGTTAGGGAACAAGTCATAATTATCACAGGTCACATGGTGCAAGATCTGGTGAATAAGGTGGATGTTCTAATACTGGGATCTGTACTTGGCTAGGAACCTCTTGACAGATAACGCGGAATGTGCTGGCACATTGTCTTGATGGAGAACCCATGATTTGTCCTTCCACTTTTCGGGGCGTTTTCTCCTTACTCTTTGACATAGTTTAGAAAGTACCTCAAGGTAGTAATATTGATGAATTGTTTGACCTTCAGGAACCCAGTGAAGGTACACAATCCCATTGATATAAAAAAAAAACAATCATCATTGCATTAAATTTTGACTTGCTCATTCGAGCATTTTTGGCTCTCCGTGAAGTTTGGTCTTCTAGTGCAAGGATTGGCGCTTCGTTTCCGGATCATAAGTAAAAAACCACGTTTCATCACATGTTATTATTGTTTCCAAAAAACTGGGTCATTTTCAATCGCGTACAAAGTGTCAGTACAAACATTTTTGCGAGCTTCATTTCAAACATTTTTGAGCGGCACTTGTCCTGAAGGAGCTGACAGAAGATGACTTCCTCCAGCACTGTTTCCAACAGTGTAGGGATAGAGAAGGAGTGTATATTGAAGGTGGCAATAAGTGATTATGTATAAAATAAAAATAAAACTTTTTACGTCAGTCTCGTTATTTAATAGCCACACCTCGTATTGTTGTTGTTGGTGTTGATGTTGTTTAGGTCATCAGCCGAAAGGCTGGTTTGAACCTGTAGAGGTTTTACTAAGTAAATCGAGGAGTGAGGTGGTTTACCATTGCCTTCCTCACTGAGTGGAAAAGTATACTTATCAGCATGCCAGGCCCTCTGAAAAGCATATATTCCACTCTGCAAATGACACCTTCACTTCATTCACCACAGGGTCTGGCTGTATAATGAAATCCATTACTTTCAGACGAGATAACTCTGATTAGTGTCTTTTACACCTCTACCTCTTCTGTTCTTAAATGATTTAGTCATTTAATTGGCTGACCATGTGATAAGAAACAGAACTATTTATTTTAGCCCTGCAACTAACAGATTGAGTGTAAATAATTTGACACTCCACCTGTCTGTTATGGGCAAATACCTCATATATTGTGTAAAAAATATGACATATTATATCTCAGTGATTACATTAAGTTGAATAGATATCTTTACTTAAAAAATACATAAATAAACGTATAATTAACATGTATATTTGACTAAATAATATATATTACATTATATCATTTAAAATTGAAATATGGGTTTTTAAAGTAATAGTTATAGACTTAACTAAATATAAAAATTAATGGTCATCTGTCATACTATAAGTAATTTAACACCATTATTTAGAAATTATTGTGTTAGATGAATACATTTTAGTGAAAGAGTGATTGAACTAAGTTAAGACAACTTGGAGACGGGAATAAAATATTTTTAAAATAGAAAGGATGTTTAGAAATGAAATATAGGGAGGGTGGTTTGGCATTCATTCTCTTTAACTGCAACCTTGCGGTCCATTTGAACATTTGCCAAGCATGTGCAACTCTAGTTTTCTGTTAAACTATTGCTTATGAAAGGCTGGAAATAACTGAAATGGTTAAATCACAGAAATTTTATACTTTCACGTTTATTTAAAAAGTAAACCTCTAACAATATGAAAAATTTTAAGTTTAATAAATTTTACAGAATTTTGTTAAGTTAACATGTAATGGTAAATTAAAACCAAAATCAAAATTCATAATTATGTATTTTCAAAACTTTATATTTTATGTATTTTGATCTTTTAAAAAGACATCAGGTGTTAAACATACTTCTTTGTCCAATTACATAAAACAATCATTTCCTTCCTATATATTCATATAGAAAAGGAAAGTATTGTTTTCATGTCGATTTTTCAAAATAGAGTTTTCACCGGATCTACACGTTTCCTGACCCACTGAATCCAAAAAACATGTTTTTAGCGATTGGTCTGTGTGCGTGCGTGAACAGAATATTTCAAGAACGGAACATTTTACGAACTTGAAACTTAAGTTACATACCACTAACGGACCCAACGCGAACATTTTCATCAAAATCGGTCAACCGGAAGTAGTAGTTTATTCCTGTCGTTTTTCACTTTTTTGCGATTTTCTCAAAAATGGGTCCTACGATTTTTTTAAAAATCGCCTGGTTTACTAAAATTTTTATGCTCTACAAGATAAGGCCATGTCTTCTGAAATTCTTGAAGAGACTGTTTTCTCATAAAAAAATGGTTTTCTTAAGATTGTGGCTTTAATATGCATTTTAGCGCAAAAACGTATGCAATAAAAGTTGTAGACAATTTAAAATCTTACAACTTTTGTTTCTAACATCTTTTGTATAACGCTTAGTTTAGCGGTAAATAGGGATTTTCTGTCTTTTTTTCTCACGAAAAGTGTGAAAAATCGATTTTTTTTTAAGATTTCAGCCTTAGTATGCATTTTACGACAAAAATGTACATAATAAAATTTAGAGGAAATTAAAAGATCTACAACTTTTATTAAGAGCATGTTTCTCTGCAGAGCCTAGTTTAGTGTGAAAGAGTGATTTTCCGTATATTTAAGCCAAACTGAGGTTGATTTTCATTTTGCGTCTATCACTCATGATTAAAATAAGGTTATGTTTTTTGAGGTTAATTTTTTGTTTATTTCTAATGTTTTATTACTAATGCTAGGTTCTATTGTTAATTAATTGCATTGGCAAGAGAAAGTTGTGTGATTGTTTCACACCAGATTTTTGTTGTTTCTTTTAGATAGAAATTCTCTTTAAATTTTTTCTTGCTTTTTTAAAGTCACATCATCAGCTCAATAATCAACGACTACGGTAGGTTATGTAACAGTGGGTTTTAACTTGTAAAAATTTTCAGACCCTAGGCAGGAATCAATCCCAGGACTTTCATATTTTAGGCTAGCATGCTGCCACGATCCTACGGCGGTGGCCTCTTTAAATTTTGTTTGTTCAACTGTTTAAGATAACTTGTCCAATTGATTTTTTATCATCGAACTGACTGGGCTGTCAAGATTTTATGTTTATTTATATGTTAAGAACTTTTAAAGCATATATTTCAATGAATATTTTTTTAGAGTATAATATTTTTCTTTTAATTTTCCAGAGGGAGCAACATGTAGTGTGGTACAGTGTAAAGAAAAGCAAGCTTGTTTGACTGAATTACCTTCAGGTGATCCCCGTTGTGTAACGTGCAGCTATAGATGCCCGAAACCAAAACAAAATTCATCACAAGGGACAATATGTGGTTCAAATAATCGTACTTATCATTCGTGGTGTCATATGCTCAAAGACGCTTGTGCAACGGGTTATGTAATTGAGACAAAGTATCCAGGTTCATGTTCTTTAGGTAAGTCTTTTACTTTAAAAAATTTTTAGATTTAAAACTTTAAGTTATTATCGCAACAAATGGATAGAGTTTCTTCAACAAATGAAACGAGATAGAATTCCGAAATAGGTTCTTGTATACAGACCTGAAGATACAGCTTTGGAAGATCTCAACTAATAAATATATCTATTTTAATTGTATTGGTTCGTTTATTATAATTATTTATATTTTCAAATGATATTTTGTTCCCAATTCTATTTGCAATTATCTTCGTAGATTTTGTTTGCTGGTCAGGCCAATTCATCAAGGAAACCTAGAAAGTTTGTTTTGATTGTCCTTCCTATTTTTATTTTATGAGGCATATTCTCAGCCATTCCCATTTCTAGAGCACACTTGATCTAGTGTAATTCTTCATCTCATGCTTAGTAGACTTCTTTTATTGTGAGAGGTTTATGTTTTCTGGTAGTGTTTTCATTCGGGTGTTGGTGTAAAAGTTTAAGAGTTCTGTTGGTTCTTCCCAATTTAGAAATTTTGTTAAACTATTTAACTAGAATTTCCAGATTGTTTTTATTGTTATGGGTCAGTTTTTAATGTTTTGATCCTTCATTAGTAGGTGGTTTAGGTGTTTTTATTTTTGGAAACTGAATGATTTTTCTTTACGAGTTGTTTACAGTTTTGAATTTTCTGTCTTTCACATCTCAGATGTCATTTCCTCTATCTTCTCAATCATCCTGTGCCAACCCTCTAACCCTCTCTTGTCCATAAACTCCATGACATTATCAATCCACTTCCTCACTGGTCGCCATCTTCTTTGTCTCTCGTATGAAACCCAACTGAAGGCTCTCCCCTCCTACATTCTCTGCAGGTGCCCTTACCACCGTAACCTTTTTCTCTTAATATCCTCTGTAATATGTTCAGTTTCATCCATTCTCTTCAGAATCTCATCATTTTATATTGGTTTAGTCTTGAAGCTCAACAACTCCTCCTTAGGAAATTCATTTTTGTAGCTAACACCCTCTTTTTATTTCTTTCAGTCAAGTCCCATGTCTCAGCACCATAGGTAAGCATGCTCTTCTGTATTTCATCTCCGGTTTTTTTTTCTCCTTCCAGATAACTTTAGACCACAACACTGAATTCAACAACTGGGTAACTCTTTTCCGTTGTGTAATTCTTTTCACTATTTCCCGCTGACTAGCAGCCTCTTTACTAAGAAACACTCCCAAGTATTCTGGTATTTATAATATTTATACTATTCACATTGGTATAGAAATCAGACAAACTAATGTCCCATAGCCGAGCGAGTGAGAGGGAGATATGTGGTATAACTACGCATGCGCTCAAAGGTCTTTACCGTAATAATCCAAATCTGAAAACATACTACAGTCGTTATCTTGCTTGTCAGTTTACTGCATGCATGAACGCTTGCTCACAACAGTGAGTGTAACTAAAGACAATGTTATTGGAACGGCGTGTATGGCTTGTGCGAGTGAGACCGTTATGCATTCTCTCACTCCCACAGCTAGGGGACATTAGTTCATCTGAATACAATACATCAATATTTTCCCCTCTATTTGCAAATCTTAGCAAGATACTCCAATAGATATATGTTTTGTTTTAGCAAAATTTATAGTCAGACTCCAATTCTTGTAAGTCTTTCAGTTTTCTCATTTCATAATCCATGTCATACTCATCAGATATTGCAATAACTTGATTATCTGTAAATAACAGGCTGTGTAAAAATTCACTACAAATATTTTTTTTTAATCACAAACATTTTTTAATCCCTAATGTATATACAATTTGTTCAATTTTTAAAACAATAAGCAACCCCATGCCCCAATAAGATGAGCATGATGTTTATTATGTGTAAATGAGGTATAGTCTTGTACAGACTCAGACCAACCATTCTTGAAATAGTATAGTTAATTGAACCCTAACCATCAAAGTACACCCGTAACCACTGTCTTGTATTCAAATTTGTATTAGTATTGGTATTACCTTTACTAGGATTTGACTTTCATCGAAAATCAGTTGTTAAACCGCTGACTTGCGACAACGACTTTACCGCTAGACCAACCAGGTGGATTTTCCACTACTTTAGTACTTCATTATACAGAGTGTCCCATGAGGAAATCAACATACTTTACAGGCATATTCCTCTTATCAAAATAATGAGAAAAGTTCATATAAATATAGGTCCGAAAACGCTTCGTTAGCAAGTTACAGCTGGCAAAATATTTTGCCTTGGGTTCAAAGACTACTCCTAAATAAAGCCAACCTGGAGTCTAGGTTGGTCATTTAACAAACTAATTGCACAGAAAAGCTAAAAAATCTGTTTTCAGACGACAGAGTTTTCAATTTTATTTTGAAAATCATGAAAAATATTGAAGATACACATCTAAAACCTATTTTAATCATTTTATCGGGTTAAAATTCTTAATAACCATCAAATCTACTCATAAAATTGGGTACCTAGACTTTCGGATGGCTTTATTTAGAAGTAGGCTCTTAATCCAAGGTGAAATCTTTTGCCAGCTGTAAATTGCTAAGGAAGTGTTTCCATACCTATGTTCATATGAACGTTTTTTATTATTTTGATAAGAGGAACATCTATAAAAAGTATGTCAGTTTCCTCGTGGGACACCCTCTATAAACAAAAAATGAATGATACTAATATATATTTCACAAATAAATTTTTCAAATGCATTCTGCCAACCATTAATATAAATTACAGTATAAATGAAATTTATCACCTTACCTTTGGTTGCTTTTTAAGTTATAAAAACTTACACGCATTTCTGTGGTAGCCCTACCACCTTCTTCAGAGCAATATTAATTAAAATTTCAAACGGTGTTTCCATTTAGTCATTTAGATTAAAACTGTCTTAAATTTCATTCCTGTATTTGTTTATAGTACTTATTACAATAGATGGCAGCAGCTTCTTTAATAAACTGTCATCTTTAATTTTAATTTTTTTTTTTTTTATTAATTTATTTAACGTCGCATCAACTACAACGGTCATTAGCGACGACGTTGGGGTGTAACGTATGAAAATATGCCGTGCCTGAGTGGGATTCGAACCCGGACCACATGATGAGAAGCAAGTACGTTACCAACTGCGCCAATGCGGCCGGCCGCATTAATTGTTCATTAATATTATTATTAATTCGTTGATCGACCGACTAAGGATCACGTTAAGCACTATGCATTTTGGTCTCTTCTTCTCAGGATGTCATTCCTCTTATCTGCCCAAAAAGCCTTCATTCGTTCGGAATGCTCCTTTCTTCTCTCATCCGTCCACCTCCCACCAGTACCCTCTCTTCTTGCAGATTGCACAGGCAGACTTATCCTTTTGTCATTTGTCTTCTGCCTAAATTTGTCTCTATCGTAAATGTCCTCTTCTTCAACTCGAAGTTTTTTTAGATCATCTTTAGTATTGATAAACCACTTCAAAGTAGTCTTAGTATTATCAAAGTTATTCAAAATTTTCTTTGTCAGTCTGTCATTGCTCATCCTCTTTATGTGCCCGTAAAATCGATTTCTCCTTCTTCTGAAAGTCTCTGACATCCTCTCTACATGTTCATACAATTTGGTGTTTGAAACGTTTTTATAGGTATTGTGTTCTTCATCATATCGTGGCCCATAGATCTTTCTCAGAATCCTTCTTTCTCTCTTCTCGACATCTTCTATAAGTCCTTTATTTTCTGAGGTCAATGTCTCCGATGCATATAAAGGCACAGGCTTTACTACTGTTTCGTAATGTCTTAACTTTGCAGTTCTTTGTTGTTCATTAATTATTTTATCTTTTTTTAAATTTAAGTGGATTGAATTTTAGTGGCAATAAAATATATATATATTTTTTTGTTCTAGGAGGTGGTGAGAAAATAAAAACGGTGATGAACACTGTACTTGATAATGGACAGATCTTCTCATAGCCTTTCTACCTTAGTACATCTATGATAATCTGAAACTGTTATTAAAAAAAATATATACACATATATAATAAACATTAATTTCATTTGCATGTACACTGGTACAATGTAATATACTCTACAACATTAATTAAAATTTATTAGTTCTATCCAAACAAGTATTACATACTTTTAATTAAACGTCTACTGTATTACGAAGGCCAGAAATTTAAATAAATGTCAATAATAATAATGAAAATAATCCTAAATTAATATTGTGAATTAATGTCTGATTATAAAATTATTTATATAAATATATATTATTATATTACGTATAATTATATAGGTCATTGTAAATAGGTTAGATTGTATTTAATTCTATGTTTTAATTATAAATTAACTTAATAATTTGTTAAGTAATTATATAAGGCTGATGTGTTTAAATGTAAGAAATAAGAATAATAAATACTCCATGTTTATATTAGCAAAATATTTATTATGTTTGTAAATTATAAATGTTTATATGATATTATACAAGCAATTATAAGTATGTAATCATAATTTTGATTTTAGTAATATTAAAACCCAATTTGTTTATAATGTATTATAATATTTATGTTTTATTGTATGATTTTGATTTTGTTTTAATTTTTTTTAAATTGTTGTGTAAAGTAATGTAATTTAATGTATCAAGCCATTTAGAACATTACAGTAGATACTAATACGTTTAAGATTTTACAGCCAAATAATTAATAATTAATTTGGGTGCATTTATAAATTCTGTATCCAAGAAGTAAAGGAAGTTACCTCCATTTTTGAAATTTTTCAGAAGAACCAAAAAAATGAATTTTTTTTCATTTAAAAAAAATTCTGGTGTTAGAATTTTTTTTAAATTTGTACCAAGTATAGCCTCTGTTACAGAGATTTAAATGATTAAACAACTTTCTTAACTTCTACACCTCTCTGACCACACACAGAACTTGAGTTAATCAAACGAAAACAAAATTTAGACAAACATATTGTGCTAATTCTATTTTGATAAAGAAACAGCATTTTATTCACAACAATGTTTGAAAAAATTATAGAATTCAAGCAAATTCTGAGACCTATCAGTAAGATGATAAAAACAAAATAACTCAAAATAAAATTACTTATTGTTAATAATGAGCATACGTTCAATTAGAGTTAAAAATTGTTGTTGTTATTTAGGTCATCAGCCAAAAGGCTGGTTTGAACCTGTAGAGGTTTTACTAAGTAAAACGAGGAATGAGGTGGTTTACCATTGCCTTCCTCACTGAGTGGAAAAGTACGCTTATCAGCATGCCAGGCCCTCTGAAAAGCACATATTTTCCACTCTGCAAATGACACCTTCACTTCATTCACCACAGGGTCTGGCTGTATAACGAAATTCATTACTTTCAGAGAAGATAACTCTGATTAGTGTCTTTTACACCTCTACCTCTTCTGGTCTTAAATGATTCAGTCATTCAATTGGCTGACCATGGGATAAGAAACAGAACTATTTATTTTAGCCCTGCAACAAACAGATTGAATGTAAATAATTTGACACTCCACCTGTCTGTTATGGGCAGGTTATTAAAATGGTCTGTTATTAAAAATTGTAGTGATTTTAAAAATTTCCACATCATATACAAAAGTGGAGTTAATGTGCTTACTGCAACTTTTAAAAAATGGAAGCAAGTCAGATACCAGTTAATACTGTAAACTATTAAATAGAGCATTTCTTGTTGATTTTCAAACTTAATTTTGCCAAAATGGAGTTAACACCCTTTACTTCTAGGGCACAGAATTTATTATCTACTTATAATTTTTGTTAATAATGTATATAGGTAGTTTATTTTTAATATTAAAATTATTTTTATAATTTGATAATAATGAAACTAAAAAGTATTATGCTTACATATTATTATATTATATTACGTAAAATATTAAATTAAAAAATTTGGTGTAGTTCATAAGTTTGGATAATTTCTAATATGGACATATAAATGTTATTTATAAAACATAATTTGTAACTTATTATGTTACTTAAATTGAAAATTTGGTACTACTTTAAGTTGTTTAACCTTTACAGTGCCAGCGTCCTAATATTAGGATGTCAAATATTAATATTAATATAAATATAATATATTTATTATTATTATTATTATTATTATTATTAATATTTTATGGCCTACAAAGGACCACTTTAGTCATTTTACATTTAAAGTCTTTCCTTCTTTCTTCCTTTTCTTTTCCGCCCAATATTTTTTCATCCTTTCCGAGCGCAATTTTCTTTCCTCCTCTGGAACCACTCTTCCCAATCGTTGCTTGTTCCTTCCCGGCTGTAGTATAACGCGTTCATCCTTCAATATCTTCAATGCATCTGTCTTGTGTTTTAAATCTTCTATTGTAATTTGTAACCTTCCAATATCTTCCTTTAATTCTGTGATCCATTTAATATCACTTTTACTATACCACAGTTTTTCTATTATTTTCCTGCTAGTTCTATTTTCAGGTGTCCTTAAAAGATGTCCCAGGAATGATATTCGTTTCTTTTTAATTATACTTGTAATAGGTTCTATGTTTTTGTAGACCATTTCGTTGGAAGCTAGTCTCCAAACTCCGTCTACTTGATAGTTTTTGTTCAAGCAAGTTCTGACTATTCTTCTCTCAATCCTGAGGACCTTATCTATTGCAATGGTATTTGTTGTTTTAAATATTGTTTCACTTGCGTATGTAATTTGTGGTAGGGCGACTGTTCTGTAGTGTCTTAGTTTTGTATTTATTGAAAGACATCTTTCATGATATGTGTTCCTAGTAACATGTTTAATCCTAGTTAGTTTGTCTATTCTATTCTGCCAAGATGATTTTTCGTTCAAGTTGCAGGTGATTACTTCCCCCAAGTACTTAAATCTCTGAACAATTTTTATATTGTGGTTGTCCAACCTTATTTTATCTGCAAGTGGAGTATGAGTTAGTAATACTTCTGTTTTTTCAAACGATATCTTTAAACCAATCTTCTGAGCTATATCTTCCAAAGACCTAATTTGCTGTTTTGTTTCCTGAATGTTGTTGGCCAGAAGAGCTAGGTCATCCGCAAACCCCAGGCAGTTCAGATTTATGTCGTCCTTTTGATATATATAATATATTTATATTAATATAAATATTAATATTTAGACTAAAAAATCCCAGCGTCGTCCTTTTATTAGTACTTAGACTAAAAAGTTCATAGGATTTTAATTTTCACTTAATTTTTATAAACAACGTATGAAAATAATAATTAAGAAATGTAAATTGAAAAAAATACATGTAGAGTTTTTTATGAATGTAATTGATTAATATTGATTAAAAAACATTATTTTTATTTTTTACAATACATAAATAATTTTTTTGTGATTTTTGCATAATTAAATTGTTTTTAAAGTGATAGAGGCCTAAGTAAAATTGAGTAACATAATTTTTTAGGGTGATTTGTTTTTTAAATTAAAAAGGAAATTTTCATAAAAATGTCTACGTATCATTTTATTTTTAAATTGTAAGAAATATGTTCCAAGTTAAATGTCATACAAGATCAAATTTTTTATGAACAAAAAAAAATCATTAAAATAGGTACCTTGAAAAATAGCCATGTTATGGATAGATTTATAAAATGCTACAAATCGCACAAAAGTAGGCTGGCATTTTTTAGTCTAAAACGTCACGTCCTAATATTAGGACGCTAGCACTGTAAGGGTTAATAACTTTTCATTCAGATTTTTATAGTAGAAAGCCGATAAAACTCTTTTAATAAACATTGAAAACAAAATAAAAAGTCAAATAAAAGTTTAAATAGGTATCTCAGTGAAATAAATACATGGAATGTAAACAAGAAATCAATTGAAAACCGTGTTTTTAAACTTAAATCCATAAAAAAAAAGAAGTCACCATGAATCAATTCTAAATGACATAATAATGTATATACTGCACTGTTGAACACAAGTTTAATTTTATAACAGTGAAATTATTTTGCAATCAGTTAATTAAATATTAAACACAAAAACTTCAAGCAAAAATTATTATTGTGTGAATTATTACTTATGTGTGAATAACATTGAAAGTACATGTACAACAAACAGTCAAGAGAGGGTATTAAAATATAAAAAATAAAAACTTAGTATTTTTTAAATTTTTTTTTAGTTTTTATTTGTTATCGGGAACTGTACATTGTTGACAACTACCCAATTTGATCGCTGCTTTTTGCTGTATTTTTTGACGTAGATTAGACATGAGTTTGAACAGGAACCCCCAGTAGAGTTTGTTCATGGATGACTGTCAACTGGTCACCATACAAAGTCGCTTGCCCAACCGGTGTTACTTAACAAATAATAGCGACTTTCTACCAGCTGACTGACTGGGCTGGCCCGAAGGCCAAAAACTTAGTATTTAATTAAATTTTGATCTTGATAAAAAGAAGAGCCATGATGATTATATCAGTTAAGTAAACTGAGTAGGTGAATCCAATTTTTTAAATGGTTTTAATATTTTGAGGCATAAATGTCTTTGCTATTATCAATTTTTATGTCTTCCCATATTTTCCAGTTGTTTGTAATATGGATATTAATTCCATCTTTTAGAAAAAAGATGTTAAGTCTTTATTTATGATTTTGTTGGTAACGTACCATGGAGCTCCACTGATCAGGCGCAGTTATTTTGACTAAAATCTTTGTATTTTTTTTTTTAACGTCCGACTGTTCTGCATTTTTGGTTGTATTAGCTGTTTCCCAAAGCTGCATCCCATCACTCCAGACTTTAATACAACTTTATATTATAGATCTTTGTTTTCTGAAGAAAGTTTACAATAATAAAAAATGACAGGCCAATAGTTAAGTAATTTCTAGTAGGTTTTTTTTGTCATCAGTCTCTCGAATGGTTTGATGCAGTTCTCCAAGCTGTTCTATCTTGCGCAAGTCGTTTCATATCAACATACCTGTAACACCCTACATCATTTATGATTTGCTTTATAAACTCTAACCTTTGCCTCCCCCTACAATTCACTCCCACAATATTACTCTCCATTATTGATAGACCAATACCTGGATGTCTTAGGATATGCCCCACTAGTCTATCCCTTCTTCTGGTGTAGATACTTCCATATACTTCTAGTAGGTTCTGCAGGTAAATACCAATTGAGTACATTTACCAAGAAATTAAAACTGTAAATAAATTTAGAAAAATTTAATTTTTTTCAAATACAATATTTGGAAAAACGGCATTCTACTAAATGTATCATAACATCTAATGTTTATTTGTGGGTCAATGAACAAGATTATTGTATTTGTCAATGTGAATTTAAAAAATTAAAGAAAGCTGGTGATAGAATTCAATGAACGTTGTTGTTTAGGTTATCAGTCAAAAGGCTGGTTTGAACCTCTAAAGGCTTTACTGAGTAAAATGAGGAGCGAGGTGGTTTACCTTGCCTTCCTCTCTGAGTAGAAAAATATGCTTATCAGCATGCAAGGCTCTCTGAAAAGCACTTATTTTTTACCCTCTAATGACACCTTCACTTCACCACAGGGTGTGTAATGAAATTTATTACTCTCAGAGGAGATAACTCTTGACTAGTGTCTTTTACACCTCTACCTCTTCTGTTCTTAAATGGTTCAGTCATTTAATTGGCTGACCATGTGATAAGAAACAGAACTACTGGGTGATTCATTTAAAAGTAGCCTGCCGCTCGAGTAATTTTCATATGCTGTATTGGCAGCACTGATCACAATGTGATCGACTGGCCTTTATAGTACAATTTATATTATTATTTAATTAATATATTATTATGGAGTACAATTTTTTCCAGCAGGATGGTGCAACATGTCACACGTCTCGCCAGTCCCAATGTCATATCAATCAGGCTTTTCCCATGCGAGTTGTTAGTAAAGATTTGTGGCTTCCTCGTTCACCCGATTTCAGTATGTGCGATTTTTTTCTATGGGGTTATTTAAAAGGAAAACTGTTTACCAAATAAACCCTCGCAGTATACATGAGCTAAAGAATAACATCGTGGCAGCCATTCAAGCTACAGACATTTCCGTATTGCGTTGTGTGTGCATTAATAACATTGAACGAGCGCAAAAATGTGTAAGCGTTCAAGGACGCCACTTTCAGCATCTACTGTAAAGGTGAAGTTGAAATTTGTATATAAATTTTAAATAAATATGTTAAATTATGTATTAAGTAATTCTATTTTATTCATTTACTATTTGAATCCAAATGAGTGCCGAAGGCCGCTGTTAAATGCAGCGGGCTACTTTTAAATGAATCACCCTGTATTTTTTGTAGCTCTGAAACTAACAGATTGAGTGCAAATAATTTAATACTCCACCTATATGTAACGGGCTTAAATCTTTTTCTAACAATAGCAAAAACTTTGATCAAAACAAATATAATAATTTTTCTAAATGTTCAAAACACAGTATTACATTTTTATATACACAGAACCTTTAGAAAGCAAAGATTTAAAAGAAATTGGTCAAGTCAAAAGCTGTCAGTTCTAAAATGGACATTTTTATGTTTAAATATTTATGAACGATGATAATGAAATCAAAATCATTAAGTTAAATGTAAACTGAAAATCACCAATAAAGTTTAAATCACAGTAGGATAAAATAATCATAAATGTAGAACTAGGGTTCAAGTATGACGCTACAGTGTTAGTTTACATTAACCCTGATTTGATGAAGGTAATTAACTTGTTTCTCTTACAAGCCATCAACTGGTAAAAAAAACTAGACTTATGAACTGTTAATTACTCTTAATCTTACTTTATAATAGAGAGAAGAAAACTATACGTGGCGTACATCAATAATTAAACCTTCATGTATAAAAAAGTGAATTTTTTACAAAAATATTTCATCAAATTGTATTATGTAATTTATAATAAATTATAATTTGGGAAAAGTTAGGACAAATTATGTATTTATGTAACAAAAGTAAATATATTGAAGAATAAACTACAGTCAGAATTAAATGGTTTTTATTAAATTTAGTTCAGTTATCATTTTAGGTTAGTATTTAAAAACAAACAGTATGGGTTATCTTTAATTGTATGTAAATTTTACGTATGTGTTTATGACGAACTATGATTGTGTTATATTTTAGTGTGTTTAATTTATTATGGTATTTTGCAAAAGGACATGATGTGTATGAATTATGTAGGTATTTATGTATTTATTTACTATTAAGCTCTAGGTAAAATGGTTCTTGAAGACTGATACCATAACTGAATAAAAAGTAACAAGTAAGTTCTTTAAAAGCATTTAATTGTTTGCAAAATGTTTATTACATTTCAAAAAGATCTATAGTGGCTTCAAAATAACATGACAGCATTAGCTAATGTAGTTTTTTATATCTTATTTTTAAAAAACATAGAGTGGGTACAAAAGATGAAAATATTCAAAATAAATAAGATAAATGAAAATATACACATAACATTGTAAATTTGTTAAGACTGCATGAAATCCCACAAAACCTTCTGTTTGATGAATAGGCCTAAGTAAATATTTGATTTTATATTTAGGATGTTAGAAACATTCTTCATTTTTCTCTTGGTAATTTATCAAAACAATTTGTTTCCAGGAGAGGTTAGATGTCTGATGGACGTTTTTAGAGGTGACTAGATATGGAAGCTCTTTTTGGAACCCACATTTTCAGCATTCTTTTTTTGCATCCAGGAGACTCCAAAAGGGAGTATAGGACATGTCAAGATAAAACTGATAAACAAAAAGTTTATCACTTTTGAATGATAAATTCATCACTTACTATACAAAAATTTGTTTCGCTACTGCTTACTTTAGTAGGGTTGTCATGAACCCCATTGTATCAAATAGCACACAAAATTAAAAATTAAGAAGTCAAACACTATGATAAATTCATCACTTACCAATAATTTTTTCCCGCTACTGCTTAACTCAGTAGGCTTGTCATGAACCACTTTGTATCAGATATTCTCTCACAGTAGGCTTTTCTCCTTTCTTCTGTCCACCCTGTGTTCTGTTTCTGCTCTTCATAGAAGCCCTTAAAGTCTGTAAGAAGTTGTTTGACTTTGTTCCAGCTCTTTAAGTTTTCTCAATATCCATCCTGACTTCTTTCAACCATTTATCCAAGATTCTATTCAGGTGTCTATAAAATTTTACTCTTCTTTTCTAATCATTTCCATTAATCGTTGATTCCTTGTAGAGTTCTTCTTGACATCTTAACCTATATTGTCCGTCTACTTTCTTTGGACCCATTATCTTGTTAAGGATCTTTTTCTCAAATTTCTCTTAAACCAGCCTTCCCAAACATTCTAAGGCACTCACTCGCATATAAACGCACAGGTTTTATCACATTATTATAATATCTAATCTTGGCTTGTCTTGAGAATGCTTACTTCTTGTACAAGTCGTGAGTTCCTCGAAGTGCACCGGCCATCTTTCCTCATCTGTTGTTGTTCGCTTCCTTTTCGCTAAACCTGGAAACTCCCACTATGTTGTCATGTTAGTTTGAAACAAATCTATTTTATTTAGTGACTTCAGAAATGGATTTAGTGAAAGCTAAAGAAAAAATTTGGGTCTTTTCCATTTTGTGTATGCCACTATCAAATCCGAATTCCCTGAAGGGTTGCACAAGTTCATTACTCTCACTCACTGCCTCACTGAAACTTAAACTGAGACAGACGCACGCGTACATACCTCCTTCCCAGTCTCAGTTTATAGTAAAAAATACTATGTTACACGTTCTGTTGTTTTATTTCTTATTAAGATTGTTTTATTTTGAGTTTTTTATTATTTTTTATTTACAGGTTACTTTAACTTATTCTAATTATTTGCATTATATTTTACATTAAATTATTACGTTATATTTTTAAATTATTTACATTGGGAAGAGAAAGTCTGAGTGTTTCACAGACGTTTTTAGTTGTCACATCTTCTGGGATTATGCAATAACTCCTTTTCCTAAAGGAACTCTGCAGCATCATCCTCCGTCCGAATATTATTAAGTAACTAAAATATTCATAGTAGACTGACTATGCAGACTTTGTATAGTTCAGCCGTTCTTAGTTTGCTCCTGCTGTCAAAAAAACAAAAGCCACCTACTACATGGTGCACGCTAGAGTCCGCGACTTTACGGATGTCGTATTCTTATTAAGTTAACTACTATTTTTTAAATTATAAGCACTTAAAGTACTAAAAACATCAGTCATAATATGATGTAGGCTTAACAATTTCATTTAGAAAAATACTTTTAAAAGTATTTTGTATTTAAATACTTTTGAAAGTATTTTGTTGTTACTTTTTAATCAGCGTGTACGCATTTTGATATAATGCGCATGCTCAGTGACGTCATTATTTGTTTACATTAGGAGCAAACTAAGAGAGGCTGGACTGTAGTAATTAACTGTGAAATCGGAGTGGAGTTGACATTACGCAGGAATGTTGCTAGTCAGATTGGCAGGCTAGACGTAGGAGTGGGAGAATTGTATAACCCTTCAGGGAATTCGGATTTGATAGTGGCATACGCAAAATGGAAAAGACCCGAAAATTTATTTATTAAAAATAAAAAACTTACTATAATAATTATTTAAAATCATATTAATGCATTCATATGCCTCTGTAAATGCATGAAGACTCATTAAGTTTTCAGTAAATGCGATTTTTTTTGACTATGTTGACACTTGTCTATTTTAATGTTTACAATGTGTTCTAAGAAGAAAAATAATTATTATTGAAGGTGCAGAACATATTTTAACATTAAACTAGTATTTTAGAAGATCATTCTCAGCTCATAGCAAGACTATTTATACAACTCTGCACTTCATTCTGATTGGTTCAACGAACGCTATCCGCCCACCATCTTTGCATTACAGATTAGGAACTGCACTCTTATAATAGAGTAGGATTAGAAACTGGGACAAATTAAATACATATTTTACAATGAATTAATTATTTGTATGTTTGTATATTGAAATAGGGTTGTAGGCTTTGTGTACATTAAAATTTGTAGAACTTGTTAAAAGAATAGGTTATGGATATACTTTATGCGGAACTATGCGTACACATAGAGCAAGAGTTGTGCCAGTTCGAATTGTCCACAGTATAAAAGGATTTGAACCAGGAATCTTCATCTCCAAAAATCAGCTGTCAAACAGCTTATTCATGGTGACGAATTTACACACTAAACCACTAAATATTATTTTATAAGATTAGAGATATATTTTCTGTCCAACTCCTGCAAACTGTAGGAAAGTGTGTAATGATATACAGTCCAGCCGTTGTTAGTTTGCTCCTACTGTCAACAAACAAAAGCCACCTACTACAGGGTGCACGCTAGAGTCCCCGACTTTACGGATGTCGTATTCCTATTAAGTTAACTATTTTTTAAATTATAAGTACTGAAAGTACTAAACATCAGTCATGATATGATGTAGGCCGAACAATTTCATTTAGAAATATACTTTTAAAAGTATTCTGCATTTAAATACTTTCGAAAGTATTTTGTTGTTACTTTTTAATCAGCGTGTACACATTTTGATATAATGCGCATGCTCAGTGACGTCATTATTTGTTTACATTAGGAGCAAACTAAGAGAGGCTGGACTATAGAGATTTTCATGCATTTACAGTAACACATGTAATATTAAATTATGTAATAATATTTACTGGAAGAGCACAAATCAAAAACTAGTTTCTGGAATTGTAGATAAAGTCCATTGATAAAAACTATACAATATTACTATTATTTGTTAAACAATATATGTTTTTCAAAATACAGTTTATGCAACACAGGTCAGAAGGTTGTAAAACCTTTTATATTAGACTGGCATTTATTACTACAGTTGGTTAAGAGAGAAAATGGGTTGGTTAACTAAGTAGTTTTGTCAATATGGTTAACTATTTTTTATTTAAATACACATAAATATTACTTAAAATGTAGTGTTAATGATTATGTACCTTGTTTTTTTTTAAAAATAAATATTTAAAATATTATTTATTATAATAAATTAATGTAGATTATTATTTTTAAGAATTAATAAGGGTGTAATAATTTTTATAAGAAATAAGCTTAAATAATAAAGAGGGTGTAGTGATTGTACACCATCGTTTTCAAAAATTTATGCAAAATAGGTATTGTAAAACTGGGTGAATCGAAACACTTTTCAACAGTCAATGTAAAAATCAGGTGTAATAAGATCATTTACGGACATTTTTTTTTAAACTTCGGTCTTATCTTCTTAGGGATTAACCCAAAAAATGTTGAAAAAATAACTTGCATTTTTAGAAAATATTTCACTTTCTGATTCACCCCACAGATAGCAGTTAATCAGAATAATAATTTATGTTTGTTCAATTTAAACGAATTTAAACGTTGCCAGGGTGAATAGGAACATGTAATAATGCATTGGGGAGAATTGGAACACAAGATTATCATCAAAAAATCTGTTATTTAAAAAAATTTTTTTTTCAAAATAATTAAAAAAATCATATGTTCAAAAGTTGCTCTTAACAAAACAAGATCGTCCAAATTGTCTTTAAATGTGATAATAGTTTTGAATCGTTAGCCAAATCAAAGAAAAAATATAATAATAAAACTGCTTTGTTAACGTAAAACGGAAATGTTTTCGTAATTTCATGAAGTTTCATTCTGATTCGCCCTGATGTTCCTATTCATTTGGTTTTACAGTAGGTACCTATGTTTTGAAAACACAACCTACGGAAAGTTTAAGATATCATTAGGTTAGAAGTAATTTGTTATGATTGTGAATTTGTTATTAGAAGTTATTCATGTTCAGTAGTTACTTTTAACAATAGTTTTTTTTTTGTCATCAGTCTCTCGACTGGTTTGATGCAGTTCTCCAACCTGTTCTATCTTGCGCAAGTCGTTTCATATCTACATACCTGTAACACCCTACATCTTTTGTAATTTGCTTTATATATTCTAATCTTTGCCTCCCTCTACAATTTACTCCCTCAATGTTACCCTCCATTATTGATAGCCCAATACCTGGATGTCTTAGGATATGCCCCACTAGCCTATCCCTTCTTTTGGTAAGATGCTTCCATATACTTCTTTTTTCATCCACTCGCCTAAGAACCTCTAAATTACTTATTTTGTCCACCCACCTAATCTTTAACATTTTCCTATAACACCACATTTCAAAAGCTTCTATCCTCTTCCGTTCTACAGCCCCTATCACCCACGTTTCACTTCCGTATAATGCTACACTCCAAACATAATGTTTTAAGAAATTTTTCCTAATCTGTAAATCAATGTTTGTAGTCAGTAAGCTGTTTTTCATTTCAAAGGCTTTTCTAGCTTGAGCAATTCTACTCTTGATATCACTCGTGCTTATATAACTATAGCTTATATAATCGTACTATTATAACAATAGTTATAAAACAAAATCTGCTCTGAAACAATATTTTAAGGGGTGAAGGCAACAATCCTAGTCTTAAATTGGAACATGATTTTTCTGTTCCAAAAGAAACTCATTATGAGTACTGAATGGTACCCGATACCTTTGTATGGAGTACCAATACAGAAATACCAAGTGAGACAAGAAAGATTAGTATTCTTATTGTACTCAGTTCTACCGGAACAAGTAACAAGGCGAGTTTTAGGAAACATATTTTTGACATGGTACAAACAAATACTAGAAACAAAATTAACTGACACTGGAACAGCAGTTCCTACTGTGATCTTTGACCTACTTTCAAACCCAATCAACTACACTGTTAACCCTGACCTTAGTCAACCTGTAATACACGCGTACTGAATAACAATAGTATGAGCATAAAGAGCAATCTTTATATTTCGCGTGGAACTTCTTTATTAAGTTTTTTTGTATCCTCTCTATTCTACCAGTAAATCTTAAAAATTTAGTGTGAAACACTCACATGACTTACTCTTGCCATAGTAAATAATGAACAATACAACCTATGTTTAATCATGAATACACAATGTAAAACGAAAAACATAATCTAATTTTAATCCTGAGCGTATGATGCAAAATGAAAATCAACCTCTGTTCGCCTGAAAAATACGAACAACCACTAATTGAAGCTAAATTAGGCTCTATAGAAGAAAATGGTTGAAATAAAAGTTGTATAGGTATTTTTTTTATTTCCTATAACTTTAATTAAATACATTTTTGTCTAAAAATGTATACTAAGGCCGCAATATTAAAAAAATCTCATTTTTTAACGATTTTGATAAAAAAAAACAGAAAATCACTGATCTTATGCTAAATTAAGCATTGTACAAAAAATGTTTGAAATAACAGTTGTAGATTTTTTAATGTTCCACAACTTTTGTTATTACACTTTTGCTCTAGAATACATATTCAGGCCACAATCTTAAAGAAACCTTTAACCTTTCCTATGAGAGTACAGGCCCCCCCAAGAATTTCAGCAGAAAAAGCGGTTATCCTATCTCGTAGAGAATAAAATTGTAGTAAACAAGGCGATTTTTAAAAAAAAACCTAGGAGCAGTTTTTGAGAAAACCACAAAAAGGTGTCAAAAATTGTACGAATAAACTACTATCTCCGGTTGAACGATGATGAAATGTTCATGTTGGGTACCTACCAATGTACGTGTGGGGTGGTATCTAATTAAGTTTCAATGTAAACTATAGGGTGATTCAAAAAGAGCGCCGGTTTTGATATATCAAATTAAGAGATTTATTTTATTGAAAAACTGAAAATAAATACATCAACAAGTTCATCTTTTCTTCCGATTTTATGTATGAAAAATGATGTCATGCATGTGTCCTCCTCTACTGTGCTGGCACGCATCAACTCTGTCCATGAAATTGGATATTACTGCACGACAAGTTTCGACTTTCATTTGCCCGATAACCCGTCGAATTTCCTCCTTCAAGTCATTGATGTTTCGGGGTTTATTGGCATACACCAATGACTTCAGATGACCCCAAAGAGGAAAGTCACAAGGCGTCAAGTCACACGACCTTGGTAGCCATTGATGGTCGGAGATACGAGAAATGATGCGATCCTGGAACCATTCACGGAGCAACAACATTGTTTCTCGTGCAGCGTGACAGGTGGCACCATCCTGCTGAAACCACAACTCGTCAATGTCCATTCCATACAAATGACGCCACAAAAACTCCCTAATTTGCTGGGTTAACAGCCACACTGTCACGAACCAACGCAACGTTCTGCTCAGTTTGGCCAGAACGACGACGTCCAGAACTTTTAAGGTCGACTGTTGAACCCGTCTCAAAAAACTTTTTCATGAGCCTGCGAACTGTTGATTCATTCGGTGCTTCATTACGTCCTAGAGTACCGCGAAGTCGCCTGACAGTAGCCGCATAACTCTCTCCACTCTGGTAAAATGTTTTGACGATTAACACTCGTTGCGCAATAGTAAACTTCTCCATGGTTAGACACAGACTGCGAGAGTACTACACTGCGAACAAGAGAAACTACAACTGAATCGTCAATTGGAATGTTCTCCAAAATAGAAATGTGGTCAAACAATGTTGCCAACCGATAAACAAAAATTTACCAGCCGTTTAAAAACCGGCGCTCTTTTTGAATCACCCTTTATATATGCTACTCCATTCTTGAGATATTTTGTTCGCACACAGACCAATCGCTAAAAACATGTTTTTTTTGCGTTCAGTACACCTGAAAACGTGTAAATCCAGTGAAAACTCTATTTTGAAAATTTAACATCAGAACAGTACTTTCCTTTCCTATAAGTCCATATAGGGCAAGAGAAAGTAAAAACTGATTAATGCATACAATTGCTACTATAATGCAATAAATAATAATTTTTGCCCTTGTATTTCTCTATTTGTAAAATTATTTTAGTAACTCTACCGAGGGTGGAATTAATAACTTATAACTGATACAGAATGTACCAACCTAGTACTTTGGTTGTATACTCTGTACATGTTTCTAGTACTTGTGCCAAAATATCAATCTCCTTTGACTTGCCCCATCACTAAACGATACATTATAAAGCCGGCCGCATTGGCATAGTTAGTAACATGCTCGCCTCTCATCATGCGGTCTTGGGTTCGAATCCCACTCAGGCACGGCATATTTTCATACGTTACAAAAAATAAGCTACAAATTTCAATGCATAAGCTACATATTTTGAGTAAATGTTTTAATATGAAAATTTCAAGAAAGAAAACAAAAATAATGGCTTTCCAGGGGAAATGGCCAACAAGGTCCAAGATAATGATTGACAATACTATTTTTGACCAAGTGAGCAATTTTAAATATCTTGGTTGTGACATAACATACGACCAGGATAAAGATGTCCAGCAAAAAATAACAAAGTTCAGCTCGGTATGTGGGGCAATAAGTAGGTCCCTGAAGAACAAAGCTAGGAAGGATACGCTAATGAAATTTTATAGAGTTATGGCGATACCTACCTTAGCTTATGGAAGTGAAGCATGGGTGCTGTCTAAGAAACAAGAATCCAAGATTCAAGCAGCAGAGATGAAATTTCTTAGACATATAAAGGGATGCACCAGAGAAGATCGCTTCAGGAACGAAGTAATAAGGGAGGAATGTGGAACACAACCGCTAGCTGACATAATCAAGCAATACAAAGGCAAATGGTCAGAACATCTTTTCAGAATGCCGCAAGACCGCCTTCCTTTGAACGCATGGCATCATATACCAAGGGGTAGAAGAGGTATTGGAAGACCGAGGAGGAGATGGACGCCGGAACAGGCTTAGCTCACAGCTAAAATAGCCTAATCCATGACGACGACGACAAAAAATAATTTCATCCTTCACAGTTACAACCCAATGTTGTCGCTAATGACCACTGTAGTTGATGCGACGTTAAAGAAACAAAGAAAGAAAAAGAAATACATTATAAAATGTGTTTTGTACTGTATATGAAAAAACATGATTCAACACGTTTATCAACACAAATATGTGTTGACTGATTATTATTATGAAAATTGATGTTGACTTAGAAGTGATTAATGATTAATAAACTAAAATCACACTTAAATATTTTGTTGCCTCTATATGTGTAAAATAAAATGCCAAAGAGCAGTAATACATTTTTTAAAAATCATTTTTACTTTTCTATTTTATGAACATTTTCATTCATTTAAAGTTTATTTTCTAATAACTGACTATGCATGATTTATAGAAAATAGATGACATACTATTTAACATTAATCCTTAATGTGTGTACACACATTACAATCTGTTCAATTAATTAATATGCAACTCCATAACCCATGAGTTGTTGTTTAGGTCATCAGCCGAAAGGCTGGTTTTAACCTCTAGAGGCTAACTAAGTAAAACGAGGAATGAGGTGGTTTACAATTGCCTTCCTCACTGGGTAGAAAAGTATTCTTATCAGCATGTCAGGCCCTCTGAAAAGCATCTTCCTTTCACCCTGCAAACGCCACCTTCACTTCATTCAACACAGGGTCTGGCTGAATTATAATGAAATTCATTTTTCTCAAAGGAGTTAACTCTTGTCCTAGTATCTTTTACACCTCTATCTCTTCTGTTCTGAATGCTTCAGTCATATAATTAGCTGACCATATGATAAGAAACAGAATTATATTTTGCAGTCATGGAACTAGCAGATCAAGTGCAAATAAAATTTAACACTCCACCTGCCTGAAATGAGCCCATGAGTTGAGGATGATAAGTAAATAAAGTGTAGTCTTGAACAAACTCGACCATTCCTGAGAGAGTATGGTTAATTAAACCCCAATCATCGAAATACACTGGTAACAACTATCTAATATTCAGATCTCTATAAAAGTAACTTTTAATTACCTTTCCTAGGATTTGATCCACAGAATCTTCATAGTGCAAAATCGAGTCCATTATATTTACCGAACAAATTAAAATTTTTTAACATGGTTGTAAAGAGGACACTTTTAGGATTCTGCAAAAATTTCTAAAATAAAGACTGGTAAAAGCCATAATGAGATTTGGTGATGTAAAAAACAAAATAATTGAATTAAAGTTTTTCAATGGTATTACTATTTAGGTGGCAATGTTCAGTTTGTTTTGAAAGGTCGTTCTGGTGATGAGAATTGTTTATTTAGGTGCCCATCTTGTTTCACAAATAATATTGATACAAAACATTAAGAAATAAGATTAAAAGTAACATGCTCGCCTCTCATCATGCGGTCGTGGGTTCGAATCCCACTCAGGCACGGCATATTTTCGTATATTACAAAACATCATTTCATCCTCCATTGTATGTAGTTACACCCCAACATCGTCGCTAATGACCTTTGATGTAGATTCGTCATTAAATAAATGAATATATAAAAAAAAGAAAAATTATAAGTGTTAATTTGGTGAAATTGGTTGTCAAGAATAAATTAGTACGTGATTATTGTGCAAAATAATTTTCATAGATCAGTTAATAAGCTATACTTTTAACACATATGAGTAATATATTCATTTTAAATACAAAAAAAAAACATATTTTGTTCTTTTCAGGATAACTGATAATTTACTGTACTGTAACGTACATTTACTTACAATTTCAAAAATCCCTCCATTGAACAGTAATACCAACTTAAAAATGTAAAATTTATATAAATTGTAATAATATAAGGTAACACTGTTTCCAATAGAACACCTGATAAAATCAGAATTTTCTTTTTTCTCTTTTTAATCCCTAATGTGTGTACGTTGCAATCTGTTCAATTTAGAACAATAAGCAACCCCATGACCCAATGAAATGAGTATGATGTGTATGACGTGTAAATGAGGTGGTCTTGTGGAGACTCAGGTTGACCATTCCTGAGAGAGTATGGTTAATTGAACCCCAACCATCAAAGTACACCAGTAACCACTGTCTAGCATTCAAATCCGTATAAAAGTAACTACCTTTACTAGGATATGAACCAGGAACCTTCGTCTCCGAAAATCAGCTGTTAAACAGCTGTTTTTGGCGACGACTTTACCCTTAGACCAACCCGGTGGGTTAGAATTTTCTTTAGTTATTTAAAGTCGCATTGACAGCTTGGTCATTAGCGACTACTGGGGGATTTGGTACTTTGATGGTGGGTTTTAACATGTTAAAATTTTCCAGATCCTAGCTGGGAATTGAACCCAGGACCTTGTGTTTTGTAGGCTATCACGCAAGTCTACCCCCTACAAAGGCGGTCACGCCAGACAGAAAATTATTATGTATAATTTATTAATTATTACACCCTTAAAAACTTTTAAATAAATTAGTTGTAGTTAATTATTAATTTATTATTATTGTATTTTAATTAATAATAATATTACAATGGACTGATCAACCAAAGAAATTATAATAGTAAATGTAGTAGATTTAAATAAAAATTATTATTTAATATTATTATAAAAAAAACCTTACTTAATTTACATAAAATTAAAAAACTAATGGTTAAAAGTAAAATATTATAACTATTTTTTTTTTTGTATATAATGGAATTAAATGTAGATCTAATTATAATTATTATTACATAAAATAAATGTTGTTTGTTTCTATTGCACAGAAAAATTATTTTAGATTAATATTAAATTTTAAAAAATCTATTTATACATAAGGAGAAGAGAGAGATGATGTGAATGTTGACATTCTGAGTGTTATTTATATTATCAATTCAATGTATATTGAAAGTTATTTCAATTATGAAGATGACTAATTAAATAAATTAATTTAATGTGTTTATGTTTTAAATGTATAACCGTCCTATAAAATAGCATGAAGAACTGTTTTATTTGTTTACTAAAGTCCATGTAATTTCAATAGAAGCTTCCGTAATAAGTATTTTCACTCCCACACATGTAAAGTGTGCTGCAAAACGTACTACTACTTCCATACTCTTGATTATAAACAAATGAGTAATAGGCACAAATCACCATCTAATTTTAATTTTTACTCTTATTGATATATTACTTTAATGTCAAAAAAATACTTTATAAATCAGAATGCAAATTCTTTTAGTTAATTAATTACATATTGTATTATTCAAAAATAAATCTTTATAATGCATCCTGCAGTTTTAAATATTTCTATTTCATATAATGAATTAATACAATAATTTCACTAACCTTCTTTTTAAACTGCGTCACCTTTATTTTAATTTTACTTACACGTGTTTCGGTGGATCCACCATCATCAGAGTAAATAACATATAATTGAAACTAAAAACATTATTTATTAAAAATCTATAGAAGATGATACATCTTCAGTCACTTGTATAAAACTATCACTTGTTCAGTCACTTGTTTTATACAAGTGACTGAAGATGTATCATCTTCTATAGATTTTTAATAAATAATGTTTTTAGTTTCAATTATATGTTATTTACTCTGATGATGGTGGATCCACCGAAACACGTGTAAGTAAAATTAAAATAAAGGTGACGCAGTTTAAAAAGAAGGTTAGTGAAATTATTGTATTAATTCATTATATGAAATAGAAATATTGTATTATACTCTGCAGTGTTTGCTTTTATAACTGTCATCACAAAATGTAAGGCTGTTTCTATTTTAAAGATATATATAAAAATGTACATAGTCTTGTATAAATGTATATGATTATATTATAGTTCAAATAAATTCACCAGTTCAGTTTGAGTTTCCGTTCAGTACACAGAGATTAAAGTGTACGCAGTACCGGTCAACGATGAGTGAAAAACGAGATTTACGAAGCCAATCTAAAAACTTTATTTACAGTGTGTATAATTACTTTAAAGAACTTCTGTATAGTTATCCTTGTTTAGAGGCAACTTTTCTAACAACCAGTACATATGCTGACAACTCGAAATAAATGGAGGAGGCAAGTAGAGGGAACGTGTACGTGCAAGCTTCTATTAAAATTACATGGACTATAGCGTATTACTAATAAAAGAAAAAATTAATATACTCTTTTATTCCTTCAATTAATGAATAGTTTAGGTGCATAATTCGTTTGATGAGAAATAAGAGTAATAAAAATGAGGGTAACAATCTTATGAGAAAGCAGAGATCAGAATATATGGAGGAAAACTACTGGGAAACTTGCAAGAGCAGAACAGTGAGGCTCTCACAAAAGAATTGATCATGGGGACTAAAATGGTCCAATGAGATCAAACAAGAAAAATCTGGGGTAAAACCCTCACACCACGACTTTCTCTTGCCAATGTAAATAATAAAACATATAATCTATGTTTAATCTAAAATAAACAATGTAAAATGAAAAACATAACCTAATTTTAATCAAAAGTGAATGACACAAAAAGAAAATCAACCTCTGTTTGACTTAAAAATATGGGAAATTTGACGTTAAACTAAGCTCAGTAGAAGAAAATGCTTGATACAAAAGTTATAAATTTTTACTTTTCCTTGCCTATATGAATATATAGGAAGGAAAGTATTGTTTTCATGTTGATTATTCACCGGATCTACACGTTTTCAGACCCCCTGAACCCAAAAAAACATGTTTTTGGCGATTGGTCTGTGTGTGTGTGTGTGTGAACAGAATATCTCAAGAACGGAACATTGTACTTACTTGAAACTTAAGTTAAGTACCACTAGAGGACCCAACACAAACATTTTGTTGTTTTCTCGTAAAAAATTGTGGCTTTAATATGCATTTTAGTGCAAAAATGTACATAGTAAAAGTTGTAGAGAATTAAAAATCCTACAACTTTTTTTTGCAACAATTTTTTGAATAACGCTTAGTTTAGCGGTAATTAGTGATTTTCTGTTTTTTCTTTCATAAAAATTTGTAAATAAATCAATTTTTAAAAGATTTCAGCCTTAGTATGCATTTTACAACAAAAGTGTATATAATCAAATTTATAGGAACTTAAAAGATCTACAACTTTTATTTAGAGCATTTTTCTCTACAAAGCCTAGTTCAATGTGAAAGAGTGATTATCCATATTATTAAGCCAAAAAAAGGTTGGTTTTGATTTTGCATCATTCACTCATGATTAAAATAAGGTTGTTTTTTTGTTTATTTCTAATTTTAGGTTACATTGTTCGTTATTTGCATTGACAAGAGAAAGTCGTGTGTGTTTCACACCAGATTTTTACATCCTATAACTTTGGTTAAATACACTTTTGCTCTAGAATGCATATTAAGACCACAATCTTAAAAAAAAAAATTTCCTACGAGAGCACATGCCCATTAAGAATTTCAGCAGAAATGGCAGTTACCCTATTTTTTAGAGCATGAAAATGAGGCGATTTAAAAAAACCCTAGGAGTTTTTGAGAAAACCGCAAAAAAGTGTAAAAATTAGCGCGCATAACGTCTACTTCCGATTGACCAATTTTGATGAAAATATTTTTGTTAGGTGCCATAGTGGTACCTGACTTAAGTTAAAAATTTCTACTAAATAAGCTATTCTGTTCTTGAGATATTTAGTTCACACACAGACCAATCGCTAAAAACATGTTTTTTTGGGTTCAGGGAGCCTGAAAAGTGTATATCCTTTGAAAAACCTTAATGAAAACAATACTTTCGTTCCCTATTATTCATTTAGGGTAAGAGAAAGTAAAAGTCAACACCCAATAACTGAATTGGTTCAGTCAGTATCAGGTGTTGAATTTTTTTTCACGATTGCAACACTTTCATAGTAGCGGGAAAGAAAATTTGAAAATAGTTCAAGAGAATTCCTGTAGGAGGCTAGCTGGTGCATAAGAAGATATGAAAATATAGTAGAGTGCAGAATAGATTGTTGTTAAGAGATTTCCAATACCACGATAGTATGAAAGCAAAGTGGTTTCCTCTCCAATTGGTCAGTCAAGATATTTTGTATTAGAGCAGTTTGCTTCTTTCTACTACTTTAACTCTTACTACTTCATACTATCCTGGTATCAAAAACTTCTTTTGTGAAGCAACCATCCTTACTGATTGTAAATAATATTATTAAAAAAACTTCCTCCACTAAAGAATAATAATTCTTTTTATAATTTTATATTCTTCTGAATAATAATTTGGAAAATCCAAAATTGCCTCTAAACTAGGCTCTGTAGAGAAACATACTTTAGATAAAAGTTGTAGGTTTTTTAAATTTCCTATAACTTTGATTACATACACTTTTGTCGTAAAATGCATACTAAGGCCCCAATCCCATTTTTCATAGATTTTAATTGAAAAAAACCCAAAAAATCTCAAACTGCCACTAAGTGTCGTACAAAAAAATTTTTGAAATAAAAGTTGTAGGTTTTTAAATTATCTACAACTTTGAATACATACACTTTTGCTGTAGAATGCACATTAAGCCCAAAATCTTTAAAAAATAATTATTTTCCTATGAAAACACAGCTTCCCCAAGAATTTCAGCAGATTAGGTGCTTACCCTATTTACTACCTTGTAGAGTGTAAAAAATGTAGTAAATGAGGCGATTTTAAAAACAACTGTAAAAGCCATTTATGAGAAAGTTACATGAATCAACAACTACTTCCCCTTGACCGATTTTGATGAAAATGTTTGTGTCAGGTTCCGTAGCGGTACCTAACTTAAGTTCCAAATTTCAACCTCAAACGCTATTCCATTCTTGAGATATTTTGTCAATACACACACACACACACAGACAGACTAATCACTAAAAACAAGTTTTTTGTGTTCAGGTCTGTAACAATATTGTCCTTCTTCATACATTCATATAAGACAATAAATATTAAATATTCATATGAGAAAGTAAAAAAATTACATCATAACCAAGCTGTCAAAATAAAAATGTACAAATATTTAACAACAGAGAGTAGCACATGCCAAGAAATATACTGAATCGATTAAACATTTCTAAACAATGATGCTACTAAATGAACTTTATGGGTGTGTTGACGATGTTTTAAAACATTGATGCTCCGAGTGGCAAATGAACATGCTGATGTCCCAAAGCATCAAGTTCAACAAGGGTTAAAACCCATCTTTCAAAAGGTTAAAGAAAGGTACAATTGCAATAAAAACACAAGACATTACAAACTAATCAATTTAATATATATAGATTGTAAATGAAAATAGGTAAAATAACCGCAAATTAAAAGTATACACTAAACAATATAGCATTATTAATAATAAACTCAAATTTAATAATCCTTTTAAAGAAATGAAATTTTATTATTGATAAGTTAATTATATAATACAATTATTTTTAATTAATGAGTAAATACGCAACACAATTAAAGATTTAATTAATTATATAAATTGGTATCATAATATAAACAATTATAATTGTTATCAGTCACTTGTGTACTTATTAAACATCGAAACTAAAAAGAAAAATTTATAAAAAACAGATACACACTCGTTCTTATATACATTATTAAATTTTTCATAAAACAATCAATCAAGTACACAAAAGGCATTTTTTGTATTAATCAGTTCCATTGCTAGTACCTTCTCCGCCAGGTCCCATACGAGATCCAGGACGTGTTCTTGATCTCCCTTTAAAACAAAAAATATAAACAATAGTTAAATTTACATCATCAAGAATCTAAAAAAAATAAAATAACATGTTTTAATAATCATTTCATTAATAATGCACAGGTTGGTAACACTGCGGAGTGAAGGATATGTTTGTAGAGAATATTCTCAGTTGTACAGGGTCCGGCAGATTAATCTGACGATTTTGCATTCATCGGTATGTTGGTAACACTGTGAATAGGAAGTTGGTACAGTTGTTACAGGGTAGCGCTAATATTACCATTTTAGTAGCCATCATGAATTGATTGTGTGAGCACCGTGCTTTTGTGATTGAAGCTTTTGTGATTGTATTTCAAAAACAATGAATCTGTTATTGCTACGCAGTGTTTATTTCGTAGACAATTTACTTTAAACCGAAACGCGTCTGTTCTAAGTAGAAATACGATATTGCTGTGGGTGTAAAACTTTTGTTTAACATCCTTTGCTTTGAAACTGAAACCAACAGGACAAAAGCATAGTGTGAGAACGCCTGAAAACATTGAGGCTGTAAGGTTATCTGTGTCGCAGTCTCCACGGCGTTCCGTAGTGAAGCATGCTGCCGTACTAAGAATGTCTGACCGAAGTGTGAGAAGAATCCTTCATGATGACCTTCAGTTCCATTCATACAAGATGATGTTCGTGCAACAACTTACTGAAAATGACTACGCGTCTCGCAAAACAGCATGTGAGCTAATTCTCGAAAATGTCCACCAAGATGCTAATGCTTTCAAGTGACGAGGCACATTTTCATTTGTCTGGATATGTTAACAAGCAGAATTTTCAGTATTGGGCGGCTGAAAAATTAGGCATAATAGGCCCATATTTCTTTGAGGAGGCAGATCGCAGAGTAACAGTAACGTCTCATCGGTACATGACAAAACTTTTTGATACCAAAAATTATTGACCTTGTTTCGAATGAAATGTTCTTCCAACAAGATGGCGCAACCGCTCATATAGCATGAATTTCCATATGGATATTTTACGGGAAACTTTTCCAGGACGTCTAATTTCACGACAAGGCAATATTCCATAGCCAGCACGATCCCCTGATCTAGCAATTTGTGATTATTTCCTTTGGGGCTATCTCAAAGACAGAGTTTACCGTGTTCGACCACATTCAATTGCAGAACTAAAGACCACCATTCAGCGAGAAATTGCAGCAGTTTCACAAGTGTGGTTGAACGAGCGACAAGAAATTTTCGTATGAGGTTGAATGAGTGCATGAGGAACAATGGGAAACATTTGGATGACATTATTTTCAAATGAAATATTCAAGTGAACTATTGAAATGCTGTAAATAAAATTGTATAATTTGAATTTTCATTTGACCCATTCATGCTTTTTTTATTGACCCTCCAAAATCGTCATATTATTCTGCCGGACCCTGTAGTTTAAGGCTTGAGGAAAAAGTAGGTGTTTTTGTTTCAACAAGAATAAGTTGTTTAATTAGTTCAGTGCAATGGATAAGTATATAAACATTCCCGCCTGCTGACAGGCATTAACACATTGTAATTGAACGTATTAACAAGTACAGCAGGAAGGTTTATATAGTATGCAACCGTAACGCAGAATGTGTTATTAATGCAAGATAGAAATCTGTCCATTCAGGCAAGGCATATTTTCATACGTTACAAAAAAATCATTTCATCCTTCCTTCACCGTCTGCATTAGCAGCAATTGCAGAACAGTAGGACGTTAAACAAAAAAAAATAGAAATCTGTCTTGGGTACTGTGACTATAGAGGATCTAAGATTGAAACTTTAGATGGCTAAAACCAGACCAAAATCCATAAAGCTTTAAGTTAAGTGTGCGTGTGCAAACAATGCATTAATGTACAGTTTCTCTTTGCGCTAATCACATTCATAAAAGTTGTATGAGCACAAATGATGACATAAAACCAATACGATTAAAAACATCAACAGATGAACAAAGTGTGAAACGTGTGACAGATGTGCTTGAAGACAATTGTAATGCGACATGTTCAGTTTACGAATGAATTCATGATAATACACTCCTGTGAAACTTTATCAACAAGGAACTGTGTCTATCATGATGATTTCACAGTGATAGTGAGCAAAGAATATCATTTGTCTCCTAACACATGTCACCAAAAAATAACACAAACAGTTGCCACCATAAATCCAGATATGCTTCATAGGATTGAAGTGAAGGTGTCATTTGCAGGGTGGAAATTAAATGCTTTTTAGAGGATCTGGCATACTTTACCACTCTCAGTGAGGAAGACAATCGTAAACCACCTCACACCTTCCTCTAGATGTTTAAACCAGCCCTTCGGCTGATAACAGAAGCAGTATACCAGACAATACTTTGAAAAAATTTGGCATCAATAAATATTACATTCTGTTTTTTTAAAGTAATCACTACTCTATAAAGAGAATCAAAAAGAGTTACTCTACAAAAAATAATCTTAATTTATTTTTTTGAAAGCTCTTCTTATTTAAAGCTCAGTGGAAAAGTAGAACAACGAAAATGAGTTTCTGGAGAGTTGACTGCGCTAGATCATGTTAAAAATGAAAAAAGTGAACATAAAAGTTTTATTAGTCGATAAAATTGAGGAAAGACAACTCATCTGGAAAAAAATTTAGGAGAACCGGTTGACATGATTTGGCTATTGGTTCCAGCCAAATGGAGAAACTAGGATCACTTAGAAAGTAGTGTAGAGATTATGTTAAGAGAGCTGCGGAGGGAGAGGTGTGGTCTAAAGGATGAAAATGTGTTTGATAGGAATGAATGGCATTTTGGGTTTTGGAAATAGTCTAGTGCTGTAGAACATCCACTATAATCATTTTTTTTAAAAGGACGTAGAACCTAAAAATTGAATTTGATGATAACCCAGCCTGGAATGGATATTCTGAAAACTTTATATCAAGTCCTATTGTAAATATATTTAATTATTTCACTGACCCGTTACAGGTGCCATATTATCACTTGTTTTTTACCTTTTTTATATAATCCTAATTTCTACTGGCGTGTTTCGGTGGATCCACCATCATCAGAGTACACAAAATTGAAACTAAACTTTATAAAAATTTACAGAAGATGTTGTATCTTCAGTCATTCATAAATATTCTCATACAAATGAAATTTTATATGAATGACTGAAGATATAACATCATCTGTAAATCTTTATAAAGTTTAGTTTCAATTTTGTGTACTCTGATGATTATGGATCTGCCGAAACATGTCAGTAGAAAGTAGGATTACCAATATAAAAAAAGTAAAAGAACAAACAAGTGATATAGCAGCTGTAACAAGTCATTACGCTATTATAAATACAAAAATTTGTTTTAACTAAAGCTTTTTATAAATTATTTTTAAACTGTAAATTTAATTTGTTTGCCAATTATCATCAATAAAAACATACCTCAAAACAATCTGACCAGAATGACCTTAGAAATCTAAAAAAGAAAATTTAAAAACGTGTAAGTTACACTACAAAAATACTCTAATATAAACTGCAGATTGGTTAGAGATACATTTTCCTACTGTAAAAATAATCATTACACAATAAAAACTGATATGCTTGATTCTACCACTCATTTCTATTGTCGCCGACTCCCCCTACCAACATAACGCCAGCAGACTGCCCACTACCAATGTTACGCGGAGAGCCTACAGCCTCTCCCCACCACCTTGAGGGGTATTTAAGAGAGCGCTCTCCCCCACAAGAGTCACTCTTCACTGAACTCTCAACCGGACAAGAAGAAGAAAGAAGAGCTCCCGACTGAAGAGGACGAGACCAGATGCACCATCCCTGGTCTATGCTACCGGTGGCAGATGCTACATTCCCGCACCGGTCAGCCTTCGCCGGCCCAGAGAGAGCCGCCTCGGCCGCGCTATCGGCAGACGGCCTACGCCGACCCGACACTGCGGGGCTCTGGGGACCACCAATGTCACACTGCAGTGGGGACCCAACTGCTGCTGAGGGAAGGCTAGGCCTGAACCCGGTAGCCGAGCCGTCACTCTTTGGGCACCGCTTCTACCACGCCGGCTCGCCGCTTCCGACCATCAACAGCAGCCCTTTTCAGGGCCACCAACACAATTAAACGGCTCTTTTCAGGGCCACCAATTTTACAGAAAAGGTTTCGCCACGTGTCGTCGGCACTACACAATAATAAACTCCACTAACCTTTTTAAACTGTCCTGATTTCTACCACCCGTTACTTACCTTTGTCATCTATATAAAAGTTTTATATAGACGACTGAAGACATAACATCTTCTACAGATTTTAAATAAAAAATTTTAGTTTCAAATGATATTGTGTACTCTGATGATGGTGATCTATCGAAACACGTGTAATTAACGGATAGTTGAAATCAAGGTGGCTTAAAAAGGTTAGTCAAATTAATTGCACAAATTTATTATAGGAAATAGAATTTATTTAAACCTGCAGGATAAGGATTAAGGATAAGGGTTTTGCAGGATTTGTTTTTGAGTTGTATTATTAATTTGTAATACAGCAGTAGTGTTCCTTGAGGTGCAAAACATTACTGAAAAATGTCACAGTGAAACTAAAATGAAGAGGAGGGCAGAGTATCAAGATGGCCACCCCACTATCAACTAACTACCCACCATGTTAGAGCAGTGATCTGTGATTAGATTTTAGAATAGTGAAAGTGTCAAATTAATTGTAGAATAACAGTGCGGTTTGGTGATTTGTGTTTGTCCCCACAGGAATGTAAGAGAGGTGCAGAAAGCAGTGTAACTTCTGTAGAGGATGCACAGCAAAAAAATTCCACACTCATCCTTCAGCAGGAAAACTCATGCCACTCTATTCTAGGAATCAAAGGGAGTAATTTTGGAACATTACATGGAAAGGGGACTGACGGTAACCAGTGATTTTTATTCAGATCAGATTACAAATCAACTTCACCCTGCAATCAGGAGTAAACGATGAGAACTTTTTGACTTTGGGTGTATTGTTACAGCTTGACAATATCCACCGCCCGCTGTTTGACAGCTCAGAACATTCATGATATTAAATTTGAATGTCTTATTTACCAGAAACTCCCTCTTGTGACTTTCAAGGGTTTGCAACACTTAAAAGAATCAATGGGAGGCAAGCAATTCAGAACTGATTAAGAGATGAAATCTGAAGTGCAAGTGTTTATACAGTCACAACCAAAAGAATTCTTTAAACATGTATTCATGCACTTCCAAGCAGTGGAATACTTGGATTGAACAATAGAGATTTTGTTGAATGATATTATGAACGAGGGTTTTTTCCAACTCCGATTGATTTTAAAAATATAACTAATAAAAATAACATAAATTTATTTTCAAAAGTTACTTACATTCTTGGTTAATTTGGTTACTTTTTAACATTATCACTATTTAAATTGAGGGATTTATTATACCGGTGTACAAGCTTTCCTCTTCATAAAACGTTGCCGTCAGTGACTTGAAATGGGCCTTCGTGGTGTCTGGGAGCTCATCATCTGTTTGAAAGCTTCAAAACCATTGCAAAGTTTCACAGTAACCTTTTACATTTATCGAGGTTACAGAGAGACACTCAAAACAAAACAAAAGAAATTCTCACTGCCGGGGTTGGGCTCATCCATGATCAAATTCCCATCCTCACAGTGCTACAGTAACGAAACAACTTCTTGACAAGTTTCAATGGGACATTTTTGATCATCCAGCGTATAGCCCCAAGCAACTTCGACCTGTTCCTGAACTAAAAAAGTGACTGGGAGGACGGAGCGTCCGAACAGAACACAAGCTCCAAGACACCATGAAGACCCATTTTATGTCACTGGCAACAACATTTTATGAAAAGGATATTGGAAAGCTTCTACACCAGTACGATAAATGCCCCAATTTAAATGGTAATTATGTTGAAAAGTAACCAAGGACGTATGTGACTTTTGATAATAAATATATTTTATTCTCATTAGTTTTATTTTTATAACCAATTGGAGGTTGAAAAAACCACACACCTAATGTCTTTCGACAAAGTTTCCTATTGTTTAATAACCAAAGATGTATGAGGTGTGGCAGTTAAGTTCCGGGAATTTAGTTTTAACTCGGGAATCTGCATCGTTTGTAAACATATGACTAGAAATATGGGACCTTCCTATTGTTGCAGTTGAAGTTTGAAGTCGATAGAATGTTTGGTTTGTGTTTCATGCATGTTTTTCGAAAGTAACTTTGTTAGTGGCGTCGTAAAAAAAATGGGTGACTTGCATTACAAATAAGGTTAGCGAGGATTTGTTGTCCTGCAATCAGAATGACAGCAGATATTGGATGAGTTGCATAGTCACTGGTGATGACACCTGGATACTTGAGCAAGACCATGAGACCCGTAAACAAAGACAGCAGTGCATGGAAAAGGGTGGGGAGCGGCCAATAAAAGCAAAGATGTCCAAGGCCACGGCATCATTCATCATGAATATGTTCCTGCCGACCAGACAGTGACTGGACTATGTTGGCGCCGTGGAGCAGCTGCGAGCACGCATTTTACGTGTTTGGCCCAAACTCGCCGAGGACGGCCAGATCTTGTACCACAACAATGCGCCGGGGCCCAATTGTCATTCACTGTCCACGAGTTTTTGGCGAAAACAGGCATTCCAATGTTGCCGCACCCACCCTATTGCCCTGATATCGCCCCCTGTGACTTCTTATTCTCCAAGAGGAAGTCACACCTTGAGAGAACTCATCATGGCAGCATCCTTGAGAGAACTCATAGGCAAAGGAAGCTATAACCGTGGTGCTGAATGGAGTAACTTCAGAAAATTACCAAGGATGATTCCAATTGTGGGAGTAATGTTGGAATCATTACGTACAGTTAGAGGGAGAATAATGTGAAGGTCGATAATAAAATTTTGCTCGTAACTTAATTTGTTTGTGTTTTATTGACAAATTTCTGGAACTTAACTGCTTCACCTCGTATGTAACTTTTGATAATAATTAATTTTATTATTCTCATGCGATTTATTTTTATAACCAATCAGAGGATGAAAAAATAACCCTCGTATGAATTTTCCTTAATTGTTACAACACAAAACTTAAAGCACTTTTAACATTATCATTTCATACAACCTCATAATATTATTGAGACAACCTATAATTCAGTTTGAAGTAATACTTTCTATCTGACAATACAATTAAAATTAACAAACCCTAAGAATGTAAAAAACTATCTAGGTGCAGTCAAAAATAACTTAAAAATAAACAAGTTGATAATGATATTTTACTTTAATTTACGGTCATTAGACATCTAAATAAGTATAATTAAGTTTAGCCACAATAACAAAACTGACTTTTGGTTATCACCGTGGTGTTGTGGTTAGCAAGCTAGCATACTATACAAAAAGTTGGAACTCATTGTTCCAGTTACATTACCCATACTAGTCATTAACCCATTGACTGACCAATTTTTTGAAAATTTATTAAGTTCTACATGACTATTTTTTTAAATTTTACATTTCTATACAAAAAAAGGTCACTTAAAATTACAGAAATATAATTAAATAATATTTCCCCTTTTGTTTGATGATTTTATTAAAAATTAAAATTTTAATTTACAAATTTTGAATTTTCAAATCTTCGTCATCACTAAATAATAATAACTATTCAATTATTTTGTCTGCAAGGTTTGCAATATTATATCCCAACTCATTTTGTTAACGATGAAACACATGTAGCACAGTTAGTTTCCACGCCGAAAACGGAAATCATCTGGAATTACATACATGTGAGTACTAAATGGTAATGAGATCTACCGGACCCTCTCAGAACTATTACAAATAACCGAAATTACATTAACCCTAGAAAGCTAATGTGTCGTATTTCCTACGAGCGTGAATCAGATTTTTCGTTCCCTCCCCCTGAAGTGGCAAGCAATAGATTCGTCCATTACGGTTTACTCATATACCATACTGACCTGTCTAGTCGTGCTTCCGTTTGCAATTTAGTGCAGTGTTTCAGTCCGTTTTTTTGAATACCGCTCGTAAATTTTACAACTCATTAGCCTTAGCGTATACATGTTTAGCAAATACATGTGTAGCCGAAAAACCAGAAGGTGGCCAATCTGTATGTTTTTCGGTATGATAAACATCATATTGGTGAATTCTTACGTTATTTATGTTCACAACATTGCTAAGTTGGGCCAAAAACCAAAGTCAAGGTGAAATTTTGCAAAAGAACTTCATCATGAACTAGTGGCACTGTGGTTAGGGGTACAATTGGAAACCCCAAATTTACGAAGGCAACTCCGGCAATCCATTGCAGATATATTGGGTGTACCATTGCCGAAACCTCAAGTTGGTCATCCTGAACAAGGTGCAAGAACGATTTGCAAGATATGTCCATCAGCCAAGAGGAGAATGACGTCCGTATACTGCCGTGCGTGCAACAAGCCGATTTGTGCCGAGCATCGTGCAAAGTGCTGTGTTGAGTGTGCTGAAGAACTTTGTAAACCGTTCATAGCATAAAACATTATTTTAAGATATACACTTTTAATTGTATTTAATAAAAATAAGTTTTTTCGCCTAAAACAATGTTTTTTATATACATATCGTCAGTCGTAAATTTTACGATACATTAGCTTCAATGAAACTTTTTGATAACCTTAGCTTTCTAGGGTTAAAAATACTACACAGCAAGCAGTTATTATCAAAGACAGTCACTGTATGGGAGCGGCGAGTCTAGCTCGTCAAAGTCACCATGTGTTTGTAAATATAATAATAATAATATTTATTTATTCCACTTTACACAAACACAAACTTATATCTTATCTACTACGAATAAATAACCACCAACTCAAGTAAACGGTGGTAATTTAAAAAAATAAAACAAAATACATAAAAACAAGTATACAAATGAATTACAAATCAAATGTCGTCATCCACTACAAATGACAATTCAAACTGTAACAACACCTACAGCGCATGTTAACTATATTTTTTTCAAACAACAATATTAACCAAGCAATCAGTCTTCAGAGCAGATATTCACCTGTATATGACTAACACTAAAATCAGTTATTATTGTTATATTGTTTACCAAGATCAGTAAATTTCTACAAGGACTGAATAGCAAGCACTGCAAGTCAGCAACGCCGGCCGCATTGGTGTAGTTGGTAACGTGCTCGCCTCTCACCATGCGGTCTTGGGTTCGAATCCCATTCAGGCACGGCATATTTTCATACGTTACAAAAAGCATTTCATCCTTCACTGTCTGCATTAGCAGTAATTGCAGAACAGTCGGACGTTAAACCAAAATAAAAAAAAAAGGTCAGCAATGGTAAACACCAACGCTAACCAACAATACTTATAAGTGAATCAACATCAATTACGTCATTGAGCCAATCATTAGCCTTTCTTGAAAATATTAACATGTTTAAGCTATTTTTAATTTCAATAGGCAACAGATTAAAACACTTCGGACCTAAATAAACAAAAGTTTTAGCAAAAAAGGATTTATTAACTTTCGGTCTTACAAAAAGTTGCTGGCTTGAACCTCTAGTTCTGTGATATAAGTTTTCAGTACCTCTGTTGCCACTTTTTTTATAAAATAGTTTTAAAACTTTAAAAATAAATAAGTTTTTAATGGGTAAGATATGTAAATTTTTAAAATCATTAACAGTACTGTCTCTCTGACATTTAAATAATATTTTAGTGAAATATTTTTGAGTTACAAACAATTTATTTATTAGTTTATCATGAGTATCCCCCCCCCAAAATTCAATAGCATACTGAAGACGAGATTGAACCAAAGAAAAGTATAAAGATCTCATTAGATTTAAGCCACAAAGGTTTCTTAAGAAATAAAATGCCCAATATCGGTGAGTCTGACTCATCTTAATCAGTCAATGGGTTAAAAAAAATATTTTATTTTAACGGCCATATTACAAACAAAGCTAAAATCATTTTGCAAGCTAGACCACCAAAGATCAAATTTATACAAAGCTTATACCGCTTCTCACAGAGATGATCACTGAAGCAGACTTTGCCATACAGTTAAACTTAATTATAAACATTGTTTAACTGGATTTATTCAAAACACTTACGTCTTCTGATCTGATTTAAACAAGCTAGCATACGAATCATGAATGAAGCTGGAACAGTGATTGTATCTTTAGTTTCTTCTAACATGACTTCATTTCTTTTCATTAACTGAAACAAACATTATTAAAAACATCACTAAATTTTCTGTAAATTGGTTATGTATTATTATTTTATCTACTAAATTTATTTATCATTCAAATAAATTTTATAATTCTCGATAAAGGGTGGACAGTAAAAGTGTATAAGTAATAAACATAATATACGATTCAATTAATTAGACGGGTTTTTCGATTAAAAAAAAAATGTGTATCTTACAATTCACTAAATCAGTGAATGAAAATTTTTAACACAACATATTTTTACTTTCTTTTGCCTATATAAATACATAGGGAAAGCAAATATTCTTTTCAATTTTTTGAAATCAAGTTTTTACTGGAAATAACATTTTCGGACCCTGTGAACAAAATAAACTTGGTTTTAGCGATTGGTGTGTGTGTGTGTGTGTGTGTACGTGCGTGTGTGCATGTGTGTGTGTGCGCGCGCGCGCGTGAGTGTGTGTGTGTGTGTGTGTCAACAAAATATCTCAAGAACTAAATATTGTACAAATATGAAACTTGGAGAACTTAAGTAACACAAGGGGACCGGACATGAACATTTTAAAAAAAATTTGGTGTGAAACACACAACTTTCTCTTGCCAATGCAAATAATTAACAATAAACCTAACATTAGTATTAAAACATTAGAAATGAACCAAAAACTAACCTCAATAAACATAACCTTATTTTAATCATGAGTGAATGACGCAAAATGACAATCGAACTCAATTTGGCTTAAAAAAAATGGAAAATCACACTTTCACGCTAAACTAGGCTCTGTAGAGAAAATGCTCTAAATAAAAGTTACAGATCTCTTAATTTTCTATAAATTTTATTATATACACTTTTGTCGTAAAATGCATACTAAGGCCGAAATGTTAAAAAAATCAATTTTTCTCACGTTTTCGTGAGAAAAAAACAGAAAATTGCAAATTATCGCTAAACTAAGCGTTATACAAAAAAATGTTTGAAATAAAAGATGTAGGATTTTAAATTCTCTACAACTTTTATTATATAAATTTTTGCTCTAAATTGCATATTAAAGCCGTAATCTTAAAAAAATTATGTTTTTACGTGAAAACAGCCTCACCCAGAATTTCAGCAAACATGGCGCCTACCCTATCTTGTAGAGAATAAAAAATTGAGTAAATGAGGCGATTTTAAAAAAAATCGTAGGACCAGTTTTTGAGAAAATTGCAAAAAAGTGAAAAATTATACGAATAAACTACTACTTTCGGTTGACCGATGTTGATGAAAATGTTCGTGTCGGGTCCGGTAGTGGTATGTAACTTAAGTTTCAAGTTTCAAGTTCGTACGTTGTTCTGTTCTTGAGATATTCTGTTCACACACACACACACACACACACACACACACACACACACACACACACACACACACACACACACACACACACACACACACACACACACACACACACACACACACACACACACACACACACACACACACACACACACACACACACACACACACAGACCAATCGCTAAAAACATGTTTTTTGGTTTCAGGGGGTCTGAAAACGTATAGATCCGGTGAAAACTCGATTTCGAAAAATCGACATGAAAAAAATACTTTCCTTCCTATATATTCATATAGGCAAGAGAAAGTAAAATCCGGCCAAAAGTACTACAGTAGTAAACATCAGTACTGTAGTAGTTCATTCATGCAGTTTTCACGTTTTTGCAACTTTCTCAACAATGGCTAAGTTTTTTTTTTGAAAAATTGCCTCGTTTACTAAATTTTGTATGCTCTACATACTATAATATAGGGTAAGTGACATATCTGCCGAAGGTCTTGGGAGAGCCTGAGCTCTCGTGGTGAAAATTGTTTTTTTTTCAAGATTGCAGCCTTAATATGCATTTTAGGGCAAAAGTGTACATAATCTAAGTTACACGAAATAAAAAAAAACTCTACTTTTATTTCAAATACTTTTTTCTACAGAGCCTAGTTTAGTATCAATTAATGATTTCCCATATTTTAAAGTTCAACAGGATTGATTTTAATTTTGCATCATTCATCCATGATTAAACATAGGTTAATTTTGTATTATTTACATTGTCAAGACAAAGTCGTGTGAGTAATTCAAACCAGATTTTTATATTTCAATTTAGTGCATATTTAGAAATAATTTTTCAGGAAGTGTACAAACTGCAGAGCAATATTATATTATCATTAATTAAAGAAATAGTGTATCATTTTTATTACAATACCACTATCAAAAGATAAATTAATAGTTACCTACATTCAAAACGACTTTTCAATGGAAATACAAGAAATAAAAGTAAATACTATTACGAAATTCAATTAAATTTTAACAAATGTACTGAAGAATAAAAATATGTAATAAATTAAAATTCAAACTTTTCATCAGAAATAAATAATCATAAAATCAATAAACTAAGCAAACAATATGAAAAAGTACTACAGTGTAATTTTTTAATTTAATTAAAACTACATGAGTATACAGGGATTATTATCCTATTTAAATAAATGCATAATAAAGGGTGAAAATATTTGCAAATAAAATACCAAATCAACTTACAGAAAATAAAAAAAAAACAATTGTAAAAACACAAAGCTATTCACTTATTTATACATAAAAAAAGTAATGAAAATTAAAAAGTAAAAAGATTTCAGACAATTTTTCCACTACACTATGGAGTATTAGAATACAGATATACAGCCAAATACTAAACATTCATGAATCTATTTAAAAAGGAATGTTCTGAACATTGTCTGTATGAGGTGTATTGGAAAAGTAAGTTTCATTTGGCAGTTAAAAAATAACAAATATTCTTGTTTCCATGCACAATGTTATCAAAGACCTGTATTCAATCACCATGAATGACAGATGGTTGATCACTCTGTACTTGATAATGAAAATTATCCAACCATCATTCCACTGCCTTTTTATTGTGGCATCTGTAGTTAACAAATATGTGAAGAAGTTTGGCAGAGAGGCGCTCGATGCTCTTCATGGACTACATTTAGAAATGGAACTTACTTTCCAAACACCCTTATAAATTATACTACTGGAAGAAAATCTTTGAATTATGATACCCAGAGAGAGAAAAATTCATTACAGGAATATACACCTCATACAGGACATTTATCATAAATGGAAATAGGCCTCCATATACAAAGTGTGATAAAAAAAACACGGTGAATGATTTTACTTCGATGAACTGCAAACACTACGTCCATTTGAAGTAAAAAATCCATAGCCAAGTTCTTTGAGATAATCAGTATCATGTTTGAACAAGTTGCGACTTGTCAGTCAGCTTCCCGAGCTGGAAGAGTGAGGTCATGTTTACAGTGTCATGCACCATGGAGTTCAAACATCGCATTACCATTAATTTTGTTTTAAGTTCCAGAAAAGTGCCATTGAAGCTCATGACATGTTAAAATTAGTGTACAGCGATAATATGAAAACTCTGAAGATATGTTAACTAGTGGTATAAGCGATTTAAAAGCAGAAATGAGTCTATTGACGACGAGGAATGGTCAGGATGTCCTTCGACCTCAAAAACAAATTAAAACAAGCAAAAAGTGGCAAAACTGGTTCGTTCAAAAGTCCGATTGACTATTCAAGAGCATACTGAAGATCTCAACATCCCATACGAGTTCGAACAAAGCATTTTATTACAATAATTTGCAAATAAGACGAGCTAGAGCGAAACGCGTTCCCTGACTTTTGACGCCCTTAGCACACCTCACTTTTTGATCCAGAGTTTTTGGCTAAAAAAAAGATTCCTGTTGGTCCACATCTGCCTCACTCTCCAGATTAAGCACCATGCGATTTCTGGCCCTTCCCAAAAAATAAAAACTGTGCCAAAAGGAAAACATTTTGACTCTATTCCCGATATTGAGAGAGCCTCGACAGGGCAGCTAAAAAGGCCCTCCCGAAAGAAGCATACCAGAAATTCTTCCAATCATGGAATCAACATTCAGATAAGTGCACTGCAAGCCAAGGAGAGTATTTTGAAGGAGATTAATTCAAATTTGATAAAAGCTTATTACATTGTTCGTAATAAAATTATTCACAGTATTTTTTTATCACACCTCGTACACGGAACAATTTAATATATACAGAATAAAATAACTGAATACATACATTTTAAGTACTTGAAACATTAATTCTACAATGTTATTCAAATGACAATAACTAATATCTGAAACTTACATTAAAATAAGATTTAACAACAATACGACGGTTAATGAAATTCAGATATTGCAATAATTATGAATAGCGCAATTTCATCCATTTCGCTCGTATTTTCTTTGTAAACAAAATGTAAAAATCATAATTTAATTTTTTACAATGATGCAAGCGTAAATTTGTTTAAAAATATATTAAACTGAAAAAGGCTGTTTGGGAAATTAGAAGCAATATGTTGATACTTTACATTGCTCTTTAAGACTTTCAAATCTAAGATAACAGCTAATTTTAAAAGAACTGTCATTGCTTGTAAATAATATTCTGTAACTAGACAACTCTTACTCTGGTTCAGAGTGTGTTGAAACCTTATACTTAGCAGATATCAAGAATGAAAGCTGCTAAAAAGAAATTGTTAAGACCTTTAGCCCGGACTTAACCCTTTCTTACCCAGTGAGGCATAGAAGTCAGGTTGGAGTGAAATAACAGACATAAAAACTTTAATTGTTAGCGACTACTTTTGATTAAAGAGCGCTGGATGTGAAGTGTAATAATTTTCTGTACCCTAGCCAGGAATCGAACCTGAGACCTCCGCTTTGCAGTGTAAGATGCTGACGAATACGCCACGGACGCGACCATTAGTTTCTTTTTAAAGTTAGTTTTAGTCTAAAATATTCGTGTTCATTTACTAAAATAAAGTAGCATTTCTTCGAGTATGTTGATTGTACATAGAAGTATATTTTTTAGGCTGTAAATACTGATTTTACCAATATTTTTGAATTGTAAACTTTTTTAAGTCTTAAATAATGCTTTGCTACAAATCTAAGCAAGAGAATTTTGTTTAGGAAGCCTGCACATGATTTTTACTTATTCATATTGTTGGGAACTTTGATACCATCAAGCCCAATGTGACATATGTGTCACTTTTTGTCACGCCATCAAAAAAAGGCTGAAGGTCTAAAAGTGATTTTATTTCACTTAAATGTCAGTAAAGTGTATGAAACAATGTACACATATTTGTTTGTGTAAAGTTAAAAAATTTGGGATTGAAAGGGTTAAGGGGAGTAGTGCATGAAAAAACATAGATTTCCGGATTTTCAGCCAACAGGCTAAAAATAGTTGGAATAAAAAAATACAGTTTGAAATCTCCACTTAAAATTGTGGCAAAAACTTGAAAATCGAAGAAGTAAAAATACTGTTATGTATTTACTTTTATGGGAACTATCGTACTGAAGGTTGAATTGGGAAGTGCTTAGTGTTGAAGGAATCAGGAGCCAGGCAAAAATTTCAGTTAGGTGATGCTGAAATTTGATTCACAGCGCATATCAAAAAGAGAAAACATTTAGGAAGAATTATATTAAAAAAATTAGAAAGGAAAATACAATTTTGGTAAAAGGAAGTTTGACAACTTGTACCAAGATGTGGAGGATCCAGATAATCCTTCCTATGCGATAGGGGATGAATTTCTTTTTCTATTTTTTATAAATTCAATTTTTTAAGGGTTTAGTACCTTTTTTCTAAGGGTCTACTAAAGATATCAATTTCAAATTTTTAGAGAATATTTCTAACACAAATTTCTTCAATCTGTCAAAGAATTATTGTGTTATCTTCAATAGTTTGAGAAAAAATCTTAAAAGCAGTTTTTTGTGGTATTATATTGGGAATTTTTTTAATTGGTAAAACAATTTCTAAACGTTATGTTGTAAAAAAAATCTAACAAAAAGAGTAAAAAGTTCTGAATTTTCATACAAAAAAAAAATGAAGATATTTTTACTGGTTGATTATAAAAAGGTAAAAAACATTAACATGGAGGAGGAAAGGGCACACTGCTCCACTTTATGCACCAGGGATAGGCAAAAGTTTTTTTTTTTTTTTTTTTATTCTTAATTTGTGTACGTTGCAATCTGTTCAATTGAGAACAATAAGCAACCCCATGACCCAATGAGATGAGGATGATGTGTATGACGTGTCAATGAGGTGTAGTCTTGTACAGACCCAGGCCGACCATTCCTGAGAGAGTATGGTTAATTGAACCCCAACCATCAAAGTACACCGGTAACCACTGTCTAACATTCAAATCCGTATAAAAGTAACTACCTTTACTAGGATTTGAACTGGGAACCTTCGTCTCCGAAAATCAGCTGTTAAACAGCTGATTTTGGCGACGACTTTACCTCTAGACCAACCCGGTGGGTTAAGGCAAAAGTGGTATAGTAATTTTTTGTGGATGTCACACATGGTCCACAACTCAAACAGATGTTTACTTAACCCTTTGAGAACTGATGTGTATACATGATGGCGCTTACACACAGAGTATAACCTACAGTTGTGTAAACTCGTTATCAAAACTTAATGGAAGAAGTACTATAGTCACAAGGCCATCATTGTTCTGCACAGTCTATGGGAAAACAACTAACTGAAGAAAATGTTTTTTTACTAAACGACCTAACCTAACACAAGAAGCAACATGGAGCTAGTAAACATAAAGAATGATGACAAGTGCATCTTCTTTGTGTTCCAAGTTTATTTCTAAAATGTACGCCTAAATAGATGATAACAAAATAAGTGGATATCAAACCCATTCATTCACCTTGGCCATATACATGTACATAAAATTTTACCTATTCTTATGCACTAAATTGCGCACATATCGCTTTGCGTAAAATTGGCCACATACATGAACAAATTCTTCAAGAGTCCAGCAAGTGCTGCAATCTCTTGGGACTTTTGAAAAGTTTTAACAATAAAAAAATAGTACTTTAAGAATATATATATATAAATTTTTTTACATTCCTATTTTTCCTAATAAGCAACCCCATGACCCAATGAGATGAGGATGATATGCATGACGTGTAAATGAGGTGTAGTCTTGTACAAAATCAGGCCGACAATTCCTGAGAGAGTATGGTTAATTTGAACCCCAACTATCAAAGTACACCGGTAACCACTGTCCAGCATTCAAATCCGTATAAAAGTAACTACATTTACTAGGATTTGAACCAGGAACCTTCGTCTCTGAAAATCAGCTGTTAAACAGCTGATTTTGGCGACGACTTTACCTCTAGACCAACCCGGTGGGTAAGAATATAATAACTTTTTTTTAAATTCTAAGATAAAAATTCGTGACTGAATGGGTTAAATGCTGAACTGAATGAAGAAAGGAACTTACTTCAAATACTGAACAAAAATTCCACCACAGTCACCAGCCTTCGGCAGAAAGACCAACAGAAATAATTACTGTTAATTACTTAAAAACAGATTTTACATTAAATATAATATGTTATAATTTACATTAAAATATAATAATTTAATGTATTAAATAACTTACCTCATCAGCCATTTCTGCATCGAATTTAGATTCTTCATAAATAGGAGCCCATAATTTAACATCATAATCGATACCGGATGTAGCTAACAATGGTAACTGCGGATGCGGTTGAATACAGTTGACGACATGGTGATCGGCTTCGAGCAGCATAACTAGACGTGCAGTGTATCGATCCCAGACGAACACATGACCACAATCAGACCCAGAGAGGACGTAATCGTTTCCCCAAAACGTCGCTTCTTTGATCATTGTCCTGCAATAAAATCTAGGGGTGCAAGGTCCGTGCAAGGAAATACTTTAATTATAATAATACCCGTAATTACTTAGTTGATTCACACGCATAACCAACCATGACTTCACACTAACATGCATCAAATCAGCATGAGTGCATGACGACTAAGAAGCTTCCACAGTTCCACTTCAGAACACAATGAATAAAGTAAAAAAAATAAAAAACCAAACCAAAACACCACTGAATCTATTATTAAACCCTTTCGTAAATTCACTGAAATGTAAGTGTGAGTGATGATGCTGTTCTTTTCGTTTCCTAGAAATTCTTCAAATTAACTTCAAAAACATTTTACGCTTCCTCACCTGCCTAAGACGTTCCTTTCTTAAACATTTTTTAAATTTAAATAACAATACACTATTAGTTTTCACTAACATGTGCTCATCTTAATTCTGTTTTAATAATATTATTTATTTATACGAGGCGTGTTCAGAAAGTAAGTACCGTTTTAAAAAAAAACAAGTAAAACAATTTTTTTCAAAACAATTTTTTTTTTTACATGAAAGCCCAAACCTTAAACTATTTTTCGACATAGTTTCCACCGATGTTCAAACACTTGTCGTAGCGGATGATCAATTTGTCTATACCCTCTTCGTAGAAGGTTCCCGCCACTGACGTGCACAAAACCAAGAGACTCGGAAGTGCTTTGACTTTTCTCACATGGTACAGTGATGATGGTGAAGATTTTTTAAACAAAATTGTGACAGGTGGTGAAACTTGGGTCAGTCATGTCACACCGGAATCTAAACAGCAGTCAATGGAGTGGCGACACACGCAATCCCCGAAGAAACAAAAATTCAAGATGACAATGACTGCACAAAAAATCATGTACACTGTCTTTTGGGATCGGAAAGGTGTTTTGCTGATTGATTTTCTACCAAGAGGTGAAACCATTAATGCAGCAAGGTATTGCGAAACCTTAAGAAAACTAAGGTGGGCAATTCAAAACAAACTGAGAGGAATGCTCAGTAACGGAATTGCGTTGCTCCATGACAATGCTCAGCCCCATCACCCACCCATCGGGTGGGTTCAGTCACCCACCCTACAGCCCAGACTTGGTACCCCCGTCTGACTTCCACTTGTTCCTGCACATGAAGCGCGAGCTAGGCGGCCAACGCTTTGAAACCGACGATGAAGTGAAAACTTCTGTGGAGTCGTGGCTACATTTGTTGGCTGGAACCTTCTACGAAGAGGGTATAGACAAATTGATCACCCGCTACGACAAGTGTTTGAATATCGGTCGAAACTATGTTGAAAGGCTTTCATGTAGAAAAAAATTGTGTTAAAAAAATATTGTTTTACTTGTTTTTTTTAAAAACGGTACTTACTTTCTGAACACACCTTGTACTAACATGTTTTTGATGAGGATCCACCATCATCAGAATTTATTCAAACTGACAAATTAATCCATAGTAATAAGTAAAGAAGTAACGTTTATTTATTAATACAAGATAATCTCAAAAACTACTCAACCAATGTCAAAAATTATTTCACTGATAGAAAGCTTAGAGCTCCCCGAGTAAAAAGCTTATCGCATCACATAATTTTTAATTTTTAAAAATTTGTCTTTGTTAAAATGAAGTCACCTTTAATTTTATTTGTACCAGTTTTTCTTTTTTGGGAAAGTTATCCTATCAATATGATTTTCTACAATATGACAATATCATCCCAATTAATATCTCTCCAATTTTTAAAATTTATTTTAAATTAATAAAATAAATGGTAAGGGATTGTTAGTTTTGTATATCAAGTGTCAGAAGATATAATATATATTGTAGAAAAGTTTTAATAATTAATTAGTACCAATTTGATTGGTTTATAAACTCTGATGATGATGGATCAGTCATCGTTTTAGAATGTCTAAAAGGATGCTGTACTTGTAAGACGGAGAGGGAAAAAGATTAAGGGGTAGACCAAGATTGAAATAGATAGGTTCAGTTATGAATGAATTGGGAAAAAGATGCAATGCTTGAAAAGAGAGCAATGAAGGAGAGATGGTTCAGAGATAGAGAGAGGAAGAGAAGCTATGTTTGGTCCAACTTCCAGAAACTTGGAAGAGAGGTCTGATGTTAGATTTATTAAGAGTAACCTATTACTATTCTAGAAACTTTAATAAGAGAACACAAATCGTGAATTAAAATAAAGAAAAAAATAGCTTTATCAAATAAAGCTTTGAGAAGAAAACAGATCGTGTCCACAAGTGTTTTACTACATAAAAGTAAAAAAATACGGGTGTCTCGAAATTAGGACAAAAAAATAGAAATAATGGAGATTTGGCTGTGGAGATGAATGCAACAGATTAGCAGGACTGAGAAAAAGGACATATAATGATTTATTACTTGGGAGAGAGCTTAAAGAGAAGGAAGATGAAGTATATGAAGCACATTAAAAATGCATTGATTTCATTGAAAATATTTTTGATGGTAAGATGGTAAAACATGAAAGGGAAGGCCGAAAAACAGGACGTAGAAAGGTTAACCGCAGTTAAATTAATTAAAAAATTTAACCTTGTTGTTATATTCCATTTCCGACAATAATTATAAAGTATTTTTTATTAATAAACATCAATAATTTTCATTACCAAAATTATTTAATTACGGCGTATTAAAGAAAAACTCTAAAGAAACTATGTGAAGTATAAAAATATTTATGACTGGTGTTCAAAACTTACCTCCAAATATGTATTAAATTAAGTAAAAGTTGTGATATAGAATTCATGAATAATCTCAACAAGAAACAGTAAAATTGATGTATCGCAATGTACATAATTGGATAAAATGTTTTCTTCAACTTGATTGGTAAAATTAAAAAAAAAGAAACATAAAAAAGACAATGATATACCATAATAAGATCATATCATAAAACATCATAACGTTTGATGAACTGAAATGAAGTGGAAAATAAGAGTTTAATAAATATTCAGTGACAATTTTTTTTAAAAACTGGAAAACATTAGACTGCCATAATCGTTTTACAATGTATTACATTCCAATGTAATACAAAACAGCCTAATCGTGAAACTGGGATGGTAATTGTTAATTTAAAAAATATAATGTACAATGAAATTTTTAATTACATTATGGTAAATCGAATTTGAAATTTTCACACGCAGCATGCATGAATAACGAAAAAAACTGACGTAATTCAAGAACAAACGTGATATTTGAAACAGCATATTTTTACTAATGTTCTATAAACACAGGGAAAACACAAACGAAAACTCATGTATATAAATTTATAACCATACTAAAATACTACACTAAGAGATAAATCGATTTTTACTTTCTCTTGCCTATATGAATATATAGGAAGGAAAGTATTGTTTTCATGTCGATTTTTCGAAATCGAGTTTTCACCGGATCTATACGTTTTCAGATCCCCTGAACCCAAAAAACATGTTTTTAGCGATTGGTCTGTGTGTGTGTCTGTGTGTGTGTGTGTGTGTGTGTGTGTGTGTGTGTGTGTATGTATGTGAACAGAATATCTCAAGAACGGAACATCGTACGAACTTGAAACTTAAGTTACATATCACTACCGGACCCGACACGAACATTTTCATCAAAATCGGTCAACCGGAAGTAGTAGTTTATTCGTATAATTTTTCACTTTTTTGCGATTTTCTCAAAAACTAGTCCTACGATTTTTTTTAAAATCAACTGGTTTACTACATTTTTATGCTCTACAATATAGGGTAGGGGCCATGTTTGCTGAAATTCTGCTTGAGGCTGTTTTTACGTAAAAACATTTTCTTTTTAAGATTGCGGCTTTAATATGCATTTTAGCGCAAAACGTTATATAATAAAAGTTGTAGAGATTGTAAAATTCTACAACTTTTATTTCAAACATTTTTTTGTATAACGCTTAGTTTGGCGGTAATTTGCGATTGTCTGTTTTTTTTTCTCACGAAAACGTGAGAAAAATCGATTTTTTTAACATTTCGGTCTTAGTATGCATTTTACGACAAAAGTGTATATAATTAAATTTATAGAAAATTAAAAGATCTACAACTTTTGTTTAAAGCATTTTTCTCTACAGAGCCTAGTTTAGCGTGAAAGCGTGATTTTCCGTATTTTTAGGCCAAACTGAGTTCGATTGTCATTTTGCGTCATTCACTCATGATTAAAATAAGGTTATGTTTTTGAGGTTAGTTTTATTGTTTATTTCTAATATTTTATTAATAATGTTAGGTTTATTATTAATTATTTGCATTGGCAAGAGAAAGTGTGTGAGTGTTTCACACCAGATTTTTGATTTAATATGTGACAACGGTCTCTGTTTAGCAATTTAATACACAACAGTGGAATTTACTGAACGTACGTGCAATTTTTATACACAACTCCATTACGGGCTGAAAGTTTCTGAAGCGTAACCCCTACAGAAATGAAGGGGTCTACCGTACTTTCAAATGATTTTAGAATAGAAAAAATCTGGTGTGAAACACTCACACAACTTTCTCTTGCCAATGCAAATAATTAACAATAAATCTAACATTAGTAATAAAACATTAGAAATAAACAAAAAACTAACCTCAAAAAACATTAGTGAAATACGCATAATTAAAATCGATCTCAGTTTAGCTTAAAAATACGGAAAATCGCTCATTTACGCTAAACTAGGCACTGTACAAAAAAAAGCTTTAAATAAAAGTTGTAGATCTTTTAATTTTCTACAAATTTTATTATACACACTTTTGTCGTAAAATGCATTCTAAGACCGAAATCTTTAAAAAATTGATTTTTCACACGTTTTCGTGAGAAAAAACAGAAATCCGCTAATTACCGCTAAACTAAGCGTTATACAAAAAAATGTTTGAAATAAAAGTTGTAGAATTTTACATTCTCTGCAACTTTTATTATATAACGTTTTGCGCTAAAATGCATATTAAAGCCGCAATCTTAAAAAGAAAATGTTTTTATGTAAAAACAGCCTCACGCAGAATTTCAGCAAACATGACGCCTACCCTATCTTGTAGAGAATAAAAAATTGAGTAAACAAGGCGATTTTAAAAAAAATCGTAGGACTAGTTTTGAGAAAATCGCAAAAAAGTGAAAAATTACACGAATAAACTACCACTTCCGGTTGACCGATTTTGATGAAAATGTTCGTGTCGAGTCCGGTAGTGGTACGTAACTTAAGTTTCAAGTTTCAAGTTCGTACGATATTCCGTTCTTGAGATGTTCTGTTCACACACACACACACACACACACACACACACACACACACACACACACACACACACACACACACACACACACACACACACACACACCAATCGCTAAAAACATGTTTTTTGGGTTCAGGGGGTCTGAAAACGTATAGATCCGGTGAAAACTCGATTTCGAAAAATCGACATGAAAACAATACTTTCCTTTCTATATATTCATATAGGCAAGAGAAAGTAAAAAACAGCTCATCCTACAATTGTTTAATCCAAAAAGTTGTTCATCAAGGGGTTCACGTATAAAGTTGGTTTTAACCAATATATAAAATCAGAGTAATTAAAATTTTTTCTCTAATTCAAACAGACATGATTCTGATTACGTTAACAGAATTTTAAATTAATAGATTATCTCTCAACCAATTTCCAGTAACAGATCTGAAGCACTACACTTCAAAATCTCTTACTTCAATAAGATCAAAATTTAATGTCAAGAACCGTAGAAACATATGAATGTTAAACCAAGCACACAAACTGCGTAGATGTACTACAAATACGAGGTACTTTCAATCAATTAATGCAGAAAAAAACTGGATCACTGTTAATCAGCTGTTCAATCATCTATACTAATATAATAAAAAAGAAACGTCTGTTTGTTTGTTTGTGTGAGCTAATCTCAGAAACTACTGAACTGATTTTAAAAAGTCTTTCATCGTTGCATAGTTTAGAGCTTCCTGATCAATATAGGCTATTTTGCAACTTTTAAGTAACTTTAATTAAGTGAGTTAAGCAACTTAAACTGTGACAATGTCGCATATTTTAGTTTATCGGGTGCATAGCACTTTTATTTTTACTAAGTCCTCTGGATGGTGTATTTTTTGGGCTAGAAGCACGATTCAACTTTTATATTTCATAAAAAAATGTGAAGAATAACATTCGATTCCAAGAACATTAAAAATTCGGAAATATTCAAAATTTTTATTTTTGTACTGTATTTCATATATATTTTGTTTTCATTCGACAGGTAGCGAATGAGTCATATATTTCCAATTACTCTGCATACCGCACTCACATATTACGGTCTCTTATCTCAACCATATATCAACTGTCTCTTTCTTTTCCATCGGTATTCTTCTATACATTCTATTCAATTCTATTAAATCGCAGGGACAAACATTTAAAATGGTGGGCATCGATTTGAGACAAGTGCTTCCTTTACTAAATAAAGTATAGAATCAATCTGTGCAACTGAAGCCCAATATAACCTTGTCTGAATCTTACTACAGAATTTAATGTGGGGACCCGAGGTATACTTGGGCTTCGGACAACGGCGATTTACGCTCACCCCGAGCTATACTTGGGCTTAGGCTTCAAAGTGTTAACCCTTTGAGGACCACGGGCCGATTCGTCGGCCTTTGTGTGTTTTTGCTTGAAGACCGCCAGGCCGATCGGTCGGCCTTAACTGTTAGTGCAAAAAAGACGGCAGGCCGATCCATCGGCCCATCGTGTTGTTTATATTGTCGCTGTTTATATAACGACATGAAACGTGTCCTAAATGCATTTTGGTTATTATTTCAGTAAATAATATATTATGTATATTTAATTTCATATTACATTGTTTGTTCTGCTATATTATGTCTACATATTCAAAAATAATTTCTTATTCTATCAGCTGTTTGCCGAGAGCAGAACTGAATGTATTGCGTGCAATTGTGTTGTTGTCTTGTGTTTAGTTTGAGGTTATCGTTCGTCAATCGTGCGTGATTTGTTTGTAAAGAATTTAGTGCAGTTAGATATTAATTTCAGTGTTTATTATTAGTTTTTTAATTAATGTAATCTATTTTTATAATTTGTATTCAGAAAACTAGTGAATCATCAAGGGATTGATATTTGTGTGAAAATTAATTTTTCTAAGCGTGTTTGGACGTGATTTTTAATTTTGTCATGTAAAAACGTTTTTGCGTGTAACTTTTTAATTTTTTAATTTAACTTCAACAAAATTTATAAGCATGTACAGAATAAAATTCTCTACAAAATTAATAGGTTTCCCATATTAAAATTGTTAATAGTTTTCATTAAAAAAAATCAAAAACTTCACTTTTATTTTTTATTTTTTTTATAAAAAAGGCTACTGACAAAAAAATCTTTAAATTTTTTTGAACATCTAGCATAGCGGACTAAAACTGCAAGTATTTCTTGTCATTTCGGTAAAAAAATCACAATAATACCTTTAATATAACGAAAGTTATGAAGATTTTAACTAATGCTTGCAAAACGACCTTTTTCAGTGTGGTCTTTTTCGCACTTCTAATTGATAATGGGATATAAAATTTTTGAACTGACCTGAAAAAAATTGTTATGACAGTTGGTCCTCAAAGGGTTAAGGTGTCATTTTCTAGCCTGAAAATTTGTGCCCCACTCTGCTCTGAGAAGTTTGATTGGGAGTTGTTGCCAAATCCTCTTTATAGACCAGACTTCGCCACAACCAATTTTCATTTGTTCTGCCCATTCAGAGACTTTTTACGTGGCAAGAAGTTTGATCAAAACCAATCAATCAAAAAATGGTACACAAATGTTTTGGAATAGCAAAGTAACGACTTCTACAGTGCAGGAATCAGAAAACTCAAAGAAAAATAGGATAACTAATCCCTAAACGTTGAAAAGAAGTGTAAGTTTCATTATCATTGAAAAAATAGTTTTTTCTCAACACCAATTCATCTCATTAATATTGAATGTCGCTCATACAAGTGTGTTCAATAATATTTTATCAACACAATAACGAAAAAGAGTTTCATTTAAAATTCTTCAGTACTGCCTTTTTGAAAAGTTACTAATTTTTGTTTCATCAAAAAAAAACAGATTTATTTAACATAAGAAAGAAACTCTTCTTAACAAATATGCTTAGAAAATGTAAACTGATGACATGAATAACTTAGACCATGTCATTCAGTCTAAACACTTTTGACTAAAAACTAAAAAAACCATGATTAATAACAGTTATTCATTAGATTTATGATATTACCTTGCATTACGATGTCCGGTATATTTCTGTTTGACTGGTATTTGCCTTAATTTGGCTCCGTCATTTTGCTCACAATGAGAAGAGGAAGACGAAGATGAAGATGATGATATTCGAACATCTTTCTGAGATTCTCTTTGGTTTACATTATCCATATGATTAATTACTGAATCGTAAATCGACCTGAATAATACACATGTTTCAGTCAATAAAAAAATACAACATGCTTTTTTATAATAAGTATTAACCCAATGACCGGTGGCCTATTTTATCATAACCGACAGCAGAAAATATTCCAAATGTAATTAAATTATATTTATTTAATAATAAATTTATTATTAATTTTCAAGTGAGATATAATGAACATAAAAAAACACTGAAATGAGACTACATTATATCTAACTATACCAATCATATAAAAGAGGAAAAACATAAATTTGGTGAAATAGATGAACATTATAAAATAATAGAACAATGTAATATAAAAAATAAAAATAAAATTGAAAAATATGAGATGTTCATATTTATAAATATTTAAAAGAGCAAAAGCAGGACATTTTGAACGAACAGGTCAAATTTAAGAATGATGAAATGATATTGACTGCTGCTGCTATCTACAGTAAATATGAGAAGGGATAAATTAGAGGAAATAAATTTTAAATCAGTTTTATACAAATGACTGAAGATGTATCATCTTCTATAGATTTTAAATAAATAAAAAAAATATTTGTTTCAATTATGATATTTACTCTGGTGGTGGTGGATCCACCGAAACACGTGTAAGTAAACATAAATTCATTATATAAAATAGAAAACAAATTACATGCTTCAGGAATAAGAAGAACTGATTACAGAATGGACTGGCCCAGAAATTGGACTTAAGTGATCCTATTAGGTCGTAAAAGCAAAAATAAAAGAGAAATATATGTTTAGAAAATTAGAAAAGCAGTGTGAGATACCTTGTCAAAAGCACTTAGAAATGCAAATGGTTTAGTGAGTTACCTCTTCTGTACCATTTAAGGTGAATTATTTTACGGGATATTCTACAGAATAAATGCATGAGGGAAGCCAAGTTCGTGTTTTTTTTTTTTCATTTAGGTAAAATACTACAATAGTATACCTTTTTCCAGATGGACCGGACGAAATGCCAGCTAAAAGACCACTATCACCTTCATCATCTGAATTTAATATTGAATCATCTTCCTCAGACATAGGTTCTGTAACAAAAAAATACAACAAGTTTTATTATAAATAATCATCTATTATTTTGTAGATTACTAGAACCTCAGAACACCATTGTTTTCAGTTACTTTATTGGTTGTATGCAGCCCAATAAATGTACAGCTTGAGTTGGGTGGATGAAAAACAGGCAGGGGATTCGTATATCATCAGAGATGATACAATACTTTTTAAAATATTTTTACTTTCTCTTGCCTATATAAATATATAGGAAGGAAAGTATTGTTTTCATGTCGATTTTTCGAAATCGAGTTTTCACCGGATCTATATGTTTTCAGACCCCCTGAACCCAAAAAACATGTTTTTAGCGATTGGTCTGTGTGTGTGTCTGTGTGCGTGCGTGCGTGTGTGTGTGTGTGTGTGTGTATGTGAACAGAATATCTCAAGAACGGAACATCGTACGAACTTGAAACTTGAAACTTAAGTTACATATCACTACCGGACCCGACACGAACATTTTCATCAAAATCGGTCAACCGGAAGTAGTAGTTTATTCGTATAATTTTTCACTTTTTTGCGATTTTCTCAAAAACTAGTCCTACGATTTTTTTTTAAATCAACTGGTTTACTACATTTTTTATGCTCTACAATATAGGGTAGGCGCCATGTTTGCTGAAATTCTGCGTGAGGCTGTTTTTACGTAAAAACATTTTCTTTTTAAGATTGCGGCTTTAATATGCATTTTAGCGCAAAACGTTATATAATAAAAGTTGTAGAGAATGTAAAATTCTACAACTTTTATTTCGAACATTTTTTTGTATAACGCTTAGTTTAGCGGTAATTTGCGATTTTCTGTTTTTTTTTCTCACGAAAACGTGAGAAAATTTTTAACATTTCGGTCTTAGTATGCATTTTAAACGTGAGAAAATTTTTAACATTTCGGTCTTAGTATGCATTTTACGACAAAAGTGTATATAATTTAATTTATAGAAAATTAAAAGATCTACAACTTTTGTTTAGAGCATTTTTCTCTACAGAGCCTAGTTTAGCGTGAAAGCGTGATTTTCCGTATTTTTAAGCCAAACTGAGTTCGATTGTCATTTTGCGTCTTTCACTCATGATTAAAATAAGGTTATGTTTTTGAGGTTAGTTTTTTGTTTATTTCTAATATTTTATTACTAATGTTAAATTATATTGTAAATTATTTGCATTGGCAAGAGAAAGTTGTGTGAGTGTTTCACACCAGATTTTTAAAATATTTTTACAATAAGATTGAATATAGGTTTACAGGATGCATTACAAAAATTTATATATAACCCATATAAATGGATCCATATAAAATGGAGTAAAGTAATAATACAGATGACAACATTTTCATGGTTCATTCACCAATCAGGAATAAAATAAACTGCATTATAATGACTCAAGCCATTTAACAAGATGTAATCAATCTAGATCACAGGTAAATCCAGGTAGCCTAGATTACAGGTGCTACACTATCCAATTTCACCTTGACTTAAAAAAGTGCAGTGCATTGCCTATAAGCTATCCAGGCAGATATATTCTTAAGTATTTTAAAAATTGTACCCGTACATACTTAATAAACAAGTATGTTAACAATACAAAAAGTGCGGTGAGCAATAACCTGGTAAAATGTTTAAAATGCACTTTTAATTCAACAAACACACAAAATAAAAATTCTGAAGGCACTCACTCACAGTGTAAGAATAAAAATAATTTATATTCTTACAAAATGCCCATAACAAGCAGGTGGAGTGTTAAATTATTTACACTCTATCTGCTAGTTCCAAGGCTACAAAAAGTAGTTCTGTTTTTTATCACATGATCAGCCAATTATATGACTGAAGCAGTTAAGAACAGAAGAAGTAGAGGTGTAAAAGACACTACAATGCTTTTCATTGTTGATGAACTCTTCTGTTTCAAATGTTTAGACCAATCAGAATATTTACCAGCATTGTCAGATTGTAAGAATGTATCAGCCTGACAAACGTTACACGCCCATGCATATAAGAGCCACAGTAGTTCACTCGCATCTTGCATCTCGTACTGAACACGTCTATTACAGAGCGCGTTAACATCACATAATTTGTAATACGAGGGCTGTCCAGAAAGTAACAGATGTTTTGAAATAAAAAATAAACTAAGTAAAAAAACAAATTTTTATTACGTACATTTTGAAGGTTAACTCTTAGGCTATTTTTCTACGTAATCACCAAGTAAATTAAGGCATTTATCGTAATGTGGTACAAGCTTTTCAATGCCCTCTTTGTAGTAATCTGCCACCTGCGAGTTCAACCACTGGTTTACACCGGCATGGAGTTCAGCATCAGTGTCGAAGCGTTGTGTAGCGAGCCATGTCTTCATCGCTGGGAACAGATGGTAATCACTCGGTGCCGAATCCGGGCTGTACGGCGGTGATTAAAAACTTCCCATCCAAAACCTTCCAAGAGCTCTTGAGTACGTTTGGCTGTGTGTGGACGGGCGTTGTCAAGGAAAACAAAACTTTCCTACTAAGTTTTCCCCGACGCTTGTTTTGTATCGCGCGTCTTAATTTTCTGAGTGTTTCGCAATCATCATCATCATCATCTGGGTATCCTTCCAGCAGGCCGGGTAGGATTTGAGTGGACGATATGCCTCCATCTATCTCTATCTTGATATACCTTTTGTATTCTGATATCCTGTAGTGTCATTCCTTTTGTTAGGAGATCATCCCTTATTTGGTCAGTCCATCTTCTTCTGGGACGTCCAACGGGTCTCTTTCCAGATACCTCCATGTCCAAGTACTGTCTGGGGATACATGCCTCTGGCATCCTTTGTCCATGTCCAAACCATTTGAGTCTTGCGGTACGTAATCTTTCTTCCATCGTTAAGGTCACCTGCATATCTCTTCTTATATATTCATTTCTGACCTTGTCTCTTCTGGTCTTCTGCAAGGATGATCTTAAAAATTTCATCTCACATGCCTGTAATTTGCTAATGTCCCCTTTCAATAAGACACAGCTTTCTAGGCCATATGTCATTATTGGAAGAAGATATGTTTTAAACATGGTCTGTTTGGCTCTTATGGGAGCTGTATTATCCCAGACTAAGTTCCGCACTTGTTTCGCAATACCTCTCTGAATTGATTGTTTGGCCTCGTTCAAGAAAATCAACGAAAATCACTCCATGAGTGTCCACAACACAGTAGCCATGATTTTTCTTGCTGATAGCGTCTGCAGACACTTCCTCGGTTTCTTGGTCGAATGTGTGTCACCCCACTCCATCGACTGCCGTTTTGTTTCACAGTTGACGTGCTTTACCCAACTCTCGTCACCAGTTACGATTCGATTGATAGATAACATGGTTTCCACTTCACAATAACCACGCACCTCACAACTGGCAGGATTTTCAATCGCAGCACTCAATTTAAAACTCCACTGTATAAAAAGAACAATACGCACGATGCTCTAGCTACCACGCCTGGTTGTGTACTGAATGTAGAAACACTCTGACGCCAAGATGGCGGCGCTAGCTCCACCCACTGCCGCACCAGGCCAAAACGTCTGTTACTTTCTAGACTACCCTCGTACAATCAGCTGGTTGTATGTTCATAAGTTATAATAGTTATTGAAAGACCAAAAAAAAAAATGGCTAACAAAATATATAACAGAGCTACGAGAGCAAGTATTGGCAATGTTGCTGGCAAGTCATTGGCTATGAAATGGACAGGGGTAATGCATATGTTTAGAGCTCATCAATACTAAAAAATGTCCAAGTTATCTCCTCCGAGAGTAATGAATTTCATTGCATAGCCAAACCTTGTGATAAATAAAGTGAAGGTGTCATTTTGCAAGGTGGAAAAGTAGATGCTTTTCAGAGAGCTTGGCATGCAGATAAGCATACTTTTCCACTCAGTGAGGAAGGAATGATAAACCACCTCACTCCTCAGTTTACTTAGTAAAGCCTCTAGAAGTTCAAACCAGCCTTTTGCCTGATAACCTAAACAACATTCTTACAAATATGTATCAGACTGTACTTACCAACTACAGGAGGAGCAACAACAGAAAGTTGAGAAGAAGAAGAAGAGGTAACTTGACTATTACTGCAGCTAGGGCTGCTTATATCAGTAACATTATTAGTTCCTGTACTGTTACAGCTACTAGGAATACTAATGTCACTGCTTTTTCCTAAAAAAATAAAATAAAATTACACATATTTAAAATGCATTAAACTTAAAATACTGAAACACAACAACGAATCACTACTCATAAATGAGGGGTATTTTTTAAACAAGGTACATCTTTTTATTAAGAAAAATAAATGTAAATATCATTAAAATATATTTTTTCCATATTTTGTACATAGGTACTTTTCTAAAAAATTTACATTTTTGTTAAAACATTTTTTCATAAACTCAACAAGTTTTGTGGTTGTCATAGAGTATGGACTTCTGTACTGAACTTCCTGGATTCAATCTGGAAGATTAAATTATTTTTTACACAGTTCTTTAACCCCCTTAACGGTTGGTTTTTTAAACCAAAGTAATGATATTTTGTTAATTTTTTTCCTATTGAATAATTATTTTTGATTATGTATTTATTTTTTATTTTACAGCATTTTCAATGTATTTAAGAAAATTAACTGTTCAAAATCTATTATTGTAATTATTTTAACACTAATAAACAAAAAAATGAAATTAAAACTAAAGACAGGTACACCAACTTTAGGCGAAGAAATATTACGTTCTAAAGCAAAAATCGTTCCTCACTGGCCTAATTTTCTAGTACAACTCCTCTGATGTAATATTTTGTCACAAACCTGAAATTAGCAGGGAATATTCCTTCAGAGTAAATGGAAAAGTTAAAAATAAACAATTTTTACATTCCACCATTAAAGGGATTGAAAAGGGTGTTCAACCCTTAAACTATATTAAAATTAACTTAACTAAAAATTAAAGTTCTGGACGAGTTAGATGGTTGAATTTTGGTGATGATATTTATAGTGCAACTAAAAAAATGACCCCTAAAAATTTCCATAATGTATTTTAAAGGGTTAAAAAGGGGATTTTAAAAGGGTTGAAAGGGTTGTCCAGCCTTTAAACCAATATTTTTTATTTCCTCAGTTCCAGACGAGTTTGATGGCTGAAATTTGGTGGAGAAGTTATGTATATTTCAAAAATTTATCCGTAAGAAATTGAAAAGAGAGTTCAACCCTCAAATCAGTATTTTCAGTTTTCTCATTTACAGACGAGCAAGATGACTTAAATTTGGTGGAGATGTTACCTATATAGCGCATCTAAAAAAATTACCCCCTTAACAATCACAAAAATGTACCCAAAAGGGGTTGAAAATGGCGTTCAAACCTTAAACCAATATTTGTTTATTTACTTAGTTCTGGACAAGATAGATGGCTGAAACTCAAAGGAGGTGTCTAAATATACACAACTCTTGCACAACTCTTGCTCTACGTGTACACATAGTTCCGCATAAAGTACATCCATAACCTATTCTTTCAACAATCTCTACAAATTTTAATGTACGCAAATGCCTACAATCTTATTTCAATGTACGAACATACAAATAATTATTCCGTTTTAAAATATGTATTTAATTTGTCCGAGTAAAATTTAAATTATAAATTACAAGAACTAAACTGCAAAAACTCACTAAACTATAGTCTACAGACGCACACAACTAACTAAACAAATTAGTTTAAATATATAACGAACAGAAAATCATTTATGAAAACAAATTAGTCACATCATTATGTCTGACAGATTAATAACAATACGCGTATTTATCTATTTCACTCCTCTGCCGATCACGCCCATTCCGGAGGAATTTAAGCAGCTCAGTGGTTTCAGAATGCTACCTACTAGCAGCTGAACCCACAACCCCTGAGAGGCAAACCCAAATGAGTGGGTGTGGTCACGTCTGCAGGGCCCCCCACTCCCCTCAGTACTTGTGTAAACGTTAGACGAGTAGCCGTTGAGCTCGTTACACTGTTAATGCTTTGCACGTGGCTCTACCACACATGGATGTATGAGGCGTGTTCAGAAAGTAAGTACCGTTTTTAAAAAAAACAAGTAAAACAATTTTTTTCAACACAATTTTATTTCTACATGAAAGCCCAAACCTTAAACTATTTTTCGACATAGTTTCCACCGATGTTCAAACACTTGTCGTAGTGGGTGATCAATTTGTCTATACTCTCTTCGTAGAAAGTTCCCGCCACTGACATGGACAAAACCAAGAGACTCGGAAGTGCTTGACTTTTCTCACACGGTACAGTGATAATGGTGAGGATTTTTTAAATAAAATTGTGACAGGTAATGAAACTTGGGTCAGTCATGTAACACCGGAATCTAAACAGCAGTCAATGGAGTGGCGACACACACAATCCTCGAAGAAACAAAAATTCAAGACGACAATGTCTGCACAAAAAATCATGTGCACTGTCTTTTGGGATCAGAAAGGTGTTTTGCTGATTGATTTTCTCCCAAGAGGTGATTAATGAGGCAAGGTATTGCGAAACCTCAAGAAAACTAAGGCGGGCAATTCAAAACAAACAGAGAGGAATGCTCAGTAACGGAATTGTGTTGCTCCATGACAATGCTTGGCCCCATACTGCTGGTGACACTCAAACATTGGTTCGACAATTTCGTTGGGAGCAGTTCGAACACTCGCCCTACAGCCCGGACTTGGCACCGTCTGACTACCACTTGTTCCTGCACACGAAGCGCGAACTAGGCGGCCAACGCTTTGAAACCGACGATGAAGTGAAAACTGCCGTGGAGTCCTGGCTACATTCATTGGCGGGAACCTTCTACGAAGAGGGTATAGACAAATTGATCACCCGCTAAGACAAGTGTTTGAACATCAGTGGAAACTATGTCGAAAAGTAGTTTAAGGTTTGGGCTTACATATAGAAATAAAATTGTGTTGAAAAAAAATTGTTTTACTTGTTTTTTTTAAAAAACAGTTCTTACTTTCTGAACACGCCTTGTACTGCGCACAACCATGTTCTACGAAAATCATACGGAGGTGCTACGGCCAGCGCCCGTTAATTCGAAAACAGGCAAGAATAGGGTAACTAAATCACAGTTTTATGGGCATGCTCCGTGTGGTCTGGGGCATAACCCCAGATTAATAACAACAGCGAAAACAAAGCATAGTGACCATGCGTGAATCACTAATTACAGTAGCGATTGTATACTTTTGTGACTGTACCATCGTTGCACGGCGAGGGGTGAAGAGTGGAGTAGATAAACACCGAGAAGCTGCTTGTGCCAATTCGAATTGTCCTAGGTATAAATATACAGGGTGCGGCAGAAAGGATGGATGTTTTTAGAACAGATAGTATTCTGATCTGGGTAGTGGGAGTGGGGCGACTGAAGTGGCCATGCGTTCTGTAGATCATACCATTGTTTAGTCGGCATCATGGAGTCGTGGAGTGTGCAACATCGTGTGTTTACTTACGACAGTTTTGTGCGTAATAACGAGAGTATCGTTGCAGTTCAGCGCGAGTTTCGTCGTCATTTCAATCTTGCGAGAAATGACAGTGTACCCACTCGTAACACCATTTTACGTTGGGTTAAATCATTTCGTTCAGTAGGAACAATGATGAATAAACGACCGCCAGGGGCTCATCGCACTGTACGCACTCCAGAAAATGTGGAAAGAGTTCGGCAAGCCATACTCCGTAGTCCTCGTCGATCTGCTAGGAGACATTCTTCTGAACTGAACATCAGTGATAGGTCAGTAAGGCGTATTTTACATAACGATATAGGATTTCATCCCTACAAAATGGCCATTGTTCAACAATTGAATCCTGGCGATTATGTAAAGCGGCTAAATTTTGCTCGAGAAATGGAGGCCATACTTGACCAAAATGAAAACATCATTTTGTTTACGACAGATGAAGCACATTTTCATTTGAATGGTACCGTTAATCAGCAGAACTGTCGTTATTGGTCAGATGAAAATCCAAAATTAATGCATGAGAGACCATTACACAGTCCCAAGGTGACAGTTTGGTGTGCTGTGAGCAGTACAGTTGTTATTGGTCCATACTTTTTTGAAGACGACAACGGGACCACTGTAACTGTAACCTCGGAACGTTATAGACAGATGTTCACTGAATTCTTCCTACCTGAACTAAGAAGAAAACGTATTCCTATCCGGCAAGTATGGTTTCAGCAGGACGGGGCGACAGCTCACACCGCAAGAAATTCAATGGAAGCAATTCGGGCTGTTTTTCGTGGTCGCATCATTTCTCGGTTTGGTGACATTGAATGGCCTCCTCGTTCCCCAGACCTGTCCATGTGCGACTACTTCTTGTGGGGTCTCCTCAAGTCACGTGTTTACCAGCATAAACCACGTACACTTCAAGAACTAAAGGAAGCAATTCGTGTGGAAGTCGAACAAATTGGCAGGGCAATGTTAGAAAGAGTAGAAGCCAACTTCCGAGAGCGGCTTGTAAAGTGCATCGCTGAAAACGGCCGTCACCTGGCAGATGTTGTTTTCAAACATTAATTTTCTAAAATGGTAAGATCATGTGAATATTATTCTGTAAATAAATGTTTTTTTTATGCACAATTAACGACATATTGCTTTTTTGAAAACCGTTCATCCTTTCTGCCGCACCCTGTATTACATTTTTCCAAATCATAAAATCTTATTTTTAATTTATTTATAATCTTAATTTAAAAATTATTGAAATAAAACAAAATTACATCCGGGTGAAGCCGGGATGGGCATCAAAGTTAACTTATAATTTGATTACATAAAATCTCACCCTGAGAAATAATGGCAGTATCATTTGAAGATGTACTATTAACATTAGCAACAGCAGGAACATTGGTTGTAGTTGTAGTAGTAAGATTGTTAGTTGAGCTAACATTAACATTAGATATATTTGTACTACTGACTCGATGGTTGTCAACTTGTTCTCTATTTAATTCATCTGCAACACTCATTGTAATTCTTGACGCTGTTGAACCTTTGTCTGAGTAATGTAGGTTAACCATTGGCTCAGTACCATGTCTAAAAAAAACAGTTAAACTGTATCAGTAAACAAAGAACTGTAAAAATACATTTTCATGTTGTGTAGTTTAATCATCAGCTGAAAGGCTGATTTAAACAATTTAGTGTGCTAATCACAACATTAAATTGTTTGAACAAAAACCAACTTATGCAGGTAGAAAATACATCAATAAATTGCCACAAGGTTTAAAAAGTTGTGACAATTTAAGTCATTTTAAAAAAAAAAGCTAAAACAATATTTGATTGAGGAAACATTTTACAGTGTGCATGAATCCCTTTCTAAATAGTTTTGATTGAAAAATATTTAACTTCTAATTAAACAAATATTGTGTACTATTTGATACAAAGGGGTTCACGACAAGCCTACTGAATTAAGCAGTAGCAGGATAAAATTATTGGTAAGTGATGAATTATCATTGTTTGATTTTTTTATTTTTTATTTTTTATTTTGTGTGATATTTGATTCAATGGGGTTCATGACAAGCCTACTGAGTTGAGCATTAGAAAAAACAATTTTTTGGTGGTAAGTGACGAATTTATCATTGTGTTTGCTTTTTACTTTCTCTTGCCTATATGAATATATAGGAAGGAAAGTATTGTTTTCATGTCGATTTTTCAAAATCGAGTTTTCACCGGATCTATACGTTTTCAGACCCCCTGAACCCAAAAAACATGTTTTTAGCGATTGGTCTGTGTGTGTGTGTGTGTGTCTGTGTGTGAACAGAATATCTCAAGAACGGAACATCGTACGAACTTGAAACTTGAAACTTAAGTTACATACCACTACCGGACGCGACACGAACATTTTCATCAAAATCGGTCAACCGGAAGTAGTAGTTTATTCGTATAATTTTTCAGTTTTTTGCGATTTTCTCAAAAACTGGTCCTACGATTTTTTTTAAAATCGCCTATTTTACTCAATTTTTTATTCTCTACAAGATAGGGTAGGCGCCATGTTTGCTGAAATTCTCGGTGAGGCTGTTATCACGTAAAAACGTTGTTTTTTTAAGATTACGGCTTTAATATAAATTTTAGCGCAAAAACTTATATAATAAAAGTTGTAGAGAATTTAAAAACCTACAACTTTTATTTCAAACATTTTTTTGTATAACGCTTAGTTTAGCGGTAATTTGCGATTTTCTGTTTTTTTTCTCACGAAAACGTGAGAAAAATCGATTTTTTTAACATTTCGGCCTTAGTATGCATTTTACGACAAAAGTGTATATAATTAAATTTATAGAAAATTAAAAGATCTACAACTTTTATTTAGAGCATTTTTCTCTACAGAGCCTAGTTTAGAGAGAAAGAGTGATTTTCCGTATTTCTAAGCCAAAATGAGGTTGATTTTCATTTTGCGTCTTTCACTCATGATTAAAATTAGGTTATGTTTGTTGAGGTTAGTTTTTTGTTTATTTCTTATGTTTTATTACTAATGTTAGGTTTATTGTTAATTATTTGCACTGGCAAGAGAAAGTTGTGTGAGTGTTTTACACCAGATTTTTTTATTTTGTGCGATATTTGATTCAATGGGGTTCATGACAAGCCTACTGAAGTAAGCAATAGCAAAAACAATTTTCTGGTGGTAAGTGATGAATTTATTATTGGTGATGAACTTTCAGTTTATCAGTTTCATCTTGACATGTCCTATACTCCCTTTGGAGTCTCCTGGATGCAAGGAGAAAAAAAAATTGAACTGTTAAAGGGTTTATTAAGTAAAACGAAAAGTAAGATGGTTTACTATTGCCTTCCTCATTGAGTGGTAAAATATGCTTATCAGTAGGCCCTTTGAAAAGCATGTACTTTCCACCCTGCAAATGACACCTTCACTTTATTCACTACGGGGTCTGGCTGTATAATGAAATTCATTACTCTCAGAGGAGATAACTCTCGAGTAGTGTCATTTACACCTCTACTTCTTCTGTTCTTAAATGTTTCAGTTATATAACTGGCTAATCATGTGATAAGAAACAAAACTATTTTTCTGTAACCCTGTAACTAAGGGATCGAGTGCAAATGATTTAACATTCCACCTGCCTGTTATGGGCAAACATTTGTATAATATCAAAAATTTTAAAATCACAACAACTGCTTTGGTTATGGACAATAATACAGTTATTTTAATGGATTACAGTCCAGGATGAGATGGTATGGTCATGTGCTCAGGAGAACGGATGATCACGTCGTGAAGAGGTGCCTTTCCATGGCTACAGGGAGGAGGGGAAGGGGTAGACCCCTTACCACGTGGATGACAAATGTCCAAAGAGACATGAAAATGTTGGGCTTATCCGAGGAAGACGCACAGGAGCGTAACAGATGGAGCTCTCTGATTGGGAAAGCCGACCCCGCGTAACGGGAAGTGGCGAGGCCAAAGAAGAAGAAGAAGAAGAAGAAGAAATACAGATTCAGACGGTTTTAACATGTGATTATTTCCAGACCCTAGCCAGGAATCTAACCCAGAACATTCCTCTTTGCAGTATAATGTTCTATTAACTGGACCAGGAAGGCATCTTGAAAATTGGCCTGAAAGTCAGCCATTTAGGAGGGCAGTCCAGAAAGTCTGTCACGCTTTGCGTTGTAGCCGCTAGGGGATAAGCTATCGCGGCCACTTTGGTGCCACAGCGTTTGTCCGTTCAGTGGCTATCCAGCCGTGCTAGCGAGAGGTCTGTGTCGCTCTTCGTTGTTTTTCAACAACAATTTAAAATGTGTGCCGCAATTCAAAATCCCGCCAGTTGTGAAGTACGGTCGGTAATACGGTTTTTGTTGGCTAAAAACAATAAACCAATTGAGATTTATTGCCAAATCTGTGAAGTTTATGGGAACGATGTTTACACTGAAAGTGGAGTACGGCGTTTGTGCATTCAGTTCAAAAATGGCCGAACTAATGTTCACGAGGAAGAACGAAGTGGACGGCCAAGCCTTGTGACTGATGACATTGTGAATAAAGTCAATGAGAAAATTAGAGAAGACCGTCGATTCACCATAAGAGAGCTATCGCTTTTTTCCCACAAATTTCAAAAAGTTTATTGCACGAAATTGTTACAGAAAAATTACGAGGTTATCACAAATTTCGTGCAAGATTAAAAGTGCAAGGTTAAAATCACAGATGGTAGACTTTTATGACGCTGGCATTTAAAAATTAGTTCACCACTATGATAAGTGTCTTACCCCGTAACCTTCTCATTGAAGTGAGTGACAGACGCTAGCAACATCCGTAGCATTGAAGCCGCCGTTTGAATTGTTTTTTTTTATCCATCTTTTATCCAAAAAATTTGAAATTTTTATGACACGTTCACAAATTGTTGGCCGTTGTTTTAAAAAAAAAACCATGCAAATCCGTTATTTTTACGCCTTATAAAGCTAACTTACGAAAAACATGTTGCAATTCGTGTACATTTTCAGCTTTGAAGCTAATATTTCAAGCCTACATATATTTTTTTCCTGTTTTTTTTTAGTTGGTATTATAGAAAAATGTCTAACAAAAAATTTGATGTAACGTACGTGTATTAAACGTAACGTATTAAACAAACTCACCACTATATGCCACGGCTAATAAAAACGAAGTGGGATACGCAGTCAGACTAAAGGAAAGTAAAAAATCCCGCGTCTTTCAACTCAGTTCATTGAACCATTCGTACAGATATTACATATATAAAAGCAACATATAAAAGAGCGTGATTTTGTGAACAAATACATATATAACAATCGTAGTATATTTTTGAAGGGTGGCCATAAATCTTATGGAAAGGGGAACGTAAACATATTACAAAATAAAGACATACAGATGTTTCGATCTCTCTCTTTTACCCAATGAGCTATGCTTGACCTTGCAAAGACCACTATTCTACGTAAAACGATCCCCTCTACAATTCTAGCTTTCAAACGCACTTGTAACTAAATTTTTACATGTCATATAGCCTCGCACAAGTCTTTTAGGAAATATGTACACAATCAGTTTTACCACAACATTTAGAAATCAATAGAAAATTTCCCACCTATCGTATTTTGTTTCTGAAAAGCATAGCTTGTACCTCGTTTCATTGGCTACATTTAAACTACACATGTTACTAGGGTATGCCTTGAATGACCTCCACAAACTAACAGACTGTTGAATGCTTACACACTTATCAAAGACACATAATTTTACGCTTACCGCTGCAGATGGGTTTGTTTGGTGATTATGTAGAAAAATAGCATTTTAGTTGCACTTTCAAATGTATATAATAAAATTTTTTTCTCGTACTTAGTTTTTTTTTATATCAAAACGTGACAACTTTCTGGGCTGCCCTCGTATTTTAATTTCAACTTTTCTAACAGTCTCTTCTTCATTGATTCCTTCTACTATATTCCAGCATACTAGCATAATTGTTAGAAGGATCTCAGTATGGGAAACTAACAGATCGCGGGTATAAAAAACAGTTAGCGCCTTTGTAGTTAGTCAATTGTTAATTGGATTGAGATTGGAAAGTGTTGTTGGGCCCTTCTAAATAATGTCGATATGGGACCAGTTCTGAATTACATTAATAGTGCATATGAGTATGGATGGTAGCAATTGGTCATGAACAGGTTAACCTTTATTTTGACAGGTTAAGTGACATTATTTAACTTATAGTTAAGTTTAGTTAAAGCTTAAGTTATGTAATGAATTTAATCGTGTAAATAAATAATTGATGTTATAAGTTTAGAGTTAGTCTGTTTGCTATTTATTATAGCCAGATCCTGAACAAACCTAGGCTCTGTGTTACAATATATTGTTTAAAGGGGGTAGTCAACTCAAGAAGATGTTTTTTTTCAATTTTGATAGTTTTTTGCATTTATTTGAAGTTTAAAATTTTCTGAATCACAGTACGTGTTTACTTTGTTTGTATATTGACAAAAAATTATAAAAACATTTGTTTAAAATAAAGCTCACTAGCAAGGCGAGTGAAATTATTTGTTAAACTTTAAATTAAGTTTTCCGGAAACGTGTTTTTGCATGATAGTACATTCTTGGGAATTAAAATATTCTGGTTTGCATTGGAGGTATTTGGATGATTTTTTTATTCAAATGTTCATAATTTCTTGCTCTATTATCTGTCGAATGATAATTACAAAAAACTTAGTAGGGATTTAGTTCAAAAATAATTTGCGAATACATAAAATAATATTTTTTTGAAAATATGGTTTTTCTTCAATTAATTTCTTGTAAAACAAAATACATACAATAGCATACAACAGATAATAGACAGTAACTTTCTGCATTTTTAGCACACGAATCATGTTTATATCTTTCTTGGTCCTTGAGATATTTGATTCCCCATAAAAGCCTTCTTTTCCACCCTCACCTTTATATTAGAGGCTGTAATTTTTTTTGGCCTGGTTCAAGTGGTAGATCATTACTAGTAAATTACTCTTTCATTTAAAATATATGAGGGTTATCCAAAAAATAACCTCTGTTTTGAAATAAAAAGTAAACGAATGAAGATACAAAAACTTTATTATATACATATTAAAACTACAGTTTTTCTCTATTTTTCGACATAGTCGCCAAACAGATTCAAGCACTTGTCGTATCTTGGAACAGTCTTTGAAATACCCTCTGCATAAAAATCTGCCGCCTGTGAATGTAGCTAACCATTCACGGCATTTTGAAGCTCTTCGTCATTGGCAAACTGCTGAGATGCAAGCCACCGCTTAATGTTTGAGAACAGGTTAAAGTCACTAGGAGCCAAGTTTGGGCTGTATAGGGGATGATCGAAAACGTCCCATTTAAACTTGGCCAAAAGTTTATTTGTTCTTTGAGCTGTATGAGGGCGAGAAAACAAATAAACTTTTGGCCAAGTTTAAATGGGACTTTTCGATCATCCCCCATACAGCCCGGACTTGGCTTCTAGTGACTTTCACCTGTTCCCGAACATGAAGCGGTGGCTTGTATCTCAGCGGTTCGCCAATGATGAAGAGCTTCAAAATGCTGTGAATGGATGGCTACATTCACAGGCGGCAGATTTTTATGCAGAGGGTATTCCAAAGACTGTTCCAAGGTACGACAAGTGCTTGAATCTGTTTGGCGACTATGTCGAAAAATGGAGAAAAACTGTAGTTTTAATATGTATATAAAAAGTTTTTGTATCTTCACTCGTTTACTTTTTATTTCAAAACTGAGGTTATTTTCTGGATAACCCTCGTATAATGATCCATTAGAGCCTGTAGTTTTCATTTTCATTTTCTGGGTTGACTACCCCCTTAAAGAATGAAAACTGGCAATCTACCACATGAAATCAGGTATAATTTATGGTAGTCTTGAAAAAGTTAATATTATTAAAAAAAACAACAACAAAATATCGACTTATAAATGATTATGACTTACTTCTCGATAAAACCATCTCTCATATTCGACAACTGATCCGTTAACGACCGAAGACTTTGATCTGAAGCGCTAGTACAATTATTATCAGTAGCAGTAATATTAGACGTATTATTCTGAGGTAACGATGGGGAATGCACTTGTGGTAAATCACTCGAAATTTCAGTCAAAGATGGTGACGAAGATGATGATGGCGTAGACACGTCCATTGGTGTTTCTGTTTGTACCGCCGGTAAAGGTAATGGTTGTTGACCAACCGCCGGAGATTTAACATGTGTATATGATGAATAAGTCGATTCAAATGATGGCAAGGACACTAATGATTGTTGGTTACTATTATCGCAAATGGTTGTTGGCGCACGATCTGACTCAGATTCAGGAAACCAAATTGGATCGGTTGTTGGATCATTTGATACCTAGAAGTATACAACATAACCATTTAATTATCTTACAATTATTTTCAGTTTTTTAAAATTTACAAATACGAGGGGTGTTTAGAAAGTAAGTACCGTTTTTAAAAAAAACAAGTAAAACAATTTTTTTCAACACAATTTTATTTCTACATGAAAGCCCAAACCTTAAACTATTTTTTGACATAGTTTCCACCGATGTTCAAACACTTGTCGTAGCGGGTGATCAATTTGTCTATACCTTCTTCGTAGAAGGTTCCCGCCAACGAATGTAGCCACGACTCCACGGCAGTTTTCACTTCATCATTGGTTTCAAAGCGTTGGCCGCCTAGCTCACGCTTCATGTGCAGGAACAAGTGGTAGTCAGACGGTGCCAAGTCCGGGCTGTAGGGTGGGTGATCGAACAGCTCCCAACGAAATTGTCGAACCAATGTTTGAGTGTCACCAGCAGTATGGGGCCAAGCGTTATCATGGAGCAACACAATTCCGTTACTGAGCATTCCTCTCAGTTTGTTTTGAATTGCCCGCCTTAGTTTTCTTAAGGTTTTGCAATACCTTACCGCATTAATGGTTTCACCTCTTGGGAGAAAATCAATGTGAATGTGAAAATCAATGTGTTGCTCCATGACAATATGCTCAGCCCCATACCGCTGGTGAAAATGTTTCATGCTTTGAAACCGACGATGAAGTGAAAACTACCGTGGAGTCGTGGCTACATTCATTGGCGGGAACCTTCTACGAAGAAGGTATAGACAAATTGATCACCCACTACAAGTGTTTGAACATCGGTGGAAACTATGTCGAAAAATAGTTTAAGGTTTGGGCTTTCATGTAGAAATAAAATTGTGTTGAAAAAAAATTGTTTTACTTGTTTTTTTTAAAAAACGGTACTTACTTTCTGAACACGCCACGTACATTTATTTTAAAGGTTTCCAATGTCCTTGGCTGGTAAAAGATAATTAACTTCTTTTAGACATTGTCAGGCACTTTAGAAAAGCGAATAACAGGGTGTGGTCAAAAGATAACAAGTAAATTTATCAAGTAATAGACAACTAAAAGAAGAACTCAGCTTGTCTTTTGTATGCTAGATGGTGTCTTTGGGCATCAAAGTACCTATATTAATTCCATAGCTTTTATTTAAATTAATATATTGACAGTGACATCAAAATGTTCTACATGCATTCCCAGCCATGTCTACGTTAGTATAAAACACAAAAATAATAGATACGCTTACACAAAAGATATGAACTAAACTTGTCTACGTTAGTATAAAACACAAAAATAATAGATGCGTTTACACAAAAGATATGAACTAAACTTGTCTACGTTAGTATAAAACACAAAAATAATAGATGCGTTTACATAAAAGATATGAACTGTATGAACTTAAGTTTAGTTCATATCTTTTGTGTAAACGCATCTATTATTTTTGTGTTTTATACTAACGTAGACAAGTTTAGTTCATATCTTTTGTGTAAACGCATCTATTATTTTTGTGTTTTATACTAACGTAGACAAGTTTAGTTCATATCTTTTGTGTAAACGCATCTATTATTTTTGTGTTTTATACTAAGGTAGACAAGTTTAGGTCATGTCTTTTGTGTAAACGCATCTATTATTTTTGTGTTTTATACTAACGTACACAAGTTTAGTTCATATCTTTTGTGTAAACGCATCTATTATTTTTGTGCTTTATACTAACGTACACAAGTTTAGTTATATCTTTTGTGTAAACGCATCTATTATTTTTGTGTTTTATACTAACGTAGACAAGTTTAGTTCATATCTTTTGTGTAAACGCATCTATTATTTTTGTGTTTTATACTAACGTACACAAGTTTAGTTCATATCTTTTGTGTAAACGCATCTATTATTTTTGTGTTTTATACTAACGTACACAAGTTTAGTTCATATCTTTTGTGTAAACGGATCTATTATTTTTGTATTTTATACTAACGTAGACATGGCGTCATTGTATAGACATTTTACAGTGATGGAAAAAGCACACATTATTTCTGTACCAAAGAGGTAAAGAGTGTTAACTCCAATTTTAGCAAAATTGAGTTAAAACTGCCTTTTAAATCAGAAAGAAATGCTCTAATCCTTCAATTTTGTAGTTGATATAAAAAAGTTTTTGTAAAATCGTTATTGAATGTGTTTTGCTGATAATCAAGTAAATTTTGCTTGAATTTGTTGTTTTATTCGTCTGTTACTAAACAGTAGGCTACGGTTAAATTTTGAAATATTTTCAAACATTGTGTATAAAATGCTGCTTCTTTATAACAGTAGTGTTAGCACTAGGTATTCCACTTAAAGTTTTTTTTTTTTCAACTTAATATACATTCGAGTTAACACTAATGTAAAACGTGAAAAAGTGACAAAACAAAGAAAACCGTAAAGTTTTAAGTCTTGTTTGGGTGGGAAGGAGTTGACAAAGTTATGAAAAATAAATTTGTAGATAACAAACGGTTTCTGTAGAAACTGGATGTAAATTTAAAGTTTCTAACATCTACTGAAATTGTTACAATAATGAAAAGACAGTACTGCTACTTATTGGCTCTTCTGAAAAATTACCAAATTGGAGTTAACACCTTTTACTTCTCAGGTACAGATTTGATGTTTGGAAAATGGTGAAACAAATAGGAATATTTTAAGGGAGTTCAACGTTCGACACTCCATAATATCCGCAATTTGGAAAAACAAGGGAAAAATTCAGAACAATTTTAATGAAGGTACAAAGAAATCGAAGAGACTTTGATTTATTCAAAAAAATTTGATGTGAAATACATAACAGAAAATCGCTAATTACCGCTAAACTAAGCGTATACAAAGAAATGTTTGAAATAAAAATTGTAGTATTTTAAATTTTCACAACTTTTTTATTATATACATTTTTGCGCTGAAATGCATATTAAAGCAGGAATCTTAAAAAACAATTTTTTTACGTGAAAATAGCCTCACCAAGAATTTCAGTAGACATGATGCCTACCCTATCTTGTAGAACATAAAAAATGTAGTAAATGAGGCGATTTAAAAAAAAAAATTGCAGGACCAGTTTTTGAGAAAATCGCAAAAAAGTGAAAAATTACACGAATAAACTACTACTTCTGGTTGACCAATTTTGATCAAATGTTCATGTTGAGCCCGGTAGTGGTGTCTAACTTCAGTTTTAAGTTTCAAATTCGTACGAGGTTCCATTCTTGAGATATTCTGTTCACACACACACACACACACACACACACACACACACACGCATGCGCGCGCGCACACACACACACTTGGTTTTTACACAGACCAATCGCTAAAAACATGTTTTTTTTTGGGTTCAGGGGGTCTGAAAACGTGTAGATCCGTTGAAAACTCAATTTTGAAAAATTGACATGAAAACAATACTTTCCTTCTTATATATTCATATAGGCAAGAGAAAGTAAAAAGATGTTGAAGAAGCTCTTTTTGTGGTTAACTTCGCAATGGGTAAACAACATCGTAACTGGACCTTTGCTACAAGAAAAGGCTATCGGTTACAGTGACTATCACTTACAGCGGCCGGAAAAAGCCGGTCCCTTGGAGGTCAATGTATCCTATAACTACCGTATTAGGATTCTTCATAAGAATCACTAATACAGTAATGGGAAGTATTTGAATCCCAGACTCAGAATATAATTGGTGATAAACATACAATTTTTAAAAAATCTGGTGTGAAACACTCACACAACTTTCTCTTGCCAGTGAAAATAATTAACAATAAACCTAACATTAGTAATAAAACATTAGAAATAAACAAAAAAACTAACCTCAATAAACATAACCTAATTTTAATCATAATGAAAGACGCAAAATGAAAATCGATCTCAGAGTGCCTTAAAAATACGGAAAATCGCTTTTCTTGCTAACCTAGGCTCTGTAGAGAAAAATGCTCTACAAGTTGTAGATATTTTAATTTTCTATAAATTCGATTATATACACTTTTGTCATAAAATGCATACTAAGGCCGAAATCTTTAAAAAATCGATTTTTCACGCGTTTTCGTGAGAAAAAAAACAGAAAATCGCTAATTACCGCTAAACTAAGCGTAATAAAAAAAATGTTTGCAATAAAAGTTGTAGAATTTTAAATTTTCTACAACTTTAATTATATAAATATTTGCGCTAAAATGTATATTAAAGCAATAATCTTTAAAAAAACAACGTTTTTACGTGAAAACACCCTCACCAAGAATTTCAGCAAACATGGTGCCTACCCTATCTTGTAGAGAATAAAAAAATTTAGTAAACCACGCGATTTTAAAAAATATTGTATGACCAGTTTTTGAGAAAATCGCAAAAAAGTGAAAACTTACACGAATAAACTACTACTATCCGGTTGACCGATTTTGATGAAAATGTTCGTGTCGGGTCCGGTCGTGGTATGTAACTTAAGTTTCAAGTTCAAGTTCATACAATGTTCCGTTCTTGAGATATTCTGTTCACACACACACACAGACCAATCGCTAAAAACATGTTTTTTGGGTTCGGGGGGTCTGAAAACGTGTAGATTTGGTGAAAACTCGATTTCTTAAAATCGACATGAAAACAATACTTTCCTTCCTATATATTCATACAGGCAAGAGAAAGTAAAAATAAGACAAATTACATTTAGTTACGACATACCTCTGGATCACTGGTTAGAATATGATCCGCTGTTAGAACGACTGACTCAATGGGCAATAAATTTTCTTGTTCAGGAGGACTACGATTAGTTGTAGACTCTTGATTGTTACCATCAACAATTGACTGAGCAACAATATCAACTGAAAGTAAATTTACTTGAAGCTGTTGGTTAGAAACACTGCTACTGCTCACTTGATCCAGATCTACAAATTCCACTTGCTCTGCATCTTGTTCTTCTGAAAGTTCAGGATGTTCATGTTCTTGATTTGTATCCGTATCGTTTTCATTGTCATTATTTTCATTGTCTAACCTGTAAAAATTACAATGCGAATATGAATAAAATGTACAAATAAATCTTTATATTATAACCTGTAATTAATCCAAATGTAAAAACCTGGTGTAAAACAATCACACAATTTTATCTTGCCAATGTAAATAAAGAACGATATAACCAATGTTTAATCACAAGTGAATGACACTAATGAATATCAACTTCTGTAGGACTTAAAAATATGGAAAATCTACAATTGAAACTAAAATAAGCTCTGTAGTAAAAGTGCCTGAAATGAAAGTTGTAGGTTTTTATTAAATTTTCTATAACTTTGATTGTATACACTTTCGTCTAGAAAAATTAAATTTTTTTACAGATTTTAATAAGTGAAATAGAGAAATTGCTAATTGAAAATAAACTTAGCATTGCAGAAAAAAATACTAGAAATAAAAGTTTTAGCTTTTTTAATTTTCTTTAACTTTGAAAATTTTGTAAACAAGGTGATTTTTTAAAAAAATTGTAGGAGCCGTTTTTGAGAAAATTGCACAAAAAAAAGCTAATACTTCTGTTTGACTGATTTCAATAAAAATGTTTGTGTCAGGAGCACTTGTTTTATCTAATTTAAGTTTCAAGTTTTAACTTGAATTTGATAATTTTTAACTTGAAAATTTTTTAATGTGAATGTAGGCTCTAATTAAACAGTGTTGTTTACAGAAGCGAGATTAGCTGCATACTGAAGAGAAAGGTTCACACTAAACAGCTGTTGATTAATGGCGGTTGACGCATGCCTCCTTGATCCGCAGCAGCGTCAGTTTCGTTATTTTAATAGCCACACCTCGTAGATCTACCAAATTGAATTCATCATTCAGAATTACACCTGTACCTTATGAATGAAAAATCTGACTGCCCTGTACAAGGGCTTAATACAGATTCTCACACACCACAAGTATTAACTGAAAGTTCATTCTGTTTGATAGCTATGAATCTTTTTATTAAACTTTCTTAATCTTTTTTACTTTCTCTTGCCTATATGAATATATAGGAAGGAAAGTATTGTTTTCATGTCGATTTTTCGAAATCGAGTTTTCACCGGATCTATACGTTTTCAGACCCCCTGAACCCAAAAAACATGTTTTTAGCGATTGGTCTGTGTCTGTGTCTGTGTGTGTGTGTGTGTGTGTGTGTGTGTGTATACAAAATATCTCAAGAACGGAACATTGTACGAACTTAAAACTTGAAACTTAGGTTACATACCACTACCGGACCCGACACGAACATTTTCATCAAAATCGGTCAAACGGAAGTAGTAGTTTATTCGTATAATTTTTCACTTTTTTGCGATTTTCTCAAAAACTGGTCCTACGATTTTTTTAAAAATCGCCTTTTTTACTCAACTTTTTATTCTCTACAAGATAGGGTAGGCGTCATGTTCGCTGAAATTCTTGGTGAGGCTGTTTTTACGTAAAAACAAAGTTTTTTTAAGATTACGGCTTAATTATGCATTTTAGTGCAAAAACGTATATAATAAAAGTTGTAGAGAATTTAAAAACCTACAACTTTTATTTCAAACATTTTTTTGTATAACGCTTAGTTTAGCGGTAATTAGCAATTTTCTGTTTTTTTCTCACGAAAACGTGAGAAAAATTGATTTTTTAAACATTTCGGCCTTAGTATGCATTTTATGACAAAAGTGTATATAATTAAATTTATAGAAAATTAAAAGATCTACAACTTTTATTTAGAGCATTTTTCTCTACAGAGCCTAGTTGAGCGTGAATGAGTGATTTTCCGTATTTTTAAGCCAAACTGAGGTCGATTTTAATTTTGTGTATTTCACTAATGTTTTTTGAGGTTAGTTTTTTTGTTTATTTCTAATATTTTATTACTAATGTTAGGTTTATTGTTAATTATTTGCACTGGCAAGAGAAAGTCGTGTGAGTGTTTCACACCAGATTTTTTATATTTCTAGTAAAGATATCTGCATGGTAGAGGTAAAGGGAGTTAACTGCAATTTTGTTGAAATTCAATAAGCACTACCTTTAAAATCAGTTAGAAATGCTGTATTTAATGGTATCAGTGTTAACACCTATCTGACTTACTTCCATTTGTACAGGTTATTATAACTATATTTACTTCAAATTTCTTTAGATATAAAACAATGTTAAATCTATTTTTTATTGTTTATTTTTAAATAGAACGCAAGCAAAACTTTCAAATATTATGGAGAAGAAAATTCTGCTTTTGTATCGGAATAGTGTTACCACTAAATATTTCAAAAAAATGTTGTCTTTGTTTGATAAACTAAACTTCTATTGGAGTCAACAACTCTCTAATGTAATAAAAAACAAAATGATCAAGCATTGGAACAAGTAAAGAGTACTAAGTAAGAGTCCTCTGGAAGGTAAGGGTATAGAAGTTAAAAAAAAGGAAATACTTTAAAGTTGTAGATCAAAAGCTAGATGTTGGATGTAAATTTCAAGTTTCTAATACTTACAGAAATTTTATTACAATAATGAAAAGAAAACAAAATTACGTTTTTGGCCCCTCAGAAAAAAATCACAAAAATGGAGTTAACACCTTTTACTTCTTAGGTACAGATATATCTATGCCCATAACATGCAGGTAGAATGTTAAATTATTTGCACTCGATCTACAAAAAAAATAGTTAGTAAAAGGGCTACAAAAAATAGTTCTGTTTCTTATCACATGGTCAGCCAAATATAAGACTGAATCATTTAAGAAAAGAAGAGGTAGAGGTGTAAAAGACATTGATAAGAGTTATTTCCTCTGAGAGTAATGAATTTCATTAGACAGCCAGACCCTGTGGTGAATGAAGTGAAGGTGTCATTGGCAGGGTGAAAAATAGATGCTTTTTAGAGGGCCTGGCAGGCTGATAAGCATATTTATCCACTCAATGAGGAAGGCAAGGTAAACCACCTCACTCCTTGTTTTACTTAGCAAAGCCTCTAGAGGTTCAAATCAGCCTTTTTAGCTGATGATGACTAAACAACAACAACAACAACAGTATAGATGTGAATTTATGTGAGAAAACTTACCGCACGGAAGCCACTGAAACATTATTGTCATTTTCATGATCATTATCACTATCATTAAATGATTCAGCTTCATCCTCTCCACCATGACTAAGTGCTGCTCTTGTAGCAGGATCGTTTAGCATTCGAGATAAAACATCAGTCATACGTTGCATCAATGTAGCATGAAGTGTAGGCCTAGCCTGGGCAACATCTAAAACAATTAAAAGTTTAACAAATTAAAATTACTATTAATTATCAATTTTCAGCAACAAAATCTGAGTTGGTTGAGACAATAAAGAAGAAAAAACTTCAATATCTTGGACATGTGATTAGAGGTCATAAATATCATATCTCACAATTAATCATGCAGGGGAAGATACAGGGCAAGTGGTGTCAGGCATCCTGCTTGAAGAACCCAAAGGAATGGTTAGGTTGTAGTAATATAGAACTGTTCCATGCAGCTAAGAATAAGGTCTGCATAATGATGATGATTATTTCCGACCTCTGATAAGAGACAAACTTTAAGAAGTAAAAGCAGTAGAAATCACTGAAAAATTATTAATTAAAACAGATTTACTTTAGACTAATCTTTTAGTAAGATGTTACTACTAACCCTATCAGTGTCAAAACAATTTTTAAAAGTTTGATCCTAAAGTGCCATTTAATTTGCATAAGAATGTAAAAAAAGTGCAAGTTCCTATTTTAACAACTTTCAAGCGTAACCCTGCCATTGACAACTTAATTTCAAGGTGAGAGAAAAATAAAATTACTGTTAAAAATTAATTTTTATAGTGTTCATAAAAAGAATAAATCATTCTGATAACACTAAAATCTGCCCATAACAGACAGATGGAGAGTCAAAATTAATTACTCTCAATCTGTTCGTTTCAGGGCTAAAATAAATAGTTCTGTTTCTTATCACATGGTCAGCCAATGAAATACTGAATCATTGAAGAACAGAAGAGGCAGAGGTGTAAAAGACACTAATCAGAGTTATCTCCTCTGAAAGTAAAGAATTTCATTATACAGCCGGACCCTGTGGTGAATGAAGTGATGGTGTCATTTGCAGAGTGGAAAGTATGTGCTTTTCAGAGGGCCCGGCATGCTGATAAGCATACTTTTCCATTCAGTGAGGAAGGCAATGGTAAACCACCTCACTCCTCATTTTACTTAGTAAAACCTCTACAGGTTCAAACCAGCTTTTTGGCTGATGACATAAACAACAACACTAAAATATTCAAAATACATTTTCCATTAATTTTTTGTTTAAAAAAAATTATTTGTGTAAACGTCCATTTATCTAGATATTGGCACGTTACGTAAAAGGTACCAACGTCCTGTTTTCTATATGTTGGTTAGAAAGTATTAAATTACAGTAAGTAAAAAGCTATGAACATTATAAAATAATAAAATTCAAAGTTCTGGTCGACACGGTACAGTAATTGACTCTGACCATCTTCGCCAAGTACTACCCACACCTCTACTTCACTAAGTAATTGAACTTCTGTTCCAAGACATATTCTTCCTGGAAGGATCATCCGATGAACATGATCTCTTTTCTTTACTCACTGATTTTGGTGCACTAACTAAAATACTGGGATTATTGGAATATCAGACAACAGACAAAAATAAAACTTACCACCACTGCGGCCAGGTTCTCTCTCAGGTCGAGCGTCAGGTCCTGTATCAGACCAATCTCCTCTCAGTCTTAATCTCCTTATTGGTGGCAAATTAACAATAGGTACTTTTGAACACAACTTTGCATCATCAACATCCATACAATTACCTTCATTATCATTATCACCATCACAATTATCTTGTTTTAATACTTGCGATTTATTTTGGTCCTGTAATAAAAACAAATCAGTTAAATATTGTATACACCATACCCTTGTCAAAAAATCTACAGTGCAAAATTTGTAGCAACATTACACGATTAAATTTTGCGTTAAACATGATAAAAAAGGCGCGGATATACTAAAAATGCTTAGAAAAGCCTTCGGGAAGGATGCAGTATCGTAGAACTTACTTAACTTTCAAGAGGTACAAGAGGTTTTGAGGGGTTCAATTTTTTTTTGTTTAACGTCCGACTGTTCTGCAATTACTGCTAATGCAGATGATGAAGGATGAAATGATTTTTTGTAACGTATGAAAATATGCCGTGCCTGAATGGGATTCGAACCCAAGACTGCATGATGAGAGGCAAGCACGTTACCAACTGCGCCAATGCGAACGGCAAGGGGTTTGAGAGACCGTTGATAATTATGGGTACTCATCAATGACAAAATCCGGCGATACAATCCAAAAAGTGCAACAACTTTAGGAAAGTAATCAAAAAATGAATGTATGGATGTTAGCCAAAAAAAGCTGCTTACCCGAATCAGTTGTTCATGACATTTTAACCAAAGATTTTGACTTGAGGAAGGTCAGTGCCTGCTGAAGTGCCAAGAATTGCTCAAACACTACGAAATTGATCCTGAAATTTTGACTTAGCACCAGCTGACTTCTTTTTGTTTCCGAAGATGAAAAGAACTCTGAAAGGACACCAACATGGGGTGCTGGAGAGGATAAATGGAAATTGGAAAATGTGCATTGAGTCGGGAGGAAGATACTTTGAAACGTTTTAAAGGGATTGTAAATTTATGTTCAATAGATGATGAAAAAAATTACTGAAACTTTTGGAACAGATCCTGTATACTGTGTTCTCCACTGAATAAGTTGAAGTGCTTTGAACTGTTTTATCTGAAATTGAATTGTCTAAATCTGAAATTATAATTGGGCTCTAACCCACAGTGTAATACAGTAGTTTAGTGCAAAATAATGAAAGATGAATAATACATACAAGCGTACTGAATAAGTATAGATGTTCAGAAGAGTAGCTGACTAGTACATCTTCACCTTCAGGGGAAAATGCAAGAGATGTAATACGATATGACTTCCCTTCTAAACCAGGCGCCACAAGTGCCAAAACAGGACGGTTACCACTACTATGTGAAAACCCTGAAATAAAAAAAACAATTTATTGTAAAGAAATATTATTTTCATACTTTACTTAATCTATGCCAAATAATCTATCGAAATCTTAATCTTACAATTAATCTTCGCAGTCCTTGCCTATAACAAAGAAATTTGCTTTCAGATTTGTCTTTTTACTTTCTCTTGCCCAATAAAAATATGTCGGGAAGGAAAGCAGAGTTTTCATTGAAAATAATGCACATTTTCAGATCCCCTGAACACAAAAAAAAAGTTGTTTTTATCAATTGGTGTGTGTGTGAACAAAACATCTCTCAACAGAATAGCCTACAAAGTTGAAACTTGGAACTGAAGTTAGATACCATATGGGGATCTGGACAGGAACATTCTCATTAAAGTCGGTCAACCGGAAGTAGTAGTTTATTTGTACAACTTTTCTTTCTTATGGAATTTTTTCAAAAACAGCTCCAACAGTTTTTTACATCATCTTTTTACCAAATTTTTGTGTGCTGTACAAAATAGGGTAAGCGACATGTCAGCTGAAATTCATGAGGAGGTCTGTGCTCTCAAGGTAAAAATTGGTTCTTCTAAGATTGCAGCCTTAATTCTTCTTCTTCTTCACTTCCAAGGATTAGGTTTCTTGAACCTGTTCCGGTACCCATCTGTTCCTCGGTCGTCCTATATCTCTTCTTCCTGTAGGTTTGTAGTTTCTGGCGGCTTTTGGTATTCTCTCGCCTGGCATGCGATTCAAATGGCTGCACCATCTGTTCCTGTTCTGCTTGATTCTGTCTAGCAATGGTAAAGCATTCAGTGTTTTTCTAATTTCTTCATTTCGTAGCCTATCTCTTCGGCTGCATCCATATACACTTCGTAAGAATCTCATTTCTGCAGCCTGGATTTTGCTGTCTACCTTTTTTGTATGTATCCAGGACTCACTGCCATACATCAAAGTAGGGACAGCAATTGTATCGTAAAACTTAAGTCTCGTATCTTTTCTTGTTTTCCGTTTCAGATGTTTATGTATATTACCACAAATGCTTTGAAATTTAGATAGCTTGTAAAGCACATCTTTGTCAAAGTCATACGAAAGATCATTACCAAGATATTTGAAATGAGAGACTTGTTCAAGCACTCTTCCTCCTAATTCTATTTTAGTTCTTACGGTGTATTTTCCTTTAAATGCCATAGTTTTAGTCTTTGTCTGCGATATTTTCAAATTATATTTCTCAGACATTTTGTCTAACCTAAAAACCGCTTTCTGTAACTCGTCTTCGCTTTGTTGTATTAATACCAAGTCATCTGCATAGATCATGTGATTGAGCTTCATCTGTTCTGAGAGTTGTATTCCCGAATTAATGCCTATTTTCCATGTTTGCAACATGTCGTCTATATATATGTTAAATAAAGTCGGCGACATACTGCAGCCCTGTCAAACTCCCTTATTTACCAAGATGGCTTCTGTTACCTTATCATTTACTTGCAGACGGATTGTTGTCCCCTCATACAATCCCTTCATAACTTGAATAATATGCTTTGGGTATCCTTTAGATTCAAGTATAGACCATAAGAGATTACGATTGACAGAGTCGAACGCCTTCATAAAGTCTATAAATGCTAGATGAGTTTCAAGGTTAAACTCTCGTCTTTTTGATATAATTTGGTTCATGGTAAAAATTGCATCAGAGCATGACCTTCCTTTTCTGAAACCCATCTGTTCCTCTGAAATCAAACTATCCACAATCCTCCTTAGTCTTGAATTGATTATTCTTGCATATACTTTATAGGTGGTGTCCAGCAAACTGATACCTCTGTAATTATTTGGGTCCGTTCTACCCCCTTTTTTATAGAGGGAAATAACCTTTGCTTCTAACCATTCTTTGGGAACTATGTGATATTTCCAACACATATTAAAGAAATGTAAAATTCGCAGGTGTAGCAACAACCCTCCACACTTCAATAATTCCGCGTTCAGTCCATTCAATCCCGGAGCTTTCCTGTTCTTTGTGCCCTTCAATGCTTCTGATAGTTCTTCCATGGTTATCTGGTCAACACAGCATCCTTCACAGTGAGCTTCGACAGCAACTGGTTCAACATCCTCATACCATAGTTTTCTATAATGTTCTACCCATTCTTTTGTACTTATGCAGTTTACTCTAATCGAGTCTCTTTCAGTTTTGTTGAATACCTTCATTACTTTATATGCTAGCGATTGCCTTCCATGTAAGTCATGTTCAATAGTCCCAATGAACGTATCCCAAGATTGTTGATGGGCTCTTCTTACTAATTTTGAGGCTTCATTTCTTGCTCTCTTGTATTCCTCTTTATTGTAAGGTGTTTGATTCCCTAAATATTTTTTGTATTTTTCGTTTTTCTCATTGACTACTGCTTCTACCTCCTTGGTCCAAATCTTGACACCTTTTCTTTTCCTATATCTATTTTTCCGACCAAGAGCTTCCTCTGCGGCTTTAACTATGATGTTCTTGATATTATTCCATTCTATCTCAATGTTACTATCATCTGTAGGTATGTTTTGAAGATGTTGATTCACACGTTCTTGATATAAGTATTTCACACTGTCTTCTTCTAAGAGATGCACTTTAAAGACTTCATCACTGTTCCCATTTGTTTGCTTCTGTTTTTTGTTTTTCTTCCATTTCGTGTATAATTCTATTTTTCCTATAACCAAATAGTGGTCTGAATATATATCACAGCCACGAAAAACACTTGTATCTGTGATTTGCTTTGCTATGTTCTTGTTAGCAATCACATAGTCGATCAGCGATTTGCTTCCACGTGCGGCCCATGTATATTTGTGTATGTCCTTTTTCCGAAAAAACGTGTTCATCACTTTCAGTTCATTGTATGTGGCGAACTCTCTGAGAACTTCCCCATTCCTATTTCTTGTTGTTTCTCCAAAGGTTCCTACAACATTGGATATTGGTTCGTTTCCCACTCTCGCATTAAGATCTCCGATTACTAATACACTGCCTTTTTCGTTAAAGGTTTCCAGTTCTTTTTGTAAACAGTCATAAAACAAAGCAGTCTCCTCATCCTTTCCCTCTTCTGGGGCATAAACCCCTATAACGACTAGGCATCCTCGATCATGTTTGAATTTCACAGTGATTATCCGTTCGTTAACATATTTGTAATCTTTTATTTTCCGTTCCCATTTCTTATCAACAAATATTGCCACACCTTTGGCCGCTCTGCTATGGCTATCCACCCCACTATAAAACATAGCATAATCTCCAACATATTTTGAGCCGGTTAACTTCTTTTTTGTTTCTGTTACAACAGCGATATTTATATTTTTATTCTGTAGTATCTTACATAATTCGGTTTCTTTATTGTTGATTCCTCTAACATTCCACGTTGCTATTTTTAACTTTTCCGCAATCCAATTTCGTGATTTATTTCGTATCCTATTTATATTTCCAATGTTCCTGTCCTGTCCGAGGCTATCTTGGGTAATGCAAGTAAAGTAATTTTTCCATGGATAGGATACTAGCCTATCGCACAACCCCCTTACTAGGAGGACCAGAATTTGAGGTTTATTCCTTTCCATTTCAGCCGCCCATTCTGGGATCAGACGCTGTTTGGGGCCGCCCAATCTGGGTACAGACGCCCCGGTTACCTGTTGGTCCGCGGGAGGTATTTCATTTCCCTCCTACCACCCAATATTGGGAGGCATCCCCCTATCCGCCACCTGAGGACGCGCCCTCTAGGGGTTACAGGCTCCCCCGAGGGTGCAGCCTTAATATGTATCTTAAAATACGCTCAACGCGCACCCTGGAAAAATATGCTTTAAATCAAATTTGTAAATTTTTTTTTAGTTTTCTACAACTTTAATTATGTATAATTTTGTTGTAAAATGCAATCATAAAAAAACCATTCTTTACTGCAAAAATACAGCCCCGCCAAGAATTTCAGCAGACATGGTGCATACCCTATTTTATAGAGCATAGGAAATTGAGTAACAGAGGCAATTTTAAAATAAATCATATAAGCTGTTTTAAGAAAACTGTAAAAAAGTGAAAATTAGACGAATAAACTACTACTTCCAGTTAACTGATTCTGATGAAAATGTTCGTGTTGGGTCCCCTAGCGGTACCTAATATAAGTTCCAAGTTTCAACTTCATCCAATATTCCATTATTGAGATATTTTGTTCACGCACAGATCAACCGCTAAAAATATGTTTTTGGTTTCAGGTGGCCAGAAAAAGTGTATTTCCAATGAAAACTCAATTTCAAAAAATCAATATGAAAACAACACTTTCATTCCCTATATATTCATATAAGGCAAGAGAAAGTAAAAACAAAAAATGTATTTTAATTAATTAGATAATACCTGACGATCTGGTTCCCAGCATTCTGCGATCATACAATCGTACTGTACTATCTGAACATCCAATAGCTAGTTGATGTGGAGCCATATTATTAATAGTAAGCGCTGTGACAGCTCTCGAGCATGATATTAATACATCCTGTGAACAAATATAATTAGCATATTTTTATAAATTCACAAAAAAAACACTAGACAAACTTCAATTTTTTTGTGAATGGGTTAAAACAACCTAAGAAATTTCATAATTCAAATTATTTACAGAGTCTATCCTAAAAATTCCGGTAATTTGGTTTTTTTATCATTTATTGAACATAAATTTACAATCTCTCTAAAACTTTTCAAAGTACTTTTCTCCTGGCTCTATATACATTTTCCAACGCTTCACCCACCTCTCATAGGCTCCCTGGAAAGCCTCAACGAGGAACTCTCATAAACATGACATTGAAGCTTCTTTTACCCTCTCCAGTGTACCATGGTGGTGTACTTTCAGAGTTCTTTTTATCTTACAAAACAAAATGAAGACAGCTACAACAACAGAAGAATTTCAGGCTTGGTTTCATAGCGTTCTAGCAATTCCTGGCACTTGCAAACAGGCGCTGTTCCTTCATGTTGTCGGCAAGAACTTTCGGCACACTCTTACCTTATGATCTTTGGTTAAAATACAGTGAACAACTGATTTAGGTACACTACTTTATTCGGTTAACATCCGGACACTCATTCATTGATCGCTGTCCAAAAGTTGTCCCACTTTTAGGACCATATTGCCAGTTTATGTTATTGACGGGTGCCCCAAGTGCCCGACGCTGTTAACAGTCACCCAACCCTCCCGAAACCTCTTGTGCCACTCGAAAGTTCAGTTCTGTGATATTGTATTCTCCCTGAAGGCTTGCCTAAGCATTTTTAGCATATACTTGCCATTTTTAAGCAGTTTAATGCAAAATTTAATTGCATGTTGCTCCAAATTTTGTGCCATCATTTTTTAATGAGGGTGTGGTGACATACTTTATGCTACACATGATCTTCACTAAACCACTATACGCGAAGGTGACTGTGGACAGTGCCTCTACCCAAGACCTCTTACCATTCTTTCTATCACTTTTTGCTGTGGAAGTTCATTACCGGAACTTTTCGGACAGACCCTGTATAATAGCAATATAACACACTATTACAATAATTAACAACAAAAGTGAACTTTTTTTATTGAGGAATGACTACTTTAAACTCCTTTGTATATCACATCCTCTTAAAATGATACAAGGCAACCCAAACCCTGAATACTACAGCCCAAAATAATTCAGTGGAACCACTTAATAACTCATGGGTTCAACGGAACACATGCCCTCAAATTCTGAACATCTGGATAATCAACTTCTATCACAACTTCTTTCCACTCGTAGTGTCCCTTGAAAAACAATTGCAACAAATATTATCATTCTCCTTACATTACGTCAGTCGTAAACATTAAACACAAACGTTAGGAAGTTGTGCCAGATTAGGCCTTTTTTGTATGCTAAATTATGCTTTAAGGTGTCATATTCTTTTTCTTCAGATGCATAAAGGGTTTGTATGAAAAGTAACCAGACTGAACTTAGAAAACATATTTATTGGCAAAATTTCTACACTTTTCTTCTAGAAATCTTCGAAGTAGTCCCATTGAAGTCGATAACCCTTTGGTATCGGATTTTCCAGTCCCTGAATGCCCCCTGGAAGTCGGCAACCCGTAAAGCTTCTAGAGCCCTCGTCGTAGCGAGTTGAACAGCTTCTAGAGTCCCGAACCGTGTCCCCTTTAGTTCTCTCTTGATCTTGGGGAATAGGAAGAAGTCCGGTGGTGCCGTATCCGGACTGTAGGGAGGCTGTGGCAACGTCGCCCTCGAGTGTTTAGCCAATTCCTCGATAACAAGCAGACAGGTGTGCAACGGCGCATTGTCGTGGTGGAGGATCCAGGAATCGGCAATCTCCGGACGGACTCGGCGAACCCGGGCGGTCAGTCTTATCGATCCCGACCTCGTCTGCGATTGCTCTGATGCTCAGACGACGGTCAGTGTTCAACACATCACGCACTTTTTGCACATTTGGGTCTGTGTGACTGGTTGATAAACGTCCGGCACGCTGCTCGTCGTGGACGTCATCGCGGCCCTCTCGGAAATTCTTGTGCCACTGGAAGACTTTTTTTTGTTTAAAGTTGAAGAATTTTTGTTTTTTTTTGTTTTGGAAGACGTTTTTTTGAGTTTGACACAAAATTTGATGTTAACACGTTGCTCGATGGTACGCTCCATTTTCACTCCGACGAGATCACTGAACACGCACTGCACTCTCGCATGATGCTAACCTTCCAAGCGTCTAGAAGCAATTGACTCGGGCCCGCTCCCCTTCCCTCGATTCCCCACCACCACTAGAGCACCAACAACCGGTTTACAAACGTTTTACCTGGGCATCACAAGCTCAGTCCGGTTACTTTTTATACAAACCCTGTATACTTTCCAAATGTTGGCGACTACCACAGCAAACCATTCACTTTGTTCATTGCACTGTGAAATAGCTCTTCTGAGCTTTTTTCAAACAAAGTTCTCAAATTTCAAAGCCACAATAACCTTCTTCTGCCACATCCTTTTTTCCACAAGTTTTCGCTCGCAGAATAGCATTTAGTAATGAATATCTTGACTCATTCCACACAATATGTCCCAAATATTGGAACTTCCTACAACTATGAATTACATTAATATTAGAATGTACCGGTAAGAAATCGAAACATACCTCCTGGCAATCTGCTTTACTGCAACTTTCCTTAATTCTTAAATCGAAACATCTAACAGTATAATCTTCACCACAACTCAGAAACGTATGAGGATCTCCAGGAATTGTAGCTACTTCGTAAGTTGTTCCAGTATGACAGTTGAATTGACAATTATGAGTATCTGATGGCCTAACTAAATCTTTAAACAAAAATGGGCAAAAATTAACAACTGTACTTTAACTGAATCGATAATTTAATGCACAGTACAATGTATATACGAGGAGCTTTTTTTCAAAAGTGAACATATCTATTTTATGAAATTTTTCAGGAGACACAAAAAACTTGTAACTCAGTTGCCTATTTAGATATTTTGCAACCATTAGGCTTAAATGTATTGCTTTTACTGCTCTAATTTTTTATACAGGGTGATTCACGAAGATATACAGAAACTTTGGGAGCCCATTGTACATGTAAAAATGATGAAAAAAGTTTATATAAACATGGGTCAGGAAATGCTTCGTTTCTGAGTTACGGCTAGTGAAAGATTTCAGCTCACCAGGTGAAATGAGGTCTTTCTGAAATTCTGGTAAGGTAGATTAAGGGGTAAATTCAATCGTTTCTTATGGTTTTTGACCTGATAAATAGAATAAAACAGGTCCTAGAACTGTAAGTTAAATATTTTTAGAGAAAACCAGTGTCAAATGCAAAAAATGGTGTGAAAAAAACACAATTTTTCATCTTTGTTTTTCCGGTTAATTTTACTTTGTACTTTTATGAATAAAAATTCATTTAATCAAACATCTATTCGCTTTCTGTGTACTTTATTTACACCGGTTTGTTCAGAATATAATTTTCAACATGTTTTATTCAAAAAATTTAACTGCTTCTTGGTGAAATAACAAAGTTATTCTTGCCCAAAGATGAAAAAATGTGTTTTTCACTCCATTTTTGGATTTGACACTGGTTTTTCAGTTCTGGGACCTGTTTTATTCAATTTATCAGATTAAAAACCATAAGAAATGATTGAATTCGCCCCTTAATCTACCTTACCAGAATTTCAGGCAAATCTCATTTCACCTGCTGAGCTGAAACCCTTTCGCTAGCCGTAACTCGGAAACGAAGCATTTCCGGACCCATGTTTATATAAACTTTTTTCATTATTTTTACATGTACAATGAGCTCCTAAAGTTTCTGCATATCTTCGTGAATCACCCTGTAGTTAAATAATCTCTGTGACGGATTCCCTTGTCATACATCAATTAAGTTCCAAGTTCACTCGAGATATTTTGTTCACACACAGACTAATTGCTAATAAACATGTTTTTTTGGTTTCAGCGGGCCTGAAAACATGTATTTCTGGTAAAAATAATACTTTCCTTCCCTTGTATTCATTTAAGTTATATGAAACATATAAATTTTTTATGTATTATACTCGTAACACATTAAAAATGTATATAAATTTCTATTACGACAGATTCTTCTGAAAAAATTTATTTTGTAACAAATTAAATTTTTTTCATAATGCCTCACAATGCAATAAAAACATGTTGGGTAACAATAGTACGTACAATGAAAGATGAAACCTGCGTTTGGAACCACGTGTCTCACCAAGTAAAAACATAAGAATTGAAAAAAAAACAATAAAAAGTGAAATTTCATCCAGTTATTAATTAAACGAATACAGAGTTTGTTTCTAACTCGTTACGTCCATCAGAAATAAAAAAAACAGTTGTTTTAAAAAAATGCTTAATTTTTTTTACCTTTTGTTACTGAATTTTAGCTGACACCAATTAGAAAACTTGCACAAACAATCCTCTAAAACCCCATACCTTTTCTCTTAAAATTTATCATGCTGCATGTTCTGTAACATTAATTAAGTGAAAATCGCGCTAAAAAAAAGGTACACGCAAGGTGTGGCTATTAAATAACGAGACTGACATAAAGATTTTTACATTTTCACATTTACGTGACATTTTTACATGTCACCTTCAATATACACTCTTTCTCTATCCCTACAACGCTCCATGCGAATTTTCCATTGTTGGAAACAGTGCTGGAAGTCATCTTCTGTCAGCTCCTTCAGGACACGAGCCGCTTTCTCTTTTACAGTTTTCACAGACTCAAATCTTTTCCCTTTTAATGCAGATTTCACCTTAGGGAACAGGTAGAAGATAATAACATGTGATGAAACGTAGGTTTTTACTTATGATCAGGAAACGAAGCGCCAATCCATGCACTGGAAGAGCCAAAAAAGCTCGAATGAGCAAGTCAAAATTTAAAGCAATGATGGTTATTTTTTTTTATATCCATGGGATTGTGTACCTTCACTGGGTTCCTGAAGGTTAAACAATTAAATATGTTGAGGTACTTTCTAAACTATGTCAAAGAATAAGGAAAAAACGCCCTGAAATATGGAAGGACAAATCATGGGTTCTCCACCTAGACAATGCGCCAGCTCATTCCGCGTTATCTGTCAAGAGGTTTCTAGCCAAGTACAGCATCTCAGTGTTAGAACATCCACCTTATTCACCAGATCTTGCATCATTAACTTCTACCTGTTCCCTAAGGTGAAATCTGCATTAAAAGGGACAAGATTTGAGTCTGTGGAAGCTGTAAAAGAGAAAGCGGCTCGTTTCCTGAAGGAGCTGACAGAAGATGACTTCCAGCACTGTTTCCAACAATGGGAAATTCGCATGGAGCGTTGTAGGGATAGAGAAGGAGTGTATATTGAAGGTGAAAATAAGTGATTATGTATAAAAGAAAAGGAAATCTTTTACATCAGTCTCATTATTTAATAGCCACACCTCGTATTCTGCTTCCAAGTAGCTAGAAAATGCCTAATAACACTCCCATGCTTCCTAATTTATACACATAAAATAACAAAAACCAAGCTTTAAAACGAGCTGTACCTGAAAGTTTTATGTTTTTTTACTTGGTGAGGTACACAGGTGGTTCCAAACAAAGGCTATATCTTTCATTTTACGTACTATAGTCGTACTATCTGTTGACTTTACTAGATCAAAAGTTAGGAATTAAGAGTTTTAAGGCATGTTGACAAGTAGATTTTATTAATTTTATGTTCACAGTTTTATTTATTTATTTATTATTGGTTTTTTGACAAAACTGAAAAAAGACCACTTTATCTGCAAATTGGTACCTACAGTCATCAGCAAAGAATGGAGAATAACTAGTTGCCACAGATTTGGCTGTGGATTCTAGCTAGATAGAGAGAGTGAGCACGACTCAGAATGGAGTGAATGGATGATGTTATAAAAGATAAATGTTATGGAGAGGAGTTATTTAATGGAAGAAGACGGTTTAAAAAAAACAAATGATGTTTTGGATTGCAGTAATTTATAACAGATGTTTCAAAAAGGACGCACTTCGAAGTTTGAGAACGCTAATTTATTATATTAAGTAATTACAAATTATACGATATGAAATACCTTTATAACATTCAGATTACCTTTAAAACTTCACAATAAATGTTCAAAATGACTTCCTTCGCTTGTAATGCAACTTCGGACACGTTTCATAACATTTGCAGCCACTTTTCGTAGTGTTTGCTCATTAATGTTTATAATCTCACTTTCAATATTAGCCTTCAATTGTATGAGGATTGTTTTTAAAAACCTTACTCTTTAAAATTCCCCAAAGAAAAAAATCCCCAGAAGTAAGATCTGGGGATCTTGGTGGCCACAATCCTTTTGATATCACACGATGGCCAAAAAATTCTCGTAACACATTCAGCGTTTCAGTAGAAGTACGGCACGTTGCGTTATCCTGCTGAAACCAACAATCTCGATCGTGTAATTCTAACAACGCTATAAATTGTTCAATTAAGTTGCGGTACACCACACCATCTACAGATGTGTCAAAAAATAAAGGCCCAACAATACGACACCGGGAGATCGCACACCAAACACCAATTTTACGTGCATGTAGTGGACGTTCATGAAATGTGTGATGATTATGAGTGCTCCATATTCGGCAGTTTTGGCTGTTGATGTAACCATCCAAGTGGAACCATGCATCGTCACTGAAATAAACACGATCCAATATTTCAACACCGTTGTCATTAACAAGAGAACGTATCCAACGACAATACTGTATACGTTTCCCATGGTCATCTTCTTTCAGTTCATGTTATTTGGGGGGAAAAAATATTCCCTACGCAGAAAATATTAACCCTTAAACTTCGAGCCGGCCGCATTGGCGCAGTTGGTAACATGCTCGCCTCTCATCATGCAGTCTTGGGTTCGAATCCCATTCAGGCACGGCATTTTTCATACGTTACAAAAAATCATTTCATCCTTCACCGTCTGCATTAGCAGTAATTGCAGAACAGTCGGACATTAAAAAAAAAAAAAAAAAAAACCTTAAACTTCGAAGTGCATCCTTTTTGAAACACCTGTTACTACAGTTTACAGTTTTGGCCTAATGCTGTAAAACAGCAGTATATCAACATCAACAATAACTATTTCACAAACATAAAAAAAAAACATTTCAGTAGTCATTTAATTACTGATACAACTAACACTAAAGCTTCATTTGTATAGTTAACGATTGAAAATTAGCATTAGTCTAAAATTACATAAAATTGGTTGTATTTAGTTACCTGTAAATAAAATGATTCCATCACCAGAACAAGAAACTATGTTTTTATCACCACTACAAGGTAGAAATTTAGCACTGAATACGTTTGCTCTATGACTTGTCTTATAATCCGTTAAAACCTTTAGAAAAAGAAAAATAAGTAATTAAAACTACAAAATATAGTAATAATTTGATTTCCAACGTTAAAAACTGTTTACAAACAAACAAAAAAATCTGGAGTGAAACACTCACACAACTTTCTCTTTCCAATGCAAATAATTAACAATATAACCTAACATTAGTAATAAACTAATTTTAATCATGAGTGAAAGATGCAAAATAAAAATCAACCTCAGTTTGGCTTAAAAATACGGAAAATCACTCTTTCACACTAAACTAGGCTCTGTAGAGAAAATGCTCTAAATAAAAGTTACAGATCTTTTAATTCCCTATAAATTTTATTATATACACTTTTATCGTAAAATGCATACTACAGCTGAAATCTTTAAAAAAATCGATTTTTCACACTCATTCGTGAGAAAAAACAGAAAATCGCTAATTACCGCTAAACTAAGTGTTATACAAAAAAAATGTTTGAAGTAAAAGTTGTAGGATTTTAAATTCTCTACAACATTTATTATATAAACTTCTGCGCAAATTTGCATATTAAAACCGTAATCTTAAAAAAAACAAATTTTTTATGTGAAAACAGCCTCACTAAGAATTTCAGCAAACATGGCATAAAAATTAAATAAAGAGCATAAAAAATATAGTAAACCAGGCGATTTTAAAAAAATCGTAGGACCCGTTTTTGAGAAAATCGCAAAAAAGTAAAAAATTACACGAATAAACTACTATTTCCAGTTGACCGATTTTGATGAAAATGTTCGTGTCGTGTCCAGTAGTGGTATGTAACTTGACTTTCCAGTTTCAAGTTTGTACGATGTTCCGTTCTTGAGATATTCTGTTCACACACACAGACCAATCGCTAAAAACATGTTTTTGGGGTTCAGGGGGTCTGAAAACGTGTAGATCCAGTGAAAACTTGATTTCAAAAAATCGACATGAAAACAATACTTTGCCTATATATTCATATAGGCAAGAGAAAGTAAAAACCAGTTATACTTTAAGACAATAAATCGTACAAGGGCGAGTCAAATATAAACCAGACATTTTGTGTGCCTCATCAGGTCGTCTCGAGCATAATGGAAGAAAGGTCACATTCAAGGTCAGTGAATTAAGAATGGGGGAACTTATTCAGCACAACATACATCTCTGTTCTGTCACTAGAACATTTTGTTACGCAACGTACTTTTGTTAAGTTTTTAACTAACGACGGAGTTAAACTAATAGAAATTTTGATCCATTTAAAAGCACAGTTTGATGACAGTACCCTTTCTCAGACCCACATGTTTGATTGAAATAATAAGTTAAAAGGTGGAAGTAAAATTGTAGAAAATGGAGGTCATGATCAAGTCTTACAAGTGCCAAAATGCTCGGCTGGAAAAGTGCCGGTTTTTTTTGGGGCTGAAGGGGAGTTTTACTCATTTACTTTCTACCTGAATGATGCACAGTGAATTCTACTGCCAATTGTTGGAGTCAGCGAAAGCTGTTGACTAAAAGACAGGACATCCCAATCAAAAATGTCATTCACCTTCATAACAATGCAGGCCTCACGTGGCGACTTTGACAAAGGACAAATTGGTCGAAATGCATTACAAAACGTTTGAACAATCTCCCAACAGTCCAGATGTATACCTCCAGACTACTTTTCGTTTGGTTCCTTGAAAGAAGCAATGGGAGAATAACAGTTGAAAATGATCAATTAATCAAAGATTACATGAGCAATTGGCTGAATCAACCTCGAAACTTCTTTGAAGAAGGGTTCTTCAAGCTTCCAAAACACTGAGAAAAATGTGTTGAATGTAAAGAAGATGTTGTTGAAAAACATTGCAAAACATTGTTTATAATTTCTTATTATAAAGAAATGTCTAATTTATAATTAATTCACCTTCATATTTAAAACATAATACTTAAAAAGAAAACATTATACAGTCGGACATCTCTAAGGCTGCTCTCACATCGAAGAAACTAGACCACAACACGATTTAAATGACTCCACCTCAACTCGACCGAAAAACAAGTCGTGTCGTGCATGTTCCCACATCGAAGAGACTCGACGACGACACAACTGTTCAAGCTTTTCTTCGAATCCAACTGCAGTTTGCAAAATGTCAAGTGATGAAGAAGACGTAGTTGTTGCTAATTTCTATCTAAGAAGAAAATAGAAAACACACAGCTATTGGATATCACCGTATACAAGTAATAATCGTAAAAGAGGAACGTACGTGTGTGCCCAGGAACTCTCCTTTGATAAATACATATTTAAGTTTTTTTATCGGATGTCAAAAGAAAGTTTCCAACTATTACTTGAGCTTCTTGGGCGTAGAATTATAAAAAAAAGACACAAACTACAGAAGTAGTTTGTCTCCTGAGGAGCAATTGCTAATAACTTTAAGGCAAGTACAAGAATGAATAATAGAGAATAGTTCAAAAATACGTACTCACTGTTCATAATTCAATAATTTTCAAACAAAAGGACTAACTAACTTACACTTACTACTATCATTTATATAGTAAGAATATATGCTTCGTCTGCCATAATTATACGCGACTGGTCAAGCAGATGTTGGGCAAGCTGAGTCCCATGCGATCAGTTCGATTGAGATTGCATCGAGGTCGTACTGGTAGAAGGGCGAACATATAAATGTAAGGGTTGGACTCGTATCGGAGGTCGAGTCACGGTCAAATTCCAGTGGTGTGAGAGTGGCCTAACTCAACCTTTCATAATTTGAAAAACAGTTGCATCTCTCTTAACCAATTTGGATGGGATCAGGTCTTAGTTGGATAACCAAAAAGTCAGTTCACAGAACATTCTCATTTACAACCCTATAGAACTAAGAATTAATACATTATACGTAACCAATTCACAAATTTTGTGATTTAAAAAACCGAATTTGGATCCCAAAAAAATTACACATATATTTTTTTTGTGCCTCATTTGACCTCACTGAATCACTTTAATCAATTACTTGATTGGTCTTCCTTAGCTACCATTAGCTTCGTTTCCTCTGCTAATAATTCTTCAAATTTTTCATTTTTGCATTCCGCTGTTCATCCGTCAACCGCCGACTGTGATATTTGTTGTTATCCGATTTTTGAATGCAAGGACATTAAGGCAGCCAAAATTTATGGTGAAAGTGCAATGAGTGATGGGATGGTACAAAACAAGGTTTAGGCAATTCATTGAAGAATGGACAGATATCCACTCCGAACCACAAAATAGGCAGTCTTCTGTTGTCAATGATAGCTTGTTCAGAAGAATCGACGAGAAAATTAAAGAGAACAGATGATTCACAATGACAATTGCTTTGCAATTCTACAAGTTTCGAGAACTGTCTAGCATGTGATTGTAGCCAACCACTTGGGTTATCACATTCTGAATTCAGGCAGAGTTCCAAAAATTCTCACAGATTTGGACAGAACAAAGCAACTAGACAGTGCCCTAATATTAATACCCGAAACAATGATGAAAATGAGTATTTTTTAAAACTAATTTATCTAGACTGGTGACTGACTACCATATGTTCCTGCACATAAAATGTGAGCTTGGTGGTAAGCCCTTTGAATGTGATGATGCAAAAAGTTATAGCTGTATTCACTGGGGAAGGGGGGATGTTTCTTTGAGGAAAGTTTAGGTAAATTGGTCATCCACAACAATAAGTGCCTGAACAATAGTGGAAACTAAGTAAAAAAGTAGTTAAGGTATAACTTTTCACGTAAAAATAAAACTGTCTTGTTGTTGTTTAGGTCAACAGCCGAAAGGCTGGTTTGAACCTCTAGAGGTTTTACTAAGTAAAACGAGGAGTGAGGTGGTTTACCTTTGCCTTCCTCACTGAGTGGAAAAGTACGCTTATCAGCATGCCGAGCCCTCTGAAAAGCACATATTTTTCACTCTGTAAATGACAACTTCACTTCATTCACCACACGGTCTGGCTGTACAATGAAATTCATTACTTTCAAAGGAGATAATTCTGATTAGTATCTTTTACACCTCTACTTCTTCTGTTCTTAAATGATTCAGTCATTTAATTGGCTAACCATGTGATAAGAAACAGAACTATTTATTTTAGCCCCGCAACGAACAGATTGAGTGTAAATAATTTGACACTCCAGCTGTCAAACTATCTAGAAAAAATATTATAGGCCTACTGTTTTTCATTTTTCAAAACAGTGCTTACTTTCCGAACACGCCTCTTATAAAAAATATACCTGGCTGCCTCTATAGCTCTGTTGGCAATCAGCTGATTGCAATCCCGATATCTTAAGTTTCTTAATTACCTGAGTAGTTCAAGGTAGTGTTTCAAGGTAGTAGTTCAAGGAATCAAAAATAAAAATCACCTTCTTGGAAAAGAATCAGTTAAGAGTGTGACCACTCGATTAAATATTTACTTAAACGTAATCCTTAGTTTCACTTAAATTATTTTCTTTTATTAGTTTAATTAGTTCAAAGAGCAATTATTTTACGAAAACATTTTTTGAGCGAATAATTACATTACATACAGTTACATTACACACAGATTTGTGTAAGGAAAAACTTCAAAACATCAATTTTCATTGCTCTATATAAATAGTAAATTTATTTATATATGTAAAATAATTAACTACACTTCTGAAAATAATTAAGCACTGCGTATCTTGATTTAAATCACCTAGATCTCGCTTTTATTTTACATCCAACTATTTTGTTTTGTCATTAATAATAATGATGACATTGAAAAGAGTTACTAATAGAATAACAATGAATGATTTAAGAATATCAGACCTGACGGGGATCGAACTCGGTACACCAATAGACTGTATACAGCATCAAGAAAACCATTCGAAGAACGGGCATTTTAGCTAGTCAATTAAAACAATTATAAATATAGATGTTTTATTATTGTTGTTATTTGGGCTCTAACAAAGACAACTACTGTTATAATTATTTTCATGCTATATTTGTTAAATTATTACTCTGAAAATTCTATAAGGTATTACACTGGTTTACTTAAAATTATTTTAGACTTTGCAAAATAAACAAGTCAAATCACTTACAGTAAACAACGTTTGAGATAAACTACTTTACATTAAAGAATTAAATAGTACTCAAAAACAATTTTTCAATGTCACCTATTTCAATAAACATATTTTAAATTGTATTCTTGAGATTATCTTTTCTCTTGACATTTTTTATGGGAGAGGGAAATGGCCTCATGAGAGAATATTAAACATTTGAAGGTACTTTAAACAAATAATGACATTTAATATTTAAACATATTCTTTGTATTAGTTTAAAATGAAAATTGGCATTAAATAGTATACTACTTTCTGTTGTTACAATCGATTTTGCTAAACAATCGATTTTGCTAAACAATCGATTTTTCTGAACCTTTAAAATGAGTGACCATTTCAAATACTAGTCGATTACAAAATTTTAATTCTATTTTATACTGCAGTAGAGCGTCAATAATCCGGATTAATTGGGACCGGTCGCCATCCGGATTATCGAAACACCCGATAAAATTGCCAGTAGACATCTTCAAAGTAAGAAAAGTACAGTAGCTAAATTTGACATTTTTTTTTTCCAGGAGACTCCTGGAGCCCTGGAGACTCCAGGAGGAGTATAGGACATGTCGTCAGATATAACACCTGAAATACGTATAAGAAACACACTATGTATCACTACTATCAAGAAAGAAATTCTTGTATGCTATAAAAAGTTTCACCGATCAAGTAATTTTTTAAATTTTTTTTAAAGGAATTCAAATCCTTACAACACTTTAAAGATTGGGGTAATTTATTTAAGAATTTTCTCCCTTCATAAGTAGGTTTTTGTTCAAACAATTTTGTGGAGTGATTAGCCACATAATAATCATTCCTGTTTCTCGTGTTATGATTGTGAACATTGAAATTCTGCATAAAATTATTTTGCCTAACATACATAATCACCTCAAAAATGTAGATACAGGGAACTGTAAGCAATTTAAGCTCCTTAAATAGTGGCCTGCATGAGGTTAGCTGGTTAGCTCCCACCATACACCTAATAGCTTTCTTTTGAATTTTAAAAACCTTATTCATATTACCCATGCTAGAATTACCCCATACTAAAATACCATAACGGATATGAGACAGAATGAGGCCATGATAAGCTGCCATTAGTAATTTTTTATCATTTAATCTGGCAACTTGTTTTAGTGCAAATACCCCAGATGATATTTTACTACAAACTTGATTGGTATAGAAGTCCCAAGACAAAGATCTATCTAGAGATACGCCCAGGAACTTCACTGTTTCTACATGCTCTAAACTATTATTATGAATAAATACATCCACTTCTCCACTTTCTTTAACGTTATGTTTATTTTTGAACTGCAAGTACTGACACTTTTTCCTTTTAACTGTTAATAACATTTGATTCAAGAACTGCACTACGGACTCTATGTTAACATGTGTATTTACTTCAAGAGCATCTACCAGTGAACTGCTACTGATTACTGAAGTATCATCAGCAAACAACAAAGCTCCGCCATTAGGTATGACTTCTGGTAACCTATTAATGTACAATAGAAAAAGAATTGGACCTAAAACTGACCCCTGTGGAACGCCTGCTTTGACTTCAAGCTTTCCAGATACAACTTTTGTAAGTTTCCCTCTAACAACCCTAGTTAACTCCACACACTGTAATCTATTAATAAGGTAAGATTGAAACCATTTCAACTCTAAATCCCTAACGCCTAATGACTCTAGTGTTTTCAATAAAATTTCATGATCAACACAATCGAAAGCTTTACTCAGATCCAGAAACACTGCCAATGCTTTCTCCCCGGCGTCCAATATATCAACTACTTGCTCCACAAGTGAAACAATTGCAGTTTTTACATGATTTGTTAAAAGAAATGTGAAGCGGATAAGTAAAACTACGAAATATGTTGTTATCTATAAAGAACTAATTTTTATTAAACAAAATTTGTAATTGTACATATAAAAGTGACCACTACGCAACACGCGATTCGAGCTTATCTCTTACTCATCACGCACGGCGAGCCGTTCTGTCATATTGGACACTTTTAACCTACGATAAATTAATTCCTATTTTTCGCCAGAATTGAATCCGGATTTTCGACGTTCCGCATTTTCGACGTCCGAATTATTGATGCTCTACTGTATAATGAATTAATATAATAATTTCACCAACCTCCTTTTAAACTGCGTCAACTTTTATTTTTATTTTTACTTACATGAGTTTAGGTGGAACCACCATCATCAGAGTAAATAAAATAATTGAAACTAAAAATTTTTTTTCTCACTTATTTAAAATCTATAGAAGATGATACATCTTTTATAAAAGTTTTATACAAATAACTGAATATGTATCATCTTTTATAGATTTTAAATAATTGAGAAAAAAAATTTTTTAGTTTCAATTATTTTATTTACTCTGATGATGGTGGATCCACCGAAACACGTGTAAGTAAAAATAAAAATAAAAGTTGACGCAGTTTAAAAGAAGGTTGGTGAAATTATTATATAAATTCATTATATAAAATAGAATTAATTTCAAACTGCAAGATGTATTATAAAGATTTATTTTTGTACAAAATTTAAACTATAACAAAGAATTAAAACTATAATTTAAAAAATGTTTAAAGACGTAATTTATGAAAATTCTCTGAATACCAAAACATGGGTACAAATGGAGTTTTTTAAAATTATCCTGAAGAAACAGATCACAAAAAATGAGGTTAGTTTTATCGAAATAACTGAAGGGGCATTTTTAAAAATGTCCCTTCAGTTATTTACCTAAAATGATAATAAAATAGTAGCCAAAAAAAAAATATTGGAAGAGTGTGTAAATAAGATAAGATTAATAATCTCACATGAAAAAATTTGGTGTGAAACACTCACACAACTTTCTCTTGCCAATGTAAATAATGAACAATGTAACCTAACATTAGTAATAAAACATTTGAAAGAAACATAAAAAAACTAACCTTAAAAACATAACCTTATCTTAATCATGAGCGAAAGACGCAAAATGAAAATCCCTCAGTTTGGCTTAAAAATACGGAAAATCACTCTTTCACCCAAAACTCGGCTGTCGAGAAAAATGCTTTAAATAAAAGTTGTAAATCTTTTAATTTCCTATAAATTTTATTACATACCTTTTTGTCGTAAAATGCATACTAAGGCTGAAATCTTTAAAAAATTAGTTTTTCACACGTTTTCATTAGAAAAAACAGAAAATTGCTTATTACCGCTAAACTAAGCGTTACACATAAAAATGTTTGAAATAAAAGTTGTAGAATTTTAAATTGTCTACAACTTTTATTATATACATTTTTGTGCTAAAAAGCATATTAAAGCAGTTATCTTAAAAGAAACAATCGGAAAAATAGAAAGAAGGATTCTTAGAACCTGCATAAACAAAAAACACATAGTTGACAACCAGCACAGACTTTTACCAAGAGAACAAATTTATAAAGAAATAGAACCAATCACTGATGCAATGCGCAAAAAGAGACTTTCTTTCTTTTCACATATCCTCAGAACTCCAGAAAACTGATTAAGAAAAATTGTAGAAAAATTCTTGTGTGCAAAAACAGAAGGAGCTACAATTCCTTGGCTTGAAGAAATCAAAAAAGACAGAACAGAATTAAATCTAACAATTGCTGATGTCAAAGATCGCACACCGGTTTACAAAAAAAACAGTTAAAGACAAAAACAAAATTTTATCAGCAAGAACAATTAAACGAAAAGAACAGGTTTGTTCAGACAAATTGAGAAAAGCAAGATTCGACAGAATGAAAAAGTATTGGCAAGAAAGAAATGAAAAGGAAATAAACTGCCGAAGAAAAAGAACTAACCAAAGAGACTAAAGTGATCCTTTGTGGTCATAACATGAGAAAAAATAATGAGAAAATGAGAAGAAAAAAAAACATATCTTAAAAAAACAATTTTTTTACGTGAAAACAGCCTCACCAAGAATTTTAGCGGACACGAAGCCTACCCTATCTTGTAAAGCATAAAAAATTTAGTAAACGTAGCGATTTTAAAAAAAATCGTAAGACCAGTTTTTGAGAAAATCGCAAAAAAGTGAAAAATTATATGAATAAACTACTACTTCCAGTTGACCGATTTTTAAGAAAATTTTCGTGTCGGGTACGGTAGTGGTGTCTAACTTAAGTTTCAAGTTTCAAGTTCGTATGAGGTACTGTTCTTGTGATATTCTGTTCACACACACACACACACACACACGCGCGTGCACGCGCGCGCCCGTGTGCACACTCAAACACAAACACACAGACAGACCAATCGCTACAAAACATGTAGTTTGGGTTCAGGGGGCTGAAAACGTGTAGATTTGGTAAAAACTTGATTTCGACAAATCGACATGAAAACAATACTTTCCTTCCTATATATTTATAAAGGCAAGAGAAAGTAAAAACACATTTGTTCTCAAAGAATAAAAATAACAAAATACAAAACATTAAAAGCTGAGAAAATAGAGAATTGAAATTTTAATGCTTTAGAGAATTAATAACAACAAACATACTAAAGGTATTAAAAACAGACTACAGAAAATGGAAAGATCTCACAAAATAAATTTATAATAAATAAAAATCTATATCAAAATTAAAAATTAAAAGCATCATTAAAACCACGGTTTTCTCTGAATGTGTTTCCTTGTTATGTTACCAGACAAACACTTTCAGAGAAAATAAAAAAATGCTACGAACACTCATTAACAAAAGTATAAAAATGGACTGTATAAATTAAGAAAATCAGAAGACATTTATCAAAATTGTGAAAATATATCAAACATAATCAAGAAATTTAGATTAAAATTTTACGAATATCTGTAGAATGAATGAAAAGATTAATAAAGAAAACATTTAATAATATTTATGAAAATAGAATAACAAAAACAATTTGTTTAAAGAAAGTGAAAAGGACTTCAAAGTATTGAATATTTTAAAAGAACCAAGTGAAGGAATAGAAAATCTTAATAATTAATTTAATAAGTTCAGATTTCCAGAGAAAAAGAAAAGAAACCATGAATTGAAAAAAAAAATCTGGTGTAAAACACTCACACGACTTTCTCTTGCCAATACAAATATAATGAACAATATAACCTAAAATTAGTAATACAACATTAGAAAAAAACAAATAACTAACCTCCATAAACATAACCTAATTTTAATCATGAGTGAATGATGCAAAATGAAAATATTAACCTCAGTTTGGCTTAAAAGTATGGAATAATCACTCTTTTACGCTAAACGAGGCTTTGTAGAAAAAAAATGCTCTGGATAAAAGTTGCAGATCTTCTAATTTCCTATAAATTTGTTTCTATACACTTTTTTCGTAAAATGCATACTAAGGCCGAAATCTTAAAAAAATCGATTTTTCATAAGTTTTCGTGAGAAAAAACAGAAAATCGCTAATTACCGCTAAATTTAGCGTTATACAAAAAAATATTTAAAATAAAAGTTGTGGGATTTTAAATTCTCTACAACTTTTATTATATAAATTTTTGCGCTAAAATGCATATTTAAGTCGCAATCTTAAAAAAACAATTTTTTTACATGAAAACAGCCTCACCAAGAATTTCAGTAATAATGGCGCCTACCCTATCTTGTAGAGCACAAAAAATTTAGTAAATAAGGCGATTTAAAAAAAAATCGTAGGCCCAGTTTTTGAGAAAATCGCAAAAATGTGAGCAATTACACGAATAAACTACTACTTCCGGTTGACCGATTTTGATGAAAATGTTTGTGTCGGGTCCGGTAGTGAATGTAACTTAAGTTTCAAGTTTCAAGTTCGTATGATGTTTCATTCTTGAGATATTCTGTTCACACACACGCACGCACGCACGCACGCACGCACACGCACGCATGCACGCACAGACCAATTGCTAAAAACATGTTTTTTGGGTTCAGGGGTCTGAAAACGAGTAGATCCGGTGGAAACTCGATTTTGAAAAATCGACATGAAAGCAATACTTTCCTTCCTATATATTCATACAGGCAAGAGAAAGTAAAAAATAACACTGTAAAAAAATGAAGGTGTTTTGTTAGTAAATAAATCTAAACTATCCATAAACGTGATCCCAAAAGGTCTAAATACAAAAGAAAGTAATACACTCATTACACTGATTCAAAAAATTGATTATGTGTTCAACAACTTTCTGAAATTGTGTGAATCTAAAAAAACACAATTCCAGCAGAAATGAAAAATTATTTTTATTTATCAATAACAGACAGGTGGAGTGTTAAATTATTTGCACTAAATCTACTATTTCCACGGCAACAATAAAAAGTTCTGTTTCTTATCATTTGGTGTTCAGCCAATTATATGACTGAAGCATTTAAGAACAGAAGAGGTAGTGCAAAAGACACTAGTCAGAGTTATGTCCTCTGAGAGAAAAGAATTTCATTATACAGCCAGAATTTGTGGTGAATGAAGTGAAGGTGTCATTTGCAGGGTGGAAAGTAGATGCATTTCTAAGGGCCTGGCTTGCTAACAAGCATACTTTTCCACTCAAGAGAGGAAGGCAATAGTAAACCACCCCACTCTTCATTTTACGTAATAAAGTCTCTACACGTTCAACAATTTTTGGGTCTTTTCCATTTTCTGTATGCCACTATCAAATCTGAATTCCCTGAATGGTTTTACACTTGTTCATTTCTCCCATTCCCTGCCTTACTGAATTTTCATACTGAGACAGACACACTCACGCACGCGTACACATGTCCTTCCCAGTCCCAGTATATAACATGTTACACGTTCTGTCGTTTTATTTCTCATTTAGATTGTTTGATTTTGCTATTACTACGTTACTAATACGCAATATTTTTTCATTATATTCATTGGGAAAAGAAAGTCATGTGAGTGTTTCACACAGACTTTTTTAGTTTTCAGACTTTTTTAGTTTATCTTCTGGGATTATTCAATAACCCCCTTTCCTGAAGGAACTCTGCAGCATCTTTCTCAATCAGAATATCATTAAGTAACTCTACAAAATTCAGAGTAGACTGTGTAGTAAAAGAAACTGTGAAATGGGAGTTGAATTGACATTACGCAGCAATCTTGCTAGTCAGATTGGTGCGCTAGATGCAAGGGTGGGAGAAGTGTGCAACACTTCAGGGAATTCGGATTTGATATTGGCATACAGAAAACAGAAAAGAACCCAATTTTTTTATGAATGTTCCATAAAGTATATGAAATCATATTAAAACCAAACAACAGACATTTTGAAGTTTTAATTACGAGGTGTGTTCAGAAAGTAAGTAATGTTTTTAAAAAAAACAAGTAAAACAATTTTTTTTTCAACACAATTTTATTTCTACATGAAAGCCCAAACCTTAAACTATTTTTCGACATAGTTTCCACCGATGTTCAAACACTTGTCGTAGCAGGTGATCAATTTGTCTATACACTCTTCGTACAAGGTTCCCGCCATTGACGTGCACAAAATTAAGAGACTCGGAAGTGCTTTAACTTTTATCACGCGGTATAGTAATGATGGTGAGGATTTTTTAAACAAAATTGTGACAGGTGATGAAACTTGGGTCCGTCATGACACACCGGAATCTGAACAGCAGTCAATGGAGTGGCGACACACGCAATCCCGAAGAAACAAAAATTCAAGACGACAATCTCTGCACAAAAAATCATGTGCACTGTCTTTTGGGATCGGAAAGATGTTTTGCTGATGATTTTCTCCCGAGAGGTGAAACCACTAATGCGGCAAGGTATTGCGAAACCTAAAGAAAACTAAGGCGGGCAATTCAAAACAAACGGAGAGGAATGCTCAGTAACGGAATTGTGTTGCTCCATGACAATGCTCGGCCCCATACCGCTGGTGACACTCAAACATTGGTTCGACAATTTCGTTGGGAGCAGTTCGATCACCCGCCCTACAGTCCGGACTTGGCACCGTCTGACTACCACTTGTTCCTGCACATGAAGCGCGAGCTAGGCGTCCAACGCTTTGAAACCGACGATGAAGTGAAAACTGCCGTGGAGTCGTGGCTACATTCGTTGGCAGGAACCTTCTACGAAGAGGGTATAAACAAATTGATCACCCGCTATGACAAGTATTTGAACATAGGTGGAAACTATGTCGAAAAATAGTTTAAGGTTTGGGCTTTCATCATGTAGAAATAAAATTGTGTTGAAAAAAATTGTTTTACTTGTTTTTTTTTTTAAAAACGGTACTTACTTTCTGAACACGCCTCGTATAAGATACTACAATAAAATGATTAAATAAAACAGAAACTTACTTTATAGGTATAAGCGTGAGACACAACCAGGTGCTGATCATCAGAGCCCGAGAGAAGCAAGTCCCCATTGTCGCTCCAGCAAATACAGTTGACACACCCATTGTGGATAGGGAGTTTGCGCAGCAAACCGAGCCGCTGGACTAGATCGAGACTTCCTGCATGCACACGCAAAATAAGCTGTAAACATGATAACAATACAACTGTCACACAAGTTCAAACATAACTACTGCCACAACACCACAGTAACTCGATTACAGACGGAATCATTCGATCGTTAATTACCACAACGGAAAATCATTCACTGCATTTAAAAGCTGCTTTTATAAGAACAATTCACTTCTATAACTAAATATTCTTAAACAATATAAAGAGTATTATAAACTTAACGTAATGAGCTAACAAAATGGTTGAGCTTACAAAACACCTGCACTTTCTTAAATTAATAACTTAAGTAGGTCTCGTATTTCATATAATGAATTAATATAATAATTTCACTAACCTTTTAAACTGCATCACCTTTATTTAAATTCTTACTTACACGTGTTTTGGTGGATCCACCATCATCAGAGTAAATGAAAATTGAAACTAAAAAATTTTTTTTATCTCACTTATTTAAAATTTATAGAAGATGATATATCTTCAGTCACTTGTATCAGTTTTATACAATTTTCATTTACTCTGATGATGGTGGATCCACCGAAACACGTGTAAGTAAGAATTTAAATAAAGGTGACGCAGTTTAAAAGAAGGTTAGTGAAATTATTATATTAATTCATTATATGAAATAGAAACAATTTCAAACTGCAGGATGCATTATAAAGATTTATTTTTGAATTAAGTAGGTCTACCATTATTACAGGAATTCTTATTTACAGTAAAAAATATTTAATTTTACACTGAACAGTTAATTACAACTGCTATATCACTTGTTTTTTCACCTTTTTTTGTACAATCCTGCTTTCTACTAACATGTTTGGTGGATCCACCGAAAAATCTGACAAGAAAGTAGGATTATTTATAAAAAAAATAAAAAAACCAAGTGATATACCAGCAGTAACACGTTTGTGAAAATTAAATATTTTTACAATAGGATTGAATATAAGCTCATCAAACAGAAAATTGAAATATAATTTATGTAAAAGTGTGCAGAAAACAAGTGGTTTCTTTCAAAGTGTGACAAACTTAGTTTAGGATCAAAAGGTTGCTTATACTGTAAGAAAATTTTGTACAATGGTAATGGCAGGACATGACTAGTAAATATTAGAAATGGTGTGTTTACGAAGGAAAACAATGAAGAACTACATTTTAATATAAACACAAATACACTTTTACACGTAAACAAGATTGCGTGAAATTTCACATATTTTTGGCACGTTTGGCATATTTAATGCCAATACTGACTAATGTTGCCTAAACATGGACACGTGGAAGGAAGGCAGAAAGTAGAATGAAGGCGACAGAAATGAAATTCAAGAGGAGTGTGCTAGGAAAAACAAAAAGAGATAAAATCAGAAATGATAAACATTAACCTCTATTTAGCAATTTCGGGATTCAGGTGATGCCGGATAACAGATTTTTCCGGATTACCTAATGTGGGTAATTTTATTGAAGGTAATCGGGATAAATAAGACACTTTAAGAATCCGAATGGTCAACCCATTACAATATACTGCATTTACAATTCTATAACCGTTCTTATTAAACACGGAGATTGTAAATATCCGGTCAGACATCACGAGGTGGCCGACATCTAGAGAAGCCATTTTGAATGTTATTCAGAACTAAAGTCCAGCCTCTCTTAGTTTGCTCCTAATGTAAACAAATAATGACGTCACTGAGCATGCGCATTATTATATCAAAATGTGTACACGGTGATTAAAAAGTAACAACAAAATACTTTCAAAAGTATTTAAATACAAAATACTTTTAAAAGTATTTTTCTAAATGAAATTGTTAGGCCTACATCATATCATGACTGATGTTTTAGTACTTTAAGCACTTTATAATTTAAAAATTTAAACAGAAATTTGCCCATAACAGACAGGTGGAGTGTCAAATTATTTACACTCAATCTGTTAGTTTCAGGGCTAAAATAAATAGTTCTGTTTTTTATCACATGGTCAGCCAATTAAATGACTGAATCATTTAAGAACAGAAGAGGTAGAGGTATAAAAGACATTAATCAGAGTTATCTCATCTGAAAGTAATGGATTTCATTATACAGCCAGACCCTGTGGTGAATGAAGTGAAAGTGTCATTTGCAGAGTGGAAAATATATGCTTTTCAGAGGGCCTGGCATGCTGATAGTGTACTTTTCCACTCAGTGAGGAAGGCAATGGTAAACCACCTCACTCCTCGATTTACTTAGTAAAACCTCTACACGTTCAAACCAGCCTTGTGGCTGATGACCTAAACAACAACAATTTAAAAAATAGTTAACTTAATAGGAATACGACTACCGTAAAGTCGCAGACTCTAGCGTGCACCCTGTAGTAGGTGGCTTTTGTTTGTTGACAGTAGGAGCAAACTAAGACCGGCTGAACTGTATATAGTTTTGTTAGTGAAACTGGAACTTGCCTGATTTTGTTTGTTTTTTACTACTTCTACTGATTTTCTGTTTAAGGCAAGATATTTGTTAGATCTGAACCTAAGGCGTACCGAACTACAGAATGTAAAACTAAAGAGAAGTTACTGTATTAGGGAACAAAATTGGGGATGGACAGCCTGATAAGATGAGTTGGAAACACAAAGCTATGATGGTTTAGTCATTTTAGTAGGATGGAGGAAATTTGACTGCCTAAAAGGATGTTAAACTTAAAGATGGACGGAAAACAAAGAGTGAAGTGAATGGGTTCAGTCTTGAATAAATTCAAAAAAATATACAAAACCAAGAAAGCAAAAGAAGTAATTTGGTTCACCAATAGAGAAAGTTGGAGAGGAATTGTGTAAGGCCTGACTCAAGGAAACTTGAAAGTTTTCTTTTGTTTTATGTCTGACTGTTCTGCAATTTCTGCTAATGCAGATGGTGGATAATAATGATAATGAAAATGAGTGATGCGAAAATGCCAAACCTGACCAGGAAGCAAACCTGGGACCCTAGTGTAGAAGCCAGTTGCGCTAACCACTGCACCAACAGGCCGGCCTTGAAAGAGTTAAAGAGGATAATGATGAAGATTACTTATCTAAAAAGGATGCAGGAATAAAAATTCAAGGAGAAACAATAAAAAAATGCTGAGATTCATCAATGATAACATAATGTTATCTGAGACAAAGAAAGAACTAGAGGATACCTTAAATGGAATGGATGAGATCATGAGAGAGTATTACTTCATGAAAATTAATAAGTATAAAGGAAGTTTGGGAATCCTGTAATCTAGGGAGTAAAAAACGAAGGATGGTAGGAGCTGAAATACAGGATTTCTTAGGCTAGAAGGGCCTTTGAAATGAAAAATAGCTTACCAACTACAAACATTGATTTACAGATCAGGGAAAAATTCTTACAACACTATACTTGAAGTGTGACATTATATGGGAGTGAAATGTGGGTGATAGGGGCTGTAGAAAGGAAGAGGATAGAAGCTTAAGAAATGTGGCGTTATAAAAAAAATGTTAAAGATTAGATGAGTGGACAAAGTGAGTAATTTAGAGGTTCTAGACGAGTGGATGAAAGAACAAGTATATGGAAACATCTTACCAGAAGAAGGGATAGACTATTAAGGCACATCTTAAGACATCCAGGTAATGGAGGTTAATATTGAGGAAGTGAATTATAGGAGTACGCAAAGATTAGAATATTAAAGCAATTACAAAAGATGTAGGGTGTTGCAAGTATGTAGGTATGAAATAACTTGCACAAGATAGAATAGCTTGGAGAACTGTAAATCGAGAGACTGACGATAAAAAACCAAAAATAAATAATTTCATTATGTGACACCTATAAACCGTAGTTGCTCTTGTTAATACTGATCGATTCATCTAATATATTTTTTATTTCTATCTGTGCTAAATGTATTCCAGAAATAAAACTTAAAAGAATCATTTAATTTCTATTTATAAATTATTTCTATTTATAATTCACAAGTTATTTATGCAACAATGTTACGCTTATTTATTTATTAGAGCACTATAGAGATCATATAATCAATTTATTCAATACAGAATTTTGGTTAAACATATATGAACAAATCAAATCGTTTTGTTTTTTTCCAAAATTACAACAATCCTTACGACAAATTTTATACAAATAATTTTTGTTTTCTTTTACTTTTTTTTAAAAAGCATCCAACAAACATTTTATACGATCAAGTGGTGATGTGACAGTAATTATAAAGAAAAAATATATGATAGAAATATTGTAACAATATTTTCCTTCTACAGTTTTAACAGTTTAGAAAGAACTGTACTCATCATTCCATTTGCTGACACAAAAAAATAACAAGCGCACAAAATTTAAAAGAAAAATATTCACATATGTACTAAATCAAACAATTTTTACGCACTTTTTTAAGCACTGAATTTTATTTATTACTAATCACAAATTGAAACACAGAAATAAACAACTAACACAAGAAAAGCATTTAATCGGCAGAATTAAGAACTAAATTATATAATCCGGTGTACTTTGATGGTTGGGTTCAATTAACCACACTCTCTCCGGAATGGTCGATCTAAGTCCTGTACAAGACTACACCTCATTGACAAATCATACACATCATCCTCATCTCATTGGGTCATGGGGTTGTTTATTGTTCTGAATTGAACAGATTGCAATGCACACAAATTAGGGATTAAAAAAAAAAATTATATAAACAGTCATGTGATGCAACAATGCTACGACCTGAGCTGCGTTAGATATTCAAGTACCATACTACCTCATTATTTGGTCTTCATTGATCCAGATGTCTGGATTATCCAGCCCAATCTCGATCAGAAAAGATTCATTTTATTCACAAAATCGGGATATCCCATTCTGTAATCTAGATAAAGCACATTAAACCTAAGCAGTATTGTACACTTATCAAAGTTTTAATATTTAAAGTGTTCAGTTACAGTAAGTACCATACATATTGACTAGGCGAGCTATCGCTGGACAACATCTTGGCATAATTGGAGCAGCAGCCCAACACCACATCAGCTAAACTTATGACAATGAAATGACTAAGCAATCGTGCTACCTTTAAACGCCATACAAAAGTAAATACAAAAATTGGTGTGAAACACTCACACAACTTTCTCTTGTCAATGCAAATAATGACTTCTTCTTCTTCATGTAGCATCTCCATTACGAAGGTGTGCTAGCATCATGGCAATCCTGACCTTGGAAACTGTAGCTCTAAATAGGTCGATGGATGACAAATTAAACCACTCTCGCAGGTTCCGTAGCCAGGAGGTTCTTCTTCTTCCAACCGATCGTTTGCCCATAATCTTTCCCTGGATGACAAGATGAAGGATTTCATATTTTGGACCTCTCAAGACATGGCCGAGGTACACCAGCTTTCTCTTCTTGATTTCGATCATCACTTCCATTCCCTTCTGCATCCTCCTTAGGACTTCCATGTTTGTGACTCTCTCTGTCCAAGATATTTTGTGCATCCTTCTGTAAACCCACATCTCAAAGGCCTCAAGTCTTCGTTCACATTGCCTATTGGTAGTCCAGGCCTCTGCACCATAGTACAGCACCGGAAAGATGTAACACCTCAGCACACGAATTCTCAAGTCTAGACTCAGATTGTGGTTGCACAGCATCCTCTTCATTTTCACAAATGCGGCCCGGGCTCTCTCTATGCGGATTTTGATCTCAGTAAAGTAATCAAGGTTACTGTTCACCGTCATACAAAAATAGCTGTACTTCATAACTCTTTCCAACTGCTCTCCCTCCACATACAGGTGTTCGTCATGTGGGACCACATTCTTTGTGATGACCATGCACTTTGTCTTCCTTGTGTTGAGGGTGAGACCAAAATGTTGGCTGGCTTCAACAACCTTATTCAGGAGTTCCTGGAGATCCTGCATTGTTAATGCAAATAATGACTAATATAACCTAACATCCGTAATAAAACATTAGAAATAAACAAAAAACTAACCTCAAAAACATAACCTTATTTTAATCATGCGTGAAAGGCGCAAAATGAAAATCGACCTCAGTTAGGCTTAAAAATAGAGAAAATTACTCTTTCACGCTTAACTAGGCTCTGTAGAGAAAAATGCTCTAAATAAAAGTTGTAGATCTTTTAATTTTCTATAAATTTGATTACATACACTTTGCCGTAAAATGCATGCTAGGCTGAAATCTTAAAAAAATCGATTTTAACACGTTTTCGTGAGAAAAAAACAGAAAACTGCTAATTACCGCTAAACTAAGCATTTTACAAAAAATATTTGAAATAAAATATGTAGAATTTTAAGTTCTCTACAACTTTTGCCATATACATTTTGCGCTAAAATGCATATTAAAGCCACAATCTTAAAAAAACAATATTTTTACATGAAAACAGCCTCACCAAGAATTTCAGCAAACATGGCGCCTACCCTATCTTGTAGAGCATAAAATATTTAATAAACCAGGCGATTTAAAAAAAAAATCGTAGGACCAGTATTTGAAAAAATCGCAAAAGAGTGAAAAATTACACAAATAAACTACTACTTACAGTCGACTGATTTTGATGAAAATGTTCGTGTCGGATCCGGTAGTGGTATGTAACTCAAGTTTCAAGTTTAAAGTTCGTACATGTTCCGTTCTTGAGATATTCTGTACACACGCACGCACACACACAGGCCAATCTCTAAAAACATATTTTTTGGGCTCAGGGGGTTTGGAAACGTGTAGATCCGGTAAAAACTCGATTTTGAAAAATCGACATGAAAACAATACTTTCCTTCCTATATATTCATATAGGCAAGAGAAAGTCAAAATGATTTCTTTATAAAAAAAAAATTAAACGCTTGTTCATTATAAACATAAATTGTAGTACGTTTCTGTCCAAAGAAATATAAATAAATGTTAAGTTTCCCCATTGAATTTTGTTTATATTGATTTCCTATTTTTTCCAATTTATCCACATTTTTAATTTTTCAGATCACTTCCAGTCCCAATTAGTCCGGATAAACAAGGTAGTAATGTACTTACCTAAACAAACAAATCAAATGCTGTTGTAATACCATCTCTTTCTATTGTCCACAAATCAAAACAAAACAATATTGTTTTTTTCCATTTTATGTCCTGAATGTTTTACGAATTAATGTTAAAGCAGATAATGAAAAAATTCCAGAACTGTCAAGGTATCAATCCTAGGATCCTAGTTACATATTAATAAAATAATCTGATGTGAAACACTCACTTGAATTTTTCTTGCTAACGTAGATAATTAACAATATAAACTATGTTTAATTGCAAGTAAACAATATAAAATTAAAAACAACCTAATTTTAATCATGAGTGAATGACAAAATGAAAATCAACCTCTGTAGAAATAAAAAATAGGGAAAATCAGTAATTGGCTCTAAACTCGGCTATGTAGAGAAAAGTGCTGCAAATAAAAGCTCCAGGATTTTTAATTTTTTATAGCATTGATTATATTATACACTGTGATAAAATGTATACTAAGGCCACAATTTAAAAAAAATTCCATCAGTTTACCGACTTTTATGACCTACGTACAGAAAATCACTAATTGATGCTAAATTAAAGGTCGTAAAAAGTGTTTGAAATAAAAGTTCAAATTTTTTAATTTTCTACAACTTCAATTATAAATAATTTTCCCCTAAAATGCATATTAAGACCCCAGTCTGAAGTAAACCATTTTTTACCACAATAGTACAACAGCCTCCTCAAGAATTTTAGCATTCATGACGTTTATCCTATTTTATAGAGCATAAAAAATGTAGAAAATGAAGCGATTAAAAAAAGTCACAGAAGCTGTTTTTTGAGAAAATCGCTCAAAAGTGAAAAATTGCACGAATAAACTACTACTTCTGATAGACCAAATTTGATGAAAATGTCACACACGCACGCACGCACACGCGCGCGCGCGCGCGCACACACACACACACCAATTGCCAAAAACATGTTTTTTGGGTTCAGGGGATCTGAAAGCGTGTATATTCCGTGAAAACTTGATTTCGAAAAATTAACATGAAAACAATACTTTCCTTTCGTATATATATCCTATATGGGACAAAAAAAAGTAAAAAAATATCTTATTTTAAAAAATATATCCTAGTACAATGGTAATGTATTGTAAATATGATTTAAAGTTATACAGAAATACATACATAAATACAAAAATAAATGCACGATGAAAGTGGAAAATTCAATTAAAAGCTAACAATAGAAGAAGTATATAAATAAAAATCCTTGAAAAAATCAATATACAGCATTCTAAACATTCAACACACACACACACACACACACACACACACACATACACATATTCCTTCTCTCTTACATGAATACATTAGTACATAAAAATAAACTGTGTTGGACTAAAGTCAAAAAAATATTATTGATTAGAAGGAAATGTTTCACGAATCCCATTTAAGTTACTAACATTAAACATATAAAGACCTAACTGTCAAAGACATGGCAATGGAAATGCTGATGATGATGATGACACAGCAGTATAATAAAATAGTACATAAAGAGAAAAGCAGGCATGTGTACTTGTTCCATTTATCAAAGCAAAGTTTTTGGCTTGTATCTGTCCTAAACTAAAACTGAAATTTTGCCAGATTACATTCTTAAATAAGGAAACATACACCTTCAAAGTATTAAAAGTGTCGCATATGTGAACTAATATTAATTCAGTTGAGCAAATAGTTCACAAAAGTTAAGTTTCATCCGCTCAAGGATTAGTTATGAAATAATTTAACGTTATAAACTGCTCGAAATAACCCTCATAAAATTATCAAAAATATGATTTATGAATTTTTTAAATTACAATAGCGTGTATTTTAATTTTATGTCATCACATTAAAATGAAAAGTTGGCACAAGGACTGTTTTAAAATTTATTCCATATCGTGCGTATGTAAAATAAATTAATTTAAAGAAATATCAGGAAAGAATTCAGGAATACATTAATTAATTCTTATGAGGCTGCCTTAATGAATAGTAAATTCCTTGATTGCAAAAGCTGAAAGTCATGAGTTTGTTTCTCAGCTGTTGTTGTTGTTTAGGTCATCAGCCAAAAGGCTGGTTTGAACCTGTAGAGATTTTACTTAGTAAAACGAGGAGTGAGGTGGTTTACCATTGCCTTCCTCACTGAGTGGAAGAGTACGCTTATCAGCATGCCGGGCCTTCTGAAAAGCACATATTTTCCACTCTGCAAATGACACCTTCACTTCATTCACCACAGGGTCTGGCTGTATAATGAAATTCATTACTTTCAGAGGAGATAACTCTGATTAGTGTCTTTTACATCTCTACCTCTTCTGTTCTTAAATGATTCAGTCATTTAATTGGCTGACCATGTGATAAGAAACAGAACTATTTATTTTAGCCCAGCGATGAACAGATTGAGAGTAAATAATTTGACTCTCCACCTGTCTGTTATGGGCAGGTTTCTCAGCTACTGTCTAAAAAACTTAACCCTTTATAGGTCTTTGGTAAGTATACTTAACACTGGCAATAAGGTCGATTTTTTTAAGAATAAGCTATGCACTTGAACCCTATTGTGGTTTTATAGATGTTCTCTGTTAAGTAGGCTATCCACATTTTGAAATTAGTGCGCAGCGACCATGAGTTACAAATTTGCTCCATGAGTTACACGAATGTGTTAAGGATTCATAACAGCGTACGCAACCGTGATTTTTTTGTTGTTACTTTTGTACAATGCTTAGAAAATTCGAGTTTTTTACAGGAAAGCAAGCATTCATGCTAATATAAAATTGAGATAAGTTATAGTACATATTTTTTCTGGTATATAGAACGACAAGTTGTTTTATTAAGAATTCTTACCACTAAACATTATGTGATTCCCATTTCAATAAACGTTCTTTGGTAAGTATACTTACCACGGCTGAACATAAAAAAAATCTGGTGTGAAACACTCACACAACTTTCTCTTGCCAATGCAAATAATTAACAATAAACCTAACATTAGTATTAAAACATTAGAAATGAACAAAAACTAACCTCAAAAACATAACCTTATTTTAATCATGAGTGAATGACGCAAAATGACAATCGAACTCAGTTTGGCTTAAAAATACGGAAAATCACGCTTTCACGCTAAACTAGGCTCTGTAGAGAAAAATGCTCTAAACAAAAGTTGTAGATCTTTTAATTTTCTATAAATTTAATTATATACACTTTTGTCGTAAAATGCATACTAAGACCGAAATGTTAAAAAAATCGATTTTTCTCACGTTTTCGTGAGAAAAAAAACAGAAAATCGCAAATTACCGCTAAACTAAGCGTTATACAAAAAAATGTTTTAAACAGAAGTTGTAGGTTTTTAAATTCTCTACAACTTTTATTATATAAGTTTTTGCGCTAAAATTTATATTAAAGCCGTAATCTTAAAAAAACAACGTTTTTACGTGAAAACAGCCTCACCGAGAATTTCAGCAAACATGGCGCCTACCCTATCTTGTAGAGAATAAAAAATTGAGTAAAATAGGTGATTTTAAAAAAAATCGTAGGACCAGTTTTTGAGAAAATCGCAAAAAAGTGAAAAATTATACGAATAAACTACTACTTCCGGTTGACCGATTTTGATGAAAATGTTCGTGTCGCGTCCGGTAGTGGTATGTAACTTAAGTTTCAAGTTTCAAGTTCATACGATGTTCCGTTCTTGAGATATTCTGTTCACACACAGACACACACACACACACACACACACACACACAGACACACACACAGACCAATCGCTAAAAACGTGTTTTTTGGGTTCAGGGGGTCTGAAAACGTATAGATCCGGTGAAAACTCGATTTCTAAAAATCGACATGAAAACAATACTTTCCTTCCTATATATTCATATAGGCAAGAGAAAGTAAAAAGAAATATTTTACTGTTCTAGCACTAGAAATACATTATTCAAGCCCCTATAAAACAAAATTTAACAACATGTATATTTTTTTCCCGTAGTACTGCCCTATAAAGGGTTAAACAAATTAAAACTCACTATGATCGTAATGAAAAAGAGTTCTGAAGTGACTTTGGATAAACAAAAAAAAATTGAAGTAATACCTTGTTTATCCAGATTATCAGGACCGATCAGAATCAGCTGAAAAAATTTGTTTATTCATAAACTTGTGATATCCATTCAATCCATATACAGTCAAGATACACTGTATAACCTGTACAGTATAGTACACTTATCAAATTGTTCAGTTACAGTATACGAGGTTTGGCCATTAAATAACGAGACTGAAGTTGTAACAAATTTTATTTTTATTTTATACGTAATCACTTATTGCCACCTTCAATATACACTCCTTCTCTATCCCTACAACGCTCCATGCGAATTTTCCATTGTTGGAAACGGTGCTGGAAGTCATCTTCTGTCAGCTCCTTCAGGACACGTGCCTCTTTCTCTTTTACAGCTTCCACAGGCTGAAATCTTGTCCCTTTTAATGCAGATTTCACCTTAGGGAACAGGTAGAAGTCACATGGTTCAAGATCTGGTGAATAAGGTGGATATTCTAACACTGAGATGCTGTACTTGGCTAGGAACCTCTTGACATAACGCGGAATGAGCTAGCACATTGTCTTGGTGGAGAACTCATGATTTGTCCTTCCACATTTCAAGGCGTTTTTTCCTTACTCTTTGACATGGTTTAAAAAATAAAAAGTACCTCAATGGAAGTAATATTGATTAATTGTTTGACCTTCAGGAACCCAGTGAACTTACACAATCCCATGGATATAAAAAAAAACAATCATCATTGCTTTAAATTTTGACTTGCTCATTCAAGCTTTTTTGGCTCTAGGTGAAGTTCGGCTCTTCCAGTACACGGATTGACGCTTTGTTTCCGAATCATAAGTAAAAAACCACGTTTCATCACATGTTATTATTGTTTCCAAAAAATTTGGGTCAATTTTTAATCGCGTACAAAGGGTCAGTACAAACATTTTTGCGAGCTTCATTTCAAACATTTTTGAGCGGCATGTGTCCTGAAGGAGCTGACAGAAGATGAATTCCAGCACTGTTTGCAACAATGGAAAATTCGCATAAAGCATAGTAGGGATAGAGAAGGAGTGTATATTGGAGGTGACAATAAGTGATTATGTATAAAATTAAAATTAAATTTTTAACAACGTCAGTCTTGTTATTTAATGGCCACACCTCGTATACCAGTGGTCACCAACTGCCAGAGCACCGCTCATTTTTTGCAAACCATGAGCTATCTCAAATATTTTTTTTTTTTGCAGATCTTATTTTTGTATATGTGTGCATGCGGAGAGCAACTGGTGGTGTCAACATGGCATACACATTTCTCTGAAGAGAGCTGATGCTCGCTGAACAAGTTTACGGCTACAATTAGGCTGAAAGCAACTCGTGATAGCACCGTACTACAAATTGCAAAAAACTACAACTTTTGTACACAGGCCAACAGTTGTTTAAAACTGTTACGTTTTATTTATCCAACCTTTTTGAAATCATAACTTACGAGGGTAAGTTAATTATTATCCGCAATGTAGTTATAAAATTTTATTGTAATCAAATAGGAAACTTACAAGTAGGCCTACATCATTTTTTGACATAGTCCCCTTGCTTTTCAACGCACTTGGTCCATCGTTATTCAAGTTTCCTGATGCCCTCATTAAAGAAGGTTTTTGGTTGAGATGCGAGCCAGGAATGCACCGCTTCTTTCAATGCTTCGTCCAAGGTAAATCAACACCCCCTTAATGCCTCTTTGAGTGGACCACACAAGTGATAATCAGAAGGAGCAAGATCGGGAGTATATGGAGGATGAGCCAGTACTTCAAAATTGAGTTTCTGGAGCGTTTCAGCAGTGTGGGCAGCAGTATGCGGACGGGCGTTGTCGTGCAACAACACGACACATTTTGACAGCAGTCCTCGGCGTTTGCTTTGAATTGCAGGCTTTAGCTTGGCAGTAAGCATCTCACTGTAATATACACTTTTTATTGTTGTGCCCCTTTCCTGATAATGTTCCAGTACTGGACCTTGTGAGTCCCAAAAAACCTTAAGCATCAATTTTCCTGCGGACGGTTGGGTCTTGAATTTTTTCTTGCACGGCAAATTTGGATGTTTCCATTCCATACTCTGCCGTTTACTCTCCGGCTCGTAATGATGGATCCATATTTCGTCACCAGTAATGATCCTCTCTAAGAATTTGTCCTGTTCGTTACCATAGCGATCCAAATGTTTTTTGCAGATGTCCAAGCACCATTTGTTTATGCAACAGTGTCAGTTGTTTTGGGACCCATCTTGCACAAACTTTATGAAACCCAAGTGTGTTGTGAATGATTTCATAGGCAGAACCGTGGCTAATTTGCAGACAATGTGCCACTTTGTCAATAATTACTCGTCTGTCTAAGAGAATCATTTCACGTGAACGCTCAATGTTTTCTTTATTTACGGCAGTAAATGGTCGTACGGCTCCTTCATCGTGCGTAACACTTCTACGACCATTTTTGAATTTTTCAATCCATTCATAGACACTCTGTTGTGACAAAACACTGTTCCCGTACTGTACCGAAAGTCTTATATGAATTTCGGTCCCTGATACACCTTACAACTACAAAAAACGGATCACTGAACGTTGCTCTTCTTTGGTGCAAATAGAAAGCGGAGCAGCCATAATTAACAGCACAACAGTGATAATGAAACTAACCTAGCAGCTTGAAACTTGCATACATATAACCACAAATAAACAAAGCATGCGTCATCAACGCAAAATGACAGTACTGCCAACATAAACAAAAATATAACTACATTGCGGATAATAATTGACTTACCCTCGTAGTATTAAGATTTAACATGATTGGGATCTAAATTTGTAGTTGGCAAGGTAGGCTTAAGTAAAAAGTTAACTGGACCGTGGTAGTCTCATCAAAATTTTAAACGAACCTTGATCAAATTAAGTTGAAGACCGCAGGTATTAAGTTGTTGTTGTTTAGGTCATCAGCCGAAAGGCTGGTTTGAACCTGTAGAGGTTTTACTAAGTAAAACGAGGAGTGAGGTGGTTTACCTTTGCCTTCCTCACTGAGTGGGAAAGTACGCTTATCAGCATGCCGGGCCCTCTGAAAAGCACGTATTTTCCACTCTGCAAATGACACCTTCACTTCATTCACCACAGGGTCTGGCTGTATAATGAAATTCATTACTTTCAGAGGAGATAACTCTGATTAGTGTCTTTTACACCTCTGCCTCTTCTGTTCTTAAATGATTCAGTCATTTAATTGGCTGACCATGTGTTAAGAAACAGAACTATTTATTTTAGCCCTGCAACGAACAGATTGAGTGTAAAAATTTGACACTCCACCTGTCTGTTATGGGCAGAGGTATTAAGTGTGATCGAAAAATATGATGAATAATTTTATTACGAACAAACTGCTGATGCTACATCTGTTTGAAGTAATACATCAAATAGCCTGATTCTTTAAGATAGTCAGTGTAAAGTTTGAACAAGTTGTGACTTGTCAGTCGGCTTCCACAGCCATAAGAACGACGTCGTGTTCACTGTGTTTGTCGCACATTATGCATTTCAAACAACGTGTTAACATTAAGTTTTGTTTTAAGCTGCAAAAAAGTGCCAAAGTTGATAAAATGTTAAAATTTGTGTATGGCAATAATGTGGTAACTCTGAAGACTGTTTACAAGTTGTATGAGCGATTTAAGAGCAGAAATGAATTGACTGAAGACAAGCAAAGGTCGGGACATCCATAGACTTTAAAAACAGACAAAAAAGTGCCAAAATTGGTTTGTTCAAACAAGCTATTGAATATTTGAAAGCTTAAAGAAGAACTGAACATCTCGCACGGGTCCATACAAAGCATTTTAATCGATCATTTGCAAATGAGATGAGCGAGAGCAAAAATTGTCCTGGACTTTTGACACCCTATGCCACATTCGCGAGTTCCTAACATGCGCCTATTCTAATCTGCGAGTTTTTGGTCGAAAAAAGATTCCTGTCAGTCCACTTCCGCTTTACTCTCCAGATTTAGCAACACGCGACTTCTGGCTCTGCCGAAAAATAAAAATTGTGCTGAAAGGGAAATTTTTTAACACTATTTCCAACATTACGAGGGCCATGAAAAAGCAGCCGAAGGCCCTTTTGAAAGAAGCCTTCCAGAAATGCTTCCAATCGTGAAATTAATATTGGAATAATTGCATCACTAGTCAAGGAGAGTACTTTGAAGGAGATTAATTAAAATTTGATCTTAGCTTGTTACTTTGTTCGTAATAAAATTATTCACTGTATTTTCTTAACACACCTCGTATATACTGCACTGTTAAAGCATTTGTACCGAGCTAAAATTCGCACGCATGTTAGTATATTTGCTTAGTCATTCATCACTGAACAACTTAGAGCAGTAAGAGCTTGACAACTCACTGATTAAACTTATCATGGTGAAACCATTGTGCGATCGTGGTGCATTTAAAAGCCATACAAAAGTGAATGAAAATAAAATAATGAAGCGAATGAAAATAAACAATTTCTTTTGAAAAGAAAAACTAAATGCTTGTGTATAAACAAATTGTAGTGTAAATATACAGTGAGTTTTTTCCCCATTACATTTTATTTTTATCATCGATTTCCAATTTTTCTGGATTTTTTTAATTTTCCGAACAGATCCCGGTTCCAATTGATATGGATAAACAAGGAAAAAATGTATTTACATTTTTTGAATAAAGTGAATAAGCATTCACTTTAAGAGCTTCCATGAAGAGCAAAAGCAGAACACCACGTGGACAGAAGAAAGAAGAAAATCCTAGTGAGGAAATGTTGAGAATGGGGACTGCAAGAAGAGCTTCCAGAAACCTCTAAAATCATCTCACTTGATCTAAAATTGGCCACATACAAGAAAAAAAAGCATCCACTACTTTATAAGAAAAAAAAACTCTCAAAATAAGCCAAAGATAAAAAATTACAATACTATGTGTGAAAAAACCTGTGTGTCTGGTCACGAGTGAATGACTTAGAATGACTGGGCAGGTTAATTTTAAAAAGCAGAAAAAATATATGTCGTGGCGCTCTGTTAATACAGACTGGTTTGATTCAAATCTGTGCCATTTATATTCCATGTCATGGATAATTTTAACTTAATGTTCTACTTTTTTTTTGTCATCAGTCTCTCGACTGGTTTGATGCAGTTCTCCAACCTGTTCTATCTTGCGCAAGTTGTTTCATATCTACATACCTGTAACACCCTACATCTTTTGTAATTTGCTTTATATATTCTAATCTTTGCCTCCCACTACAATTTACACCCTCAATATTACCCTCCATTATTAATAGCCCAATACCTGGATGTCTTAGGATATGCCCCACTAGCCTATCCCTTCTTTTGGTTAGATGCTTCCATATACTTCTTTTTTCATCCACTCGCCTAAGAACCCCTAAATTACTTATTTTGTCCACCCACCTAATCTTTAACATTTTCCTATAACACCACATTTCAAAAGCTTCTATCCTCTTCTTTTCTACAGCCCCTATCACCCACGTTTCACTTCCGTATAAGGCTACACTCCAAACATAATGTTTTAAGAAATTTTTCCTAATCTGTAAATCAATGTTTGTAGTCAATGTTTGCAATCAATGTTCTACTAGAGCTATAAAAAATATTTTCCTCTTGTAAGATAGGTAATAATTGATTTATTGTTGGTAAGCATTTTCAACCGTCTGAGTAAAAATTATTTATTTTTTGACAGATAACACTCTCAAAGTCATCCAAACCTGAAACCAGTTTGGCCTGTATCAAATGTTTTTTGCGTGTCGTAAAAGATTGTGACGAACCTTCTACTATTATTTTCAATTTATGTTTTATTCTCACAGTAATTGAACGTTTTGACACAGCACTTGCTGCACTTAAACGCTCAATAATTTTTTAACATTTACAATAAAAACACTGAGCTTTACTTCCTCAGTTATAAACATAACCACATTAACAATTATCTCATGAAATTGGCTATGCAGAACTTTACTCCCTTCAATTTTAAACATTTGAAGCGAACTGTTTTGGTTTTTGTACAAAACCCATTTAATACTCGATACAAATAAAAAATATTTATTCTACGAACACTACAACTGTCAACAATTAGTACTAGTAGGTACCATAAAATAGTAAACGCTACACTTGGTAAATTAGTACTTCTTAAACTTAAAAGTAACAAAATAAAATAGACAAGACTACATTCTATAAATTCGGTTCGCACACATCAAAATACCTCAACATTTTAAACAGTAATGATTGCACGAACGATAATTGATTGAACACTGAATAACAATATTCACTGTGCATTTCATTCGTTCATTAGGCGTATGTATTTGATAAATCACCTGCTGTCAAAACCAGTTTAATTTGTAAATAAACTGTGCCTACTTTCAAGCCTATAACTGTATAATAAAAATAATAACTGATGATTAATTATAAATACATTACATCACTTCTCATTCACTAAGTACTGTATTTATAATGAAAGAATTTTACTATAAAATTTAGAAAAATATATACCTAAAGTCCAGTCTCTCTTAGTTTGCTCCTAATGTAAACAAATAATGACGTCACTGAGCATGCGCATTATATCAAAATGTGTACACGCTGATAAATAAGTAACAACAAAATACTTTCAAAAGTATTTAAATACAAAATACTTTTAAAAGTATTTTTCTAAATGAAATTGTTAGGCCTACATCATTTCATGACTGATGTTTTTAGTACTTTAAGTACTTATAATTTAAAAAATAGTTAACTTAATAGGAATATGACATTCATAAAGTGGCGGACTCTAGCCTGCACCCAGTAGTAGCTGACTTTGGTTTGTTGACAGTAGGAGCGAACTAACAACGGCTGAACTGTACATAAGTTTTATGAACAGTCCATAACAACAGGTGAGGGATGGGGTAGATGTAGTATATGTTATCTGATTCAATCAAAGCCTCAACGCACCAGATGACATGTCTATACGTCTTATACTTTACTAGGATTTAAACCTTGCAACCTTCATCTCTAAAAATCAGCTGTTACAAAACAGATGACTCACAGCGATGACTTTAGAACTACACAGACCTAGTGGGTTTTTGCAAAGTCAGCAATTACATAGAATGAAACTTAGTGTTTCAAGCCGGTACATAGAAATTTAATGTACAGCAACAATTTTACATTCAAGGATCTGTTATTTATCTAGTCTCCAGCTTATACTAACAGAGTGCCCAGCTTTAAACACAATTAAATCTTATTGACAGCAAGTTTCACTACAAGCAAGATTTCAAACCGAAAACTTTCAAGAGCTCAATCAACTTATACAATCCACCTAACACCAAGAAACATGTCTAATCATCTTTAAATTTAACAGCCTAAATCCATTAACTGTTTTCATACTTATACTAACCACTACCATCTAACTTACCACAATCTAATTCCACAGAGTACAAAGTAAATATATTAACACCACAAAATAATGCTCCAAGATATTTCCTAAGGATATTTCACGGAAGATCACCTAAACTAATATAGGGTGATTCAAAAAGAGCGCCGGTTTTGATATATCAAATTAAGAGATTTATTTTATTGAAAAACTGAAAATAAATACATCAACAAGTTCATCTTACCTTCCGATTTCATGTATGAAAAATGATGTCATGCATGTGTCCTCCTCTACTGCGCTGGCACGCATCAACTCTGTCCATGAAATTGGATATTACTGCACGACAAGTTTCGACTTCCATTTGCCCGATAACCCGTCGAATTTCCTCCTTCAAGTCATTGATGTTTCGGGGTTTATTGGCATACACCAATGACTTCAGATGACCCCAAAGATGAAAGTCACAAGGCGTCAATTTTGTTTGCGAAGGTGTCATCATCCTGGCGTTTTCTCAATACCCAGTCAACAAACTGTTGTCTCTTCTGGTGGTCTGCCACTTTCAAATGTTGCGTCAACTGAATTTTGTACGGGTGATATTGGAGATCGTACCGAAGAATTCTCCGTACAGAAGAACATCGTAAACCCAATTGTTGAGAACGGCGACGTATTGATTTTGCTGGGCTAACAGCCACACTCTCACGAACCAACGCAACGTTCTGCTCAGTTCGGCCAGAACGACGACGTCCAGAACTTTTAAGGTCGACTGTTGAACCCGTCTCAAAAAACTTTTTCATGAGCCTGCGAACTGTTGATTCATTCGGTGCTTCATTACGTCCTAGAGTACCACGAAGTCGCCTGACAGTAGCCGCATAACTCTCTCCACTCTGGTAAAATGTTTTGACGATTAACACTCGTTGTGCAATAGTAAACTTCTCCATGGTTAGACACAGACTGCGAGAGTACTACAATGCGAACAAGAGAAACTACAACTGAATCGTCAATCGGAATGTTCTCCGAAATAGAAATGAGGTCTAACAATGTTGCCAACCGATAAATAAAAATTTACCAGCCGTTTAAAAACCGGCGCTCTTTTTGAATCACCCGTTACAACTGTTTCAAGAACAACAGTTGTACAGAAATTGCTAATTATGACATTTTTTTGAAATTAAAGTATTTATTTCCTAAAAAATAATATCTTTGGTATCTAAGCAAGGAATAAAAAACATACAGGAAACCATAGTGCTCTCAAATACCTGTTAGGCTGGAAGGATCACTGTAAGACCTGCAGGTTACTTTAAAATTAGGTGGCACTGCACAAAGGAAATTTTGAGGTTGTGATTTAAATAATTTTAAACTGACTACATATATCATTTAATAGAGCAGTAGGAAAATTCGAAAATTCTATTAACTATTATGCCTACAGAAGCCTTCGTATACAAACTCATTTTTCAACAGAGAAAGAACACAGGAATGATAAAAATGGAAAAATTAATTGGTTTAAGTCATTAAGTTTAATTCGTAGGAAGTCAAATCTCACTGCTAATTCCTATAGAACAACTAACATTTCATACATAGTACACACAAGGTAAACAAAGTCAAAAATACATACGAAACCGTCCACATTACAAAATACTGAGTTCAAGACGTACCCCCAAGTTTTAAGTTCTATACAAAACGATCAACGTTGTAGTCTATACAAAGTCCTTCATCCTAAGCAAAGCAATTCTATGCAAGTATAGTCAAGTTTTACGAGGGGTAAATCTTCACCAGTCAGTTTTGAACACTGACAGTGAATGAATTTAATGTTATGCTAATATACTATATTGTATCAAGTAAGTTTCATAAAAAAAATAAAGGTAAAAGAAGTGACGAGTTAGCTGAACTTTTGGTTCCGTAGCTACAAAAGACAATGGGTACACACAATGTACAATCAGTTTATCTTGCCGAGTTTTCTACAAAACAAAGCACAACTACCGTGCTAAATTTCTTTTAATTAAATATTTTTACTAACCTTTAGCGCTGTTGTACAGTCTAACCCGATTTGCTTCGTGATAAGGCTGTTCGTAAATATTTCGAAAGATGCTATTGGGTCTTTTTGACTTCATTATGGAGAAACTAACAACACAAAATTCTACCACAAACACATTTCAATTAAGTCTTAGTTGCCGACAATTTACGCGATTAGCTTGACACACCACAATCTTAAAGTAAAGTAATAATACACAAAGTTCTGGCAATCACATTAAGGACAAAAATTATTTTGTTAACAATCAACAACTAGCTCCAACAGCAACGATTTAAGAGTGGGGGACAAGGTCGGCTGAGTGCCAAGATAGAAACATTCGGTACTAGGCGATTTCATGCACAACTGTTTACTGGAAATTTTATTCACACACACAAAATTCACATACAAACGGTCAAAGTGCCTGAAATGAGCACTAAAAACTTTTAAAATGTTAAGTGATATATAAAAATATCAAGTTCTTTCAATTATAATTGTTATTCATCGAAGATTGTTAAATGACCGTTTTATTCGCCTGATCGTTTTCTATTAATAATAAATGAAAATAAATAATTTATACTAATAAATTGTGGTTGTTAACAAGATATAGCAGTCACTATAATAAAATGTGTGGTGAATGAGAACTATAAAATGTAAAGTTAAACACCGAATGCTAAAACCGCTGCGTGGAACTGTGTTAAATAATATTTCTCATCATATATACATTTCCAACTGTTGTTATTATTATTTTTTTTATTTCTTCCCCACTGTTACGATTTATTCAAAATCCATGACTGTTTTGTTTTCTAAAGTTGTTTGACTCCTAAACAGATGATTGAAAAACAAATAAGAAGAAAAGGTTCTCAGTTATGCTTTCAGCTGTTACTCAAGAGTGATTGTTTCCGCTAGATAACTCTGTCAACAAATATGTTTTAGTCAACGGACTGTATTTAGTAAAGATTACTAAGGTTTATAAGTTGAAATAAATAAAAAAAAAAAATTCTGAATGCTCAACAAATAAAACTGCAAACTTAATGTTTTAAATTTCTGTATTTCTTGAAAATTTATTGTGTAATTAAAATCGCCCAATAATGTTAACACAGTGAAATATTTTTAATGGTAGCACGCCGGATTTTTTGTTGTTTCACGTCCGACTGTTTAGTACAGTAATGCTAATGCAGACGACGAAGGATGATGGATGAAAATTAATGATGGAAAAATGCCAGATTTAACCAGGAATCAATCGAACCTCTGGCGTAGAAGCCAAATATGCTAACCGCAAACCACGGGCCGGCTAGGTAACCTGCAGTGCACGTAAGTATAGCTGGTTGTCATCACCGAACTTTGTAGGGGTATTCCAAGTACTGACGTTACACTGATTTAATGCTGGTTGTTTATTTTGACTACCTCTTCCTAAACTTTAAACTTTCCGTTCATGATCAACATTATAACCATGTTTATATAAAAAAAGTACTACTATTGTAATTTTTAAGGTATACACCTTGGCGCCTATTATCGGTTGTCGTATATTACTACACTTTTAAAATTTGTTGTGAACTTTAAAGTTAATGCGTGTGGTGGGGTACTTCCCTGGATTTTTTTTTTTTTTTTTGGTTTAACGTCCGACTGTTTTGCAACAATTACTACTAATGCAGACGGTGAAGAATGAAATGTTTTTTTGTAACGTAAGAAAATATGCCGTGCCTGAATGGAATTCGAACCCAAGGCCGCATGATAAAGAGGCGAGCACGTTACCAACTACACCAATGCGGCCGGCGTACTTCCCTGGAGCTCTAGCGCATAAAATAAAGGTTTGTGGGTACAAGGTTTTGAGTGTACTATATAGCCTACTATACTCAAAAGTAAAAAGTAATTACACATGTTTGAGGGTAAACAGATTTTTTCTTTATTTTATTTTAATTTGTAATTACACTTTCCATTTATACTCTAATTCTTATTTGAATGTGCATGAAATTAAATATTTTGTTCAGTATAAAAACCCTTTCATTGGGTAACATCAAACTTATTACGGGCAAATAATGTAATGATACTATAAGTATACTGCGACAATAAGAAGGGCATGGTTCGCGAAAGTTCTAGCATTTCATTCAATAAAATGGTAATTCATTCATAAAAATAGTAAAGAGTAAATAATAGAGTGGAAAAGTAACAATAAAAGTTTGCCTATTCATGAAAGTTGTTTGGAAGGACTGCGCTATTGTGGTACAACTATTTTTGAAAAGGTCGGCCTGTAACAACTTCTGTTAATAAGATCTATTGTTGAATTGTTTACAATAGATTTTTCTAGCACTCATTCATAAAGGGTTTTTTTGTACTTTATTATTTGTATCGAAGTTCGGTGTTTTTCGGGAAGATTCTTTTTTGATTCATTATATAAAGAGACCCCCGAGCGCGATCAGTGAGTTAGTATTCGTTTGATCTTTGACGAGTGGCTATCGGGTGTAGTGCAGGCGCATTCCGAGCATTGTGTTGGTCAACGATTGTTATACTGTCTTTGTTTGTGTGTGTATTGTGAAAAGTTATTGTGTATCTGTATTCAATTCAGTTTTTGAGTATTCAGTTTCATTTTATATGCGTATTCTATAAAATTGATTGTAAGTAGTGCTAAGTAAATTATTAAGTTATTTATTGTATTATTTCATTATAATTAGTTTGTTGTTTATTTTGTAAATCTTTTAGTGTAATGAATATTGTAATTGTAAATTCTAGTGTATTAATTATTTAATAACCTAGATCCCGAAACGGACCTTAGCGATAAGTGTCACAATACTATAAGAATGATACCCAAAATTAAAACAACAAAACCCATGTCCGGTGTGGTGACTGGGACGTACCTACATTAGCAGTTCTGTTTAACTCTTCAAGATGTCGCTACGTAAATGTAGTCCCCCAACCAGAGCGTGTCGAGTTGCATCGTGTTATTTATGAATCATACTCCAGCTGTAGATGGAAATGTCAAACATATGAGACTGTTTGGTTCTTTCAAAATTAGGTTAAAGCGATAAAATGAATGTTTTGTAAAAATATGACTGAAACTGAAGATAAATCTGTAACAATCACATTAGATACTCTTCCAGTCGAAGTAAGTTTTAAATTTATGAAAAAACATATTGTTTGTGTGTATATTTTGTTGTGCTTGTTTGCATTGTTTTTATTGTGTACTATGTAACACGTAAATTTACTGTAGTTTCCACTTATTATTTTATTGAATTCCACAAGAGTAGACCTTATAGACAAACCAGATTGTGTTTCATATGTACAGAAAGCATTTGACTTATAGGAAAATAGGCCTTGATCAATCTATTTGTTGTATTCGTGATTTTTCAAGTGTGAAGGTTATTGTACAGACATTCTTTGTCAATGCGAAGATGATTGTCCTGCATTTAAATTACCTGCATTAAGTCCTTGATGTAATAATATTTTTGTTAAACTCACAGTTGCGTTTAAAATGTTATAAACTTTTGTGGTTTTTCTGTTAAGGTTAAAAATTTGACTTTACATTGGATCATTTTTACTTCCTATTGCCCTATATGAACGTATAGGGAAATAAATTATTGTTTTCATGTTGATATTTAGAAATCTAGTTCTGGATATACAAGTTTTTAGGCCCCCTGAACCCAAAAAATATCTTTTGCAATTGGTCTGCGTGTGAACAAAATATCTCAAGAACGGATAATAGTATGAAGCTAAAACTTGGAACTTAAGTTAAATACCACTATGGGACCCAACACGAATATTTTCATCAAAATTGGTCAACCGGAAGTTGTAGTTTGCGTTTTTTTATTTGTTGCGATTTTTTCAAAACAATTTGCCTCATTTACTACTACATGTTGAGCTCTACAAGAGAGAGTAAGCGCCATATCTGTTGAAATTCTTGGGAGGGAGCCTGGGCTCTTGTAGGAAAAAGGGTTTTTTTTAAAATTAAAATACTTCTACCTGGGGAAGTCTGATAGGTCCAGGTTTTGGGGTACAACTTCCAATGTAGTGACTTTGGATTGGCAGAGCATCTGCTTTAAAAAACTGAAGAGGAGAGCCTATGGCTTACAACTCTATTCTATTTTATAAGGCTGATGAGCTAGCTCTACGTATGCATTGCCCCCTACCCACTTTATAGCTAGCCAATCACTTGCCAGCAACGTTGCCAATACTTGCTCTTGTAGCTCGGTTAAATATTTTATCTGCCTTTTTTTTTTGGTCTTTTAATATCAATTATAATCTACAAACATACAATCAGCTGATTATATTATAAAGTATTCCATGTTAATGCGCTCCATAATTGATGTGTTCAGTACAAGATGCAAGATGAGAGTGAACTATTGCGGCTCTTATACGCATGTGCGCTTAATGTTTGTCAGGTACAATCTAGCAACGCTGGTAAACGTTCTGATTGGTCTAAACATGTGGAACAGCAGAGCTCATCCGTGAAAAGCATATTAGTGCTAAATCGGCTTGAAGGAGGTTACTCTACCCCACCATTTTAACTCTTCAGGTGACTTAAAACTGCATGATGCAGGTGGCCTTTAATAATGAGAAGTATTTCAAATTACACAAACTGATGAAAATAATTGTGTTGGAAATCACTATATTTTTTAACTCTAGAGAAGAGAGATTAAAGAATATGTGTTAGTAACATAATATTATTTATTTGTTTTGTTACAGGTATTTTTACATATATGTTCATTTTTGGATGCTAAGTTTTTAACTGATTCTGTTAGTTTAGTATGCAGAAGATTTAATAACATTTTAACAGACCAGTCAATATGGAAAAGCCGCTTAAAGAAACGATGGCCAAATCATAAATTACCTCTTATTGATTTTTATGGTAAGATTTCTTTTATTAATTAAATTATCTCTAAACAGATTAAAAACTATACTATTAGTTTTAAACTATAAACAATTAGGTTGGACAGTTGATAAGATGTGCAGGGTGATTATAAATGAAATGGACGCTTCGACAGCTTCTTAAACATCAAACTGGTGTATTTGAATATAGTAAATGATATAGGTTTGTAGGGAATTTTTTAAAGTTTATGTTGGTACAACTGTTGCTATCATTTTGTTGTTGGCTGCTGTTACAACAACCAGTCTAGAAAAATGGCCGCTACTCAAGAGGAGAAAGCTTATTGTGTTCTTGAATTAGCCAAAACAAACTCGGTTATGGTTGTGCAACCTCATTTCAGAACAAGATACGGTAAACCACCACCAACAGGGCAATCAATTTATGACTGGTATAAACATTTTGAAAACAGTAGATGTCTGTGTAAAAGGAAGAGTACTGGAAGACCTTCTGTTATAGAAGAACAAATTGATAGTGTTCGTGATGTTTATGTACCAAGTCCAGGAAAATCAACTAGATCAGCAGGTTTAGAATTGCAAATTTCTCAACCGACTGCGTGGAAAATTCTGCGGAAATGTTTGAAAATGACACCTTATAAATTGCAGTTAGTACAAAGTTTAAATACCAGTGATAAAGTCGTATGTAAAAAATTTTGTCTGGAGATGCAACATTGTGTTGAAAATGACGACGCATTCTTTAATCACCTAATTTTCAGTGATGAATGTAATTTTCACATTAGTGGAAAAGTTAATAGACATAATGTTAGAATATGGGGCATAGAAAACCCAAAAATAACTTTACAGCATACACGCGATTCCCCTAAAGTAAACGTCTTTTGCACATTATCTCGTGAAAAGGTTTATTAGCCGTTCTTCTTTCACGTAGTGCCAGTAACTGGAGTAATTTATCTGGACATGTTAAACGAATGATTAATGCCTCAACTCCAGGAAAATAGTGATAACTTCATTTTTGTACAAAATGGAGCTCCGACTCACTGGCACTTACAGGTCAGAAATTATCTTGATGAATGTCTTCCTAGACGATGGATCGGCCGTGCAAGTAAGGAAAACATTGTATTTATGCCATGACCACCTAGTAGTCCAGACTTAACACCCTGCAACTTTTTCTTTTGGGGTTATGTTAAAGACAAAGTTTTTGTACCACCGCTTCCTGTAGATATCGATGATCTAAAACAACGTATCGCAAATAGTCTTGCCACAGTTGACCGTCATATGTTCAATCGTGTGTGGGAAAAATTGGACTACCATGTTGATATCTGTCGTGTTTCAAATGGTGCACACATTGAACATCTGTAAATATTTTCAATAAAAACTTAATGAATTCTTCTATTTAATCATGTAAGTAATTACCTTAACTTTCCAAAAATAAATTTTCTGTAAGCTATCGAAACTGTATTTCATTTATAATCACCCTGTATAATAAAATTTGGGAAATGTGCAGGCCAATGTAATCAATTTTAAATCTTATTCTGTTTATGTACTTAATACGAGGTCTGTCCAATAAATACGCGAACTTGTGCAAGCTAGTGCCTATGGCGCGGACTTTAGTCCCGCCCACTGGCGGCGCTAGTTGCCTGATTCCCAATGAGCCCATCAGTGCTTGGCGGATCGTCGAACTTTGCGTCGGATGCTAGTTATGTTAGTTTCTGTTGTCCTTGTTTTTACTGTTTGTCGAAAATGGAAATTGACGAAATCACGAAGCAAAGAATCAATATCAAGTTTTTGGTGAAGTGCGGTAAAAGTTATAAAGAAATTACTGAAATGTTGACAGCTGTTTACGGTGATAATGCTCTGAAGAAAACATCCATTTTCAAGTAGATTAAGCGTTTTGTAGATGGTTGACAAGACGCCATGGATGATGCAAGGCCGGGACGACCTTCAACCACCTGTGTTGACGACAACATTGATCATGCGCGGTCCCTTGTCCTTACCGATCGTCGATAAACTGTCCGAATGACAGCTGATGAATTGAATCTAGGAAAATTAACTGTGCACACTATTTTAACCAAACATTTGTCAAGGCGATGGATGGATCCTTCACCAAGACAATGCACCTGCATATTCAGCATTGATTTTCGTCAGTTTCTGGCAAAAAATTCAATCACAATCCTTGATCATCCTCCTTATTATCCAGATCTTACCCCTATGACTTTTTCCTATTCCCAAAATGCAAAAATGTGATGAGGGGACATCACTGGGAAGATTTGGACACAATAAAGCAAGAAATGACGAGAAACTAAAAAGCCTAACTGCTTAGGACTTCCAAGGATGCTTTAAACAGTGGAAAAGAAGATGGAATAAGTGCGTAGCAACGAATGGAGAGTACTTTGAAGGAAACAAAATCGATGTAGACTAAATTTTTCGAAATAATGTTTTTATGAGCTTAGTTTGCGTATTTATTGGACAGACCTCGTATAGCCAAAGTTACTGGTTACATTGATGTGTGGTATAAAACATAAATTAATTTCAGATCATACTTCTGGCATGATCTGCCTGGGGGCTGTTGCTTCAGATACTATGTCCTGGATTGTTCAGCTACCTTAGTGTCTCTTTCTTGATAAAATTTTGAGGGAATATTTATGAATACTGGACAAAATTAAGTAATTATAACATTGTGGTGTTCATTTCTTTTGTATTTCATATATAGATTAAAGAAATAATTTTATCAGTGTACATGCTCATCAGCTAATGAAGTATAAATGTTTTTTTTTAGTCAAGGAATTTTGTTTTAGTTATGCTTTGTTGAAGGTCGACAAAAGTGACGTTAATGTAATATCAAATTTTAAATGCTCAAGTGTTTACATGACTTATCAAAGGTAACCGGATGTTTAGCAAAACATTCATTTTGTTTTACATAAATAGTAAACAATATTATTCAATGTTTTAAAATATTGTTTACATCATTAAAATCTATGTTTAAACTTGGTTAATACTAATGGATTAGTATTATTAGTCCGGTTAATTTCATAAAGAGAAAAATTGTATTTTGTTTTAAATTATATTTTTCAAATTCTGGTATTGTTAAGCCTAAAATTTTCTAAAAACAGTCTTTTCACTTTCTCTTGCCTATATGAATATATAGGAAGGAAAGTATTGTTTTCATGTCGATTTATCAAAATTGAGTTTTCACCGGATCTACACGTTTTCAGACCCCCTGAACCCAAAAAACATGTTTTTAGCGATTGGTGTGTGTGTGTGTGTGTGTACGCGTGTACGCGTGTGTGTGAACAGAATATCTCAAGAACGGAACATCATACGAACTTGAAACTTGAAACTTAGTTACATACCACTACCGGACTCGACACGAACATTTTCATCAAAATCGGTCAACCGGAAGTAGTAGTTTTATTCGTGTCATTTTTCACTTTTTTGTGATTTTCTCAAAAACTGGTCTTACGATTTTTTTTAAACACACTCACTCATGATTAAAATTAGGTTAAGTTTATTGAGGTTAGTTTTTTGTTGATTTCTGATGTTTTATTACTAATGTTAGCATTCTTGTTAATTATTTGTATTGGCTAGAGAAAGTTGTGTGAGTGTTTCACACCAGATTTTTTCTTAATGTTTTAAACTTTATCGTTCTTGATTGAACTGGTTAAATTTTTCGACGAATTAACTTTAGATAAATTTGTTGATTTCATTCCAAAATTTTAGAAAATTATACTCACTGTGTCTATTCTTCTTCTTTCCTAAAATTATTTTTCACTTTTTCACCAATTTCTCTTTCTTTCTTTTGACCATGTCTGCCACCTGTTTACTTTTTCTCTTTGAAAAAACCCTCAAAATCTTTAACCTTTTCCGTAAAGTCATGTATCCTGTCTGACACCTTTATTTACTTTGTATATTTAATCAGTTTCTAAGAACCATCTATTTTGTGTTCTGTAATTTTTGGATCTATCAAATAACTTTTTCATAAATCTTTTGTATTTTCCATTCCCAAATAACTGTTTATTACTGTATAATCTATACTCTGCTTTGAATTTTACTTCTAATTTTGTTTTCATTTATTTCTTTTCGTTGCCATTACAGAACCTAGGTATTTAAACTTCTTAATTATTTTTATTTTCCGATCTTCTAATAAATAAGTGTGTTGTATTTTATTTCTTATTACTCGTATACTCAGTATTTTCATTTGATATTTTTAATCTACTCCGTGTTTGCATACTCTTCCAATAACTCTATCATATTATAGACAAATCTGAACAGTTTATTGCAACACAGTTATTGTTACTTTCTCTTGCCTATATGAATATATAGGAAGGAAAGTATTGTTTTCATGTCAATTTTTCGAAATAGAGTTTTCACTGGATCTATACGTTTTCGGACCCCCTGAACCCAAAAAACATGTTTTAGCGATTGGTCTGTGTCTGTGTATACAAAATATCTCAAGAACGGAACATCGTACGAACTTCAAACTTCAAACTTAAGTTACATACCCTTACCGGACCCGACACGAACATTTTCATCAAAATCGGTCAACCGGAAGTAGTAGTTTATTCGTATAATTTTTCACTTTTTTGCAATTTTCTCAAAAACTGGTCCTACGATTTTTTTAAAAATCGCCTGGTTTACTCAATTTTTTATTCTCTGCAAGATAGGGTAGGCGCCATGTTTGCTGAAATTCTGGGTGAGGGTGTTTTTACGTAAAAAAGTGTTTTTTTAAGATTACGGCTTTAATATGTATTATAGTGCAAAAATGTATATAATAAAAATTGTAGAGAATTTAAAATTCTACAACTTTTATTTCAAACATTTTTTTGTATAACGCTTAGTTTAGCGGTAATCAGCGATTTTCTGTTTTTTTCTCATGAAAACGTGTGAAAAATCGATTTTTCTAAGATTTAGGCCTTAGTATGCATTTTACGACAAAAGTGTACATAATTAAATTTATAGGAAATTAAAAGATCTACAACTTTTCTCTACAGAGCGTAGTTTAGCGTGAAAGAGTGATTTTCTGTATTTTTAAGCCAAACTGAGGTTGATTTTCATTTTGCGTCTTCTAGTCATTATTAAAATAAGGTTATATTTTTAGAGATTAGTTTTTTGTTTATTTCTAATGTTTTATTACTAATGTTAGGATTATTATTAATTATTAGCATTGGCAAGAGAAAGTTGTGTGAGTGTTTCACACCAGATTTTTGTGTATATAAAAATCTCTCTTTTATTATTTAATGCTATTTGTTTATGTATACTTTTTATTCAGAATCAGACTCGATCACCTGGACTGAGCTGTGTTACCATATTGAGGATGAATTAGAATTATGGACGAAACAGGGCCATAATTTAACGAAGAAAGTATGGAAAGATAAACATTATTCCTGTGTTGATGCTGTCAAGTTACTTGATGTAAGTCTGGTACTAAATTAAAGTTTTTAAAAAAATAAGAATAATAAAAATAACTTAATGTAAAATTGCAGTTGTATAAAGAAGCTGTTTTCATTTTACATTTATGTTTAACTTATTTATTTAAGGTCATATAAACGAAATTATCAAAACTTTATATAAAAATATCAGATACTGGGTAAATATTAAGAATAATCAATCATTCTGAAATTAAAAAAATTGTAAAAAAAGGCAATATACGAGGCGTGTTCAGAAAGTAAGTACCGTTTTTAAAAAAAAAAAAACAAGTAAAACAATTTTTTTTTCAACACAATTTTATTTCTACATGAAAGCCCAAACCTTAAACTATTTTTCGACATAGTTTCCACCAATGTTCAAACACTTGTCGTAGCGGGTGATCAGTTTGTCTATACCCTCTTCGTAGAAGGTTCCCGCCACTGACGTGCACAAAACCAAGAGACTCGGAAGTGCTTTGACTTTTCTCACACGGTACAGTGATGATGGTGAGGATTTTTTAAACAAAATTGTGACAGGTGATGAAACTTGGGTCCGTCATGTCACACCGGAATCTAAATAGCAGTCAATGGAGTGGCGACACACGCAATCCCCGAAGAAACAAAATTTCAAGATGACAATGTCTGCACAAAAAATCATGTGCACTGTCTTTTGGGATCGGAAAGGTGTTTTGCTAATTGATTTTCTCCCAAGAGATGAAACCATTAATGCGGCAAGGTATTGCGAAACCTTAAGAAAACTAAGGCAGGCAATTCAAAACAAACTGTGAGGAATGCTCAGTAACGGAATTGTGTTGCTCCATGACAATGCTCGGCCCCGTACCGCTGGTGACACTCAAACATTGGTTCGACAATTTTGTTGGGAGCAGTTCGATCACCCACCCTACAGCCCGGGCTTGGCACCATCTGACTACCACTTGTTCCTGCACATGAAGTGCGAGCTAGGCGGTCAACACTTTGAAACCGACAATGAAGTGAAAACTGCCGTGGAGTCGTGGCTACATTCGTTGGCGGGAACCTTCTATGAAGAGGGTGTAGACAAATTGATCACCCGCTACGACAAGTGTTTGAACATCAGTGGAAACTATGTCGAAAAATAGTTTAAGGTTTGGGCTTTCATGTAGAAATAAAATTGTGTTGAAAAAAATTGTTTTACTTGTTTTTTTAAAAAACGGTACTTACTTTCTGAACACGCCTCGTAATTAACAGAAACTAAACATTACATATGAAATAACAAAGAACTATGTAAAAAAGAAAAACCAATTAATAGAAACCTAACATGTCAAAAAAGCAGTAAATATTTATTAAAAAGTATATATTTTTTTAAAAATTTCATTCTGTAAAAATAATATGGCGTTAAAAATTCACAAAAGCTTAATATGAACATGTACACTTAAGACAACATAGTTGAACCCTGTTTTGTATAAACCAATTTCAGTGGATATTAAAAAATTCATGAGTATTATGAATTTTTAACTAAATATATTTTATAATAAACATTACACCACAAATAATGAATGAAAGGCAACCCGAACAGAAAGTACAAAATGTTTTGGGAGCGAAAGTAAAAGCTCAAAGTAGGATGAGCCTTGAACTCATTGAAGATATAGATGGATAAGGACTAATTAAAGTGCTTCAATGAGGGTTTAAACTAGTGTCACCGCCACCTCTTCTAATTAATCATTTACTGTGTTGGCTTCAATACTTCTTCCGGCCTTTGTCAGCGCAGTAGGCCCTTTGACGGCATACTGACAAACCTTTCGCCAGTAGCCAGTAGCCGCTTTCTACCACAGCGCTCTCGGCAGCTATATAAAGAGCGCTGCACTGATCCGAGCAATTCAATTCCGATGAAGACTCCGAGGGATTCACTTCGAACCAGACAGCAGACAAGACGTCCACCACGGCACATGGCTGCCAGACTCCAGCGAAGACTAATCGACGACCCCGCAAGAGAGAAGATGATGCTTCCGCTCGCCGACCCGTCACCGTAAGCTGTCGACAGGACTGTCATCGCCTGCTGACGCGAGCAATGCCCACAGCAGTCCCTTGACCAAGCCTTACGCCCACCGGACCCGACGAAGCAGCCATTGACATTACTGCGAGGGAAGAAGATAATGTCTCCGCTGGACGACGACACACCGTGTCGCCCAGCTCCTCAACCACCACGACGACTACGACCGACGCTGCACATCAAGTTGACCACCAGTTAAACAGCCCTTTTCACAGCCACCAAACAAATAAGGTTTGCTACTTAATGTCGCCATCCGGTGACACTAGAAAAAGTAAAAATGTGTACCTTGGACAATTCGAATTGGTACCAGCCACTTCGGTGTTTATCTACTCCACTCTTCGCCCCTCGCCATGCAACGACGGTACAGTCATAAAAGTATACAATCGCTACTGTAATGTATGACTAACGCACAATCACTACGCTTTGTTTTCACTGTTGTTTTTAATAATAATTTGTCTGACATAATGATGTGACTAATATTTGGTTTTCATATATGATTTTCTGTTTATTATATTATCTGATTCAGACCAATTTGTTCAATTAGTTGCGTGCATCTATAGAGTATAGTTTAATGAGTTTTTGGAGTTTAGTTCTTGTAATTCATAATTTAAATTTTTACTGGGACAAATTTTTTTTTTTTTTTTTTTTCTGTCCTGTCCGAGGCTATCTTGGGTACTGCAAGTAAAGTAATTTTTCCATGGATAGGATACTAGCCTATTGCACAACCCCCTTACTAGGAGGACCAGAATTTGAGGTTTATTCCTTTCCATTTCAGCCGCCCATTCTGGGATCAGACGCTGTTTGGGGCCGCCCAATCTGGGTACAGACGCCCCGGTTACCTGTTGGTCCGCGGGAGGTATTTCATTTCCCTCCTACCACCCAATATTGGGAGGCATCCCCCTATCCGCCACCTGAGGACGCGCCCTCTAGGGGTTACAGGCTCCCCCTCTTGGTAAATAAGGGAGTTCGACAGGGCTGCAGTATGTCGCCGACTTTATTTAACATAAATATAGACGACATGTTGCAAACATGGAAAATAGGCATTAATTCAGGAATACAACTCTCAGAACAGATGAAGCTCAATCACATGATCTATGCAGATGACTTGGTATTAATACAACAAAGCGAAGACGAGTTACAGAAAGCGGTTTTTGGGTTAGACAAAATGTCTGAGAAATATAATTTGAAAATATCGCAGACAAAAACTAAAACTATGGCATTTAAAGGAAAATACACCGTAAGAACTAAAATAGAATTAGGAGGAAGAGTGCTTGAACAAGTCTCTCATTTCAAATATCTTGGTAATGATGTTTCGTATGACTTTGACAAAGATGTGCTTTACAAACTATCTAAATTTCAAAGCATTTGTGGTAATATACATAAACATCTGAAACGGAAAACAAGAAAAGATACAAGACTTAAGTTTTACGATACAATTGCTGTCCCTACTTTGATGTATGGCAGTGAGTCCTGGATACATACGAAAAAGGTAGACAGCAAAATCCAGGCTGCAGAAATGAGATTCTTACGAAGTGTATATGGATGCAGCCGAAGAGATAGGCTACGAAATGAAGAAATTAGAAAAACACTGAATGCTTTACCGTTGCTAGACAGAATCAAGCAGAACAGGAACAGATGGTGCAGCCATTTGAATCGCATGCCAGGCGAGAGAATACCAAAAGCCGCCAGAAACTACAAACCTACAGGAAGAAGAGATATAGGACGACCGAGGAACAGATGGGTACCGGAACAGGTTCAAGAAACCTAATCCTTGGAAGTGAAGAAGAAGAAGAAGAAGACTGGGACAAATTAAATACGTATTTTAAAATGAAATAATTATTTGTAAGTTTGTCCATTGTAATTAGGTTGTAGGCATTTGCGTACATTAAAATTTGTAGACCTTGTTGAAAGAATAGGTTATGGATATACTTTATGTGGAATTGTGTGTACACGTAGAGCAAGAGTTGTGCCAGTTCAAATTGTCCACAGTATGGGTAAGCGCACAGTGAATACTGGTCACAGGTACTGATTCACGGTGGCAAATACGCATAGTGGGAGCATGTAACTACGTGCTTAACTTTTATTCAGTTTCCAGTATTCAACATTAGTTCCAGTAGCAGCAGTGATGAATTATTTGTAATTGAAAACATTTCCACGAAATTATTATCATTTAAAGACGATACCGTTAGTGACATTAATAAGAACAGAAAATTGTTCGGCATAATTATCTTTTTCCGTAATTAAAAAAAGGATAGAGACAGGTTTTTTAAATGCATGAAAATGACTCTGGAAACGTTTAATTTCATATTGTCTAAAGTAGAACTCGTTTTCTAAAACAATGGTGAAACTTGCACAAGCAACCAATATTACCGGAAGAAAGATTTGTGATTACTTTGAACATTTTAAACGTATTTTGAACTTTTTGACTACCGATATTCAATATTATAAAGCATTGTTTGGCCGGTAATAATCTTTTAAAGTTAGTTTTATAAACCTATGTTAAAAATTAATTAACAAGTTGTTATTATTTATGAATATGTATTATATGACGCCAAGTACACTTAGCAACCTGCTAGCAAGCAGCAGGCAGGTTTATGCAAATCAAACCAGTCAGCTGATATGCGCAGATGACCAGTACGCAGCTTTCTCCACCAGCGTTTACTGTGAGACGTCCGATTAAAATATAATAGCCTATTCCTAATAACAGGCTCCCGCTTGTAAGCGACCAGCGTTCACTGTGCGCTTACCCTACAATTGTATGAGACTGAGTAAGTTTAGTGGGTACTGGTGTTAATGATTTATGATTTATTGCAGGGCGGACGAATTGTCGTATCAGGTTCAAGGGATCGTACTCTAGCATTATGGGATGTTGTAAAAGGCACTGATGAACCTTTGGCACATAGCATTACTGCTCATGCTGGTTGGATTTGGGGTTTAGCAGCTCATGATGATTCCTTATACTCGTGTTCATGGGATTCTAGTATTAAACTCTGGCGGTATGATCCATGTTTAACTGAAGTTTCTACGTTCCTGTAAGTAAATTTTCTAAATTGAATACAGTAAGACCTCGGCTTGCGCGAATTCAAGTTAGCGCAATTTTGTTGAACATAATAATATTATATTGTTTTCAGTATTGTGCAGTTCCAAGCTCCGTGTAGTTGCGGGGTGAAAGGTACGGGTGAGGCTTAATGAATGAGTGACGCATGCTGGGCGAATGATTGTTGTATTACTCTGATACAAAACATTCGTTTTCAAACTATTTGTTTGTATTTATTACATTCATTTATTTACATATTTTTATATAAATTGGTAAGTTAAATATTATGAATCCGACCAAGTTAATAATCCGGTAGGTATTTGTTAAATTAATGCACCGGATGATAAGAATATTTTTTTAGTCTAGTTAGTACATGCTACCACTACAAATGCATCAGCTGTGAAACACTACTAACTCATTCATTCTCCCACTGCTATAACAATGCACTGCATTTCTTCCAACTACACGGAGGTGGGACTCAAGCAATAGTTATTCTTATCTTACGGAATTTTACATTAATTTATGACCATTGTTTTGCTAATTCCTCTTGAAACCGTTATCACAGTTGCTCTATTAATTTTTACGCTGGAATTTTGTCTTTATTTGCTTTGGTTCTAAACATTAGTAGGATACAGTTAGTGCGTTAAAAATATTGGTCATGTAAGATTGCATAGATTTAATTGTGCTACAATTTGCAGGTCTTTTATTATATTGTTTTTGGTGTTACTTTGCATACAATATGAGTTCTAGTAAAGGTTAAAAAAACGGAAAGCGATTTCTTTTGGGGAAAAGTTAGATGTCGTTAAAAGATACGAAAGGGGTGAAAAAACGAAGAGCATAAAAGGAACGACTGGGTATAGTGAATCAACACTATGGACAATTAGCGAATTTCAATGATACCGTCAATTAGCGATTGTTTTAAGGTTAAACCGAACAATCAAAGTTATGCAAATTTTATGTTACCCGATGACTTTGCGGAACACATCCCTCGTGTAAATCGAGGTCTTACTGTACTTAGTAGAAAGCTTATGATATGTTAGAGAAACATGTGTGACACAACTGGATGCCAAATAAAAACTAACTGATGAGTCAGTCTGAAGTGGCAGTGCTTGATGGTAGTGTAAACTTCCCTCAGCAATGCCACCTGCCTCCAAACACGAGTACTTATTGATCTTCCCTTGTATTACTGTGCTGTTAAAATAATTTTGAAGGCAGGTTGATACTGTGCTATTTTTACGCCGGTCCGGCGTTCGTGTTTTGCACGCTATGAAGTAGTTCTGCTGCCGGTAGATAGCGTAGCGAGCAAACCTCTCACAGCAGCTAGTACAATAGCGGGTACCTAACGCCAACTACATGGACTCAGCCTAATTGAGAAGGAGAGAAGTCGAGAAGGTGAACAGTCAGTATCGATCCGATCATTCAAGAAGGTCGATATGGAGAAAGATTTAGCACTCAATATTGAGTATTTCTTGCTCTGCACAATCACTTCCCTTCCCTTCCTTACCCTGCGCTTCACTAGCAACTGCTCCTCATGTAGGCAGCAGTAAACAGCGCTCACTGCGTCGGCGACTGGTCCTATTCTTTTAGGCAGCGTTATAGACGACCCTTCCCCTTTGCTTCACCAGCGACTACTCCTCTTGCAGGCAGCGGTAAAAGGTGCTCGCTGTGTCGGCGACTGCTCATATTTTTTTAGGCAGCGGTACAGACGACCCTCTTTTCGCTTGCCAGTGCCTGCTCCTCTTAAGACAGCAGTGAAGGCTTCCCCAACCATTTTTTTCCCTTTTGAACTATTCTGCCGGATGCCCTGCCGCTCCAGCCAGTCCTATGATAACTTTACCAATTGGACTACTACAAGCAAGTGCTGACAAGGATTTTTAAACAATTTTAGTATTAGTGCCTATTCATTGTTCTTATTTTTTTAAACACATTACTGCTTCTCCATTAATCTCAGTGCATCATCCGAGGCATCATGAGGTTTGCCAGTATTTAAGAAAATCATCTGGCCGCGTTACGAGCACTGCGCAGATTAAGCTCATTAGTGGAATTGCCACATCACTGCATATGAGCCTGCAGGACAGTTCCTTCAAGATGCCGCTCTAGGCTCTTCCGTCTCCTCTGCCGTTAAAAAGTCTTCCTTGTCCGCCTTTGGAGCTGTTGGCCATCTTCACTGGTTTTTGTCCATCCTGAATATTTTATTTCCTCAGCACTCTCCAACAGAGTTGACGAGTGTCCCCATAACCAGGGGCAACTCCCGATACCAGACCCAGCAAAAGCCATGGGATGCTTCTAAAATTTGGAGAAGAAATAGAGGGACATGTAACACACCTCCACATTATAAATGGGTAGCATTGTTTTTAACTTTTTTTAAAATATTATTTTTATTGATCCGGATAAAATTTGTATCTGGAATTGTTAGTACAGTAAGTTTTTTCGTAAATATATCTAGTGCTAAATTATATATTTCAGTTCCTATAGTTATTTATTTTTATTTGTTCGTTTCATCTTTTCTAGATGTAGTGGATCAGTACTGTCAGTGGCTTGTCGTCCACAGTTGGTTGCAGCTGGACTTTTTAATAACGGTATCGTATTATTCGATCCTCGCTGTAAAGATTCTGTTGGGAACTATTCACCACATCGCCTTGCCATCACTGCGCTAGCACTATCTGGTTTGTAATACAGTTAATAATATTAATGAAATGTACAATAATATTTTTTTTCTTTTTCTTTTTTTTTTGTTTTACGTCAGACTGTTCTGCAAATACTGCTAATGCAGACGGTGAAAGATGAAATTATTTTTTGTAACGTATGAAAATATGTCGAACCTGAATGGGATTCGAACCCAAGACTGCATGATGAGAGGCGAGCATGTTACCAACTTGACGTCCCAAATTAACCCAAATTAGTCCCAAATTGACGTAAATCAATAGAGGTTATTACACAGAATATTTGAATTATAATTATTTAAGTTATTAGTTAGCGTCATAGCAGTAGAATCCATATTAATATTTTGTTTTTGTATACGAAGTGTGGTTATTAAATAACGAGACTGACATTGTAAAATATTTAATTTTAATTTTATACATAATCACTTATTGTCACCTTCAATATACACTCTTTCTCTTTCCCTACAATGCTCCATGCAAATTTTCCACTGTTGGAAACTGTGCTGGAAGTCATCTTCTGTCAGCTCCTTCAGGACACGTGCTGCTTTCTCTTTTACAGCTTCCACAGACTTAAATCTTGTCCCTTTTAATGCAGATTTCACCTTAGGGAACTGGTAGAAGTTAATGGTGCAAGATCTGGTGAATAAGGTGGATGTTCTAACCCTGAGACGCTGTACTTGGCTAGCAACGTCTTGACAGATAATGCGGAATGAGCTGGCGCATTGTCTTGGTGGAGAACCCATGATTTGTCCTTCCACATTTTGGGGTGTTTTTCCTTACTCTTTGATGTAGTTTAGAAAGTACCTCAAGGTAGTAATATTGATTAATTGTTTGACCTTCAGGAACCCAGTGAAGGTACACAAACCCATGGATATAAAAAAAAACAATCATCATTGCTTCAAATTTTGACTTGCTCATTCGAGCTTTTTTGGCTCTCGATGAAGTTTCCATTTTTTTATTGTCTTGTATTGGTTTTTTAGGAGATAGTTTCTTGGTGTCGGCCAGTGAAGATAGATCAATAGCTGTTTGGGATTTGCGTGTATATAAACCAATCACAAATAACATAACTGTAAGTTACAATTTTTTTATTTTATTTAAGTTTAGAAAAATTAAAAATTTTGTTAGGTTTTGGAGGTTGACGATATGAGTAAGTCATGTGAGTGTTTCTCACCAGATTTATGAATTATTTTTTTGTAATTCCAATAGCAAATGAAATAGTATTTGGTATCGAGTTACTGAAGTTAATCTAAAAATGCCTACCTGTTCAGTAATTAATTGTAAAATCTATTGTCAAAAAGAGACTAGTGGAAATGTCATACCAGTGTTACATGAGTGACACAGTTGCATGAATTAGAACAAATTGAGCAATTAGATAGGTAAATCATTTATTCTTAACACCATGTGTGTTTCTTGCACTGTCATGCAAAATTTTCGAAGGCACCCATTTTAAGCCTTTGGCTGCCCTACCTAGTCAATTTTTTTAAATATCAAAAATTGAAGAGGACATAAATTTATATTTACTGAATATTAAATTTATCATCTTGAACAGGTATTTTGTTCAAAAAAGTTTGGTTTTATCAATTTTGAAGTAGATCATTTGGAGATTTTTTGCCGATAACATGGCAAGTGGAGTGTTAAATTATTTGCACTCAATCTGCTAGTTACAAGGCTACAAAAAATAGTTCTGTTTCTTATCACATAGTCTGCGAATTATATGACTGAATAATTTAAGAACAGAAAAGGTAGAAGTGTAAAAGACACACTAGTCAGAGTTATCTCCTCTGAGAGTAATGAATTTTATTAAACAGCCAGACCCTGTGTGAATGAAGGGAAAGTCATTTCCAGGGTGGTAAGTAGATGCTTTTCAGAGGGCCTGGGATGCTGGTAAGCATACTTTCCCACTCAGTGAGGAAGGCAATTGTAAACCACCTGACTCCTCATTTTTCTTAGTTAAACCTCTAGAGGTTCAAACCAGCACTTCGGCTTATGACCTAAACAACACGTGGAGATTTTATTAAATAGATATTTTAACTTTAATTTACAGGTGAGCTGTAACAAGTCATTTCCGATGAGTATGTGTTATAGGGACAATTTATTGTATATCGGTGATAGCCAAAGTTATTTACATGTCATTAGCGTTAATAACGGAGTTTTTAAAAAACGAGGGGTAAGTATAAATATTGTGTAATTGAATTTTTTATTATTATTTTTTTATATTTATTATTTTTATTTTTTATTATTATTATTATTTTTATTATTAGAAAATTATATATTAGTTGGTTTATTATATTTCTTACCCTTCTTATCTTCTTATGTCATCTAATAGCATTCATTCAATAATACGTAATTTACCATAGAATTTGTTTAGGAAATGTCCTGGGTTCAATTCCCAGTTAAGCGTGTATTTTTTTCGCTTTACATTACCCTCTATCATTTTTTAATGCACCATCACCCAATAAAGAAATAAAGTCCAGTATCTCACAGTATAATTTTTTTGTGAAATTTTACATTTGTGTTAGTTTTAAATTGTGATCTGAATTCAACTTGTAAACTTATTTGTGTGTTAATTTGAAAAATATTCCCAGCAAGTTTTCACACAGAGAAATTAAACTGAATGTTAAGAATTTTAATGCTTTTATTGTTTGTGATACTAAAGTAGAGAAATTTCTTCTTACTACTTGTACTACGTAACCCTTATATGCTTTTCACGGTTTATGACCTCTGCTGTTCCACACGTTTAGACCAATCAAAACATTTGCCAGCGTTGTCAGATTGTACCTGACAATCATTACGCGACCATGCGCATAAGAGCCGCAATAGTTCAGTCTCATACTGAACACATCAATTATAGAGCGCGTTAACATGCAATACTTTACGAGGTGCGGCTAGAAAAAAACCGAACTAGCACAGGTGAAACAATAAAACGAATGCAATAAGGCTGAAAGTCGCCTGGCCTGTCACGTGACTCTTGCTCCGCCTACTGCTCGAGTTTCATCTGCCTCCTGCACTCAGTCTGCCCGTGGCGTCTGTTCTAAGTAGTTGACGTTTTGTCTGTGCGTCGGAAAAATGTTGAGTGTACAGAAAGAACAGCGTGTTAACATCAAATTTCTTTTCAAACTTGGAAAATCTGCAAGTGAAACGTTTGTAATGTTGCAACAAGTTTACGGCGATGATTGTTTATCGCGAACACTAGTGTTTGAGTGGTTTAAACGATTTAAAGATGGCCGCGAAGACACAAGTGATGACGCTCGCACTGGCAGACCATTGTCAGCAAAAACTGATGCAAACATTGAAAAAATCGGTAAACTTGTTCGAGAAGATCGCCGTTTAACAATCAGAGCAATGTCTGAGTTGACAGGAATTGACAAGGAAAGTGTTCGGCAGATTCTTCAAGAAAGTTTCAACATGAACAAAGTGTGTGCAAAAATGGTTCCAAAGTGTCTCACAATTGAACAGAAGGAACGCCGAAGAATGATTTGTTCTGACATCCTAGAAAACATTGAAACAGATCCCACCTTTTTACAAAATGTTATTACTTGTGATGAATCATGGTTTTTTACTTACGATCCCGAAACCAAACGCCAATCGATGCATTGGAAATCTCCTGATTCTCCACGACAAAAAAAAGCACGAATGTCAAAATCGAAATTCAAGGCAATGATGATTGTTTTTTTTGATGTCAAAGGGATTGTACACATTGATTGGGTACCAGAGGGACAAACAGTGAATCAGCATTACTACATTAGCGTCCTGACTACCCTACGTGAGCGAGTACGGAGAAAACGGAACGATTTGTGGAAAAAAAAGACATGGATCCTGCACCAAGACAATGCCCCAGCTCACAATGCGTTGTCAGTGAAGACGTTTTTAGCCAATCACAACATTCCCATCTTAGACCATCCACCCTACTCACCTGATTTGGCCCCCTGTGATTTTTTTCTTTTCCCTAAAGTCAAGTCAGCTTTGAAAGGAACTAGATTTGAGATTGTTGAAGCAGTAAAAGAAAAAGCGACGGAAGTAATGTATGGACTTACCGAAAATGATCTGCAGCATTGCTATGAACAGTGGAAAATTCGTATGGAGCGGTGTATAGACCGAGGAGGAGAGTACATTGAAGGAGATAACATCAAATTGTAAATAATGGAAAATAAAATTTTTTTATAGCATCAGTTCGGTTTTTTTCTAGCCACACCTCGTATATTATAATCAGCTGATTGTATGTTTATAGGTTATAAATTGTTATTGAAAGACCAAAAAAATGGCCATCGAAATATTTAATAGAGCTACAAGAACAAGTGTTGGCAATGTTGCTGGCAAGTCATGGCTAGCTATAAAGTGGGTAGGGGGCAATCCATACGTTCAGAGCTCATCACCCTTGAAAAATAGTATAGTTCTGTTATACTTGTGTCTTAGTTGTCTGTAATCACTTCGAAAGATTTAACGAAATAGGAGTAATTTATAACAGCTACTATTAAAAAATTTTATTTTGTTCTTTGAAAACACAGTAAATTTACTTACTGCCTGCCAGCTGGAAAACAGTCATAAAATAATATTTGAATAGGACTTTTAATGACTCCATAAGCTGACCGACCTAATGACTCCATAAGCTGACCGACCACATTGGCATAGTTGGTAACGTGCTCGCCTCTCATCATGTGGTCTTGGGTTCAAATCCCATTCAGGCACGCCATATTTTCATACGTTACAAAAAATCATTTCATCCTTCACCGTCTGCATTAGCAGTAATTGCAGAACAGTCAGATGTTAAAAAAAAAACTGGCAGGAAGGTTTGTGTTTGACTCATATAAATGTCTAAAGCATTAAACATGTTAATATAACTCCATATTTTTTTTATTTTCTAAAAAAATAATTAAATCTGATACTTAATAATAATTAGTTAATTGTAATTTTTAATTATGCAATGATAAGTAATAAAAAATGATTTTCAGAATTTTCATCTTGGTAAAACAACTTATCACAAATTGACTTCAGTTTGGCATGGTCGAGGCTGTATAATGGTTGGTTCAACAGATAAAACGGTTAGAATATACGCACCAACTCAGCCACCTGAACTTATCGCAGAGCTAAATGATAGAGCTGGTGAAGTTGCTACAGTAAGTTTCATATAATTATTACTTTTATTACTTTAGAGTTATTTAATTTTCTATGCTCTACAAAATAGGGTAAGTGCCACATCTGCTGAAATTTTTGGGAGCTTGTGCTCTCATAGGAGAAAATGTTTTTTTTATTATGTATTTTAGGGCAAAAGTGGATAATAAAATTTGTAGAACTTTAAAAATCTACAACTTTTTTTTGTACATTGCTTAGTTTAGCATCAATTAGTAATTTTCTTAATTTTTTTCATCAAAATCAGTAAAAATATGGTATTTTTGAGATTGCGGCCTTAGTATGCGCTTAAATGTGTAGATATATTAAAATTATAGAAAATAAAAAAAACTTTGCAACTTTTATTTCAAGCATTTTCATCTCCAGAGTTCAGTGTCTATTGGTGATTTTCCATATTTTTAAGCGAAACAGAGGTTAATTTTTATTTTGCATCATTCACTCATGATTAAAATTAGGTCATTATGTCTTTTATTTTACATTGTTTACCAATGATTAAACATAGGTTATATACTTTTGCAAGGGAAAGTCATGTATTTCACACCAGATATTTAATAATTTCTCGCAAATGAGCTTTTGCAATTTCTGCAGAGGAGTATTTTCCCATCCCAGTGTTCTGCAAATTATTAACTGAACGATGGAAAAATATAGTTTTTAACATTTCTATTAAGTATTGCTTACAACCTCTTGTAAAATAGATCAGTTTGAGTTTCTTTGGCAAATTTTTCTTACACTTGCCTATCCCAGTGAAGGAGATAATCAATCTTTATCTTCGAATATTTAATAGATATCTGATTATTTGGCTTTCATATTTGTGTCGGATTTAATCACGTAAAATATTATCTAATGTAACCCAGTGTATTTGCATCTTAACCCTTTGGCGGACTGTTATTTGTTAAACAGAAGAATTTCAAAATTCAGAACGCGCTCTCAGAATAACTGTTTTATCTAATGTCACTACTGATGAAAAATTCTGAAACTATTACAGTTACAGTAATTCATATAATACATACGCGCCTTTTGAATATAATTACAACAAAATCGCTTGATAATTCCTTCCGTTTTGGCGAGCAAGATTTTCAACCGGGAAAATTTTTGTGTTTATTTTATACTTTTTACTGTAACGGGCTTAAATTTCAGTTTAGCAAAAAAATTTATTAAACATGTTTTGTAGACAGGAGTTTACTGGAATAAATGTTATTTTTTATTTAAAATTCCGTAAATATTTGATGAAGTTACAAAATGTTCAACATGAGTCCATTTTCACATCACAGGGAAGCATGAAGGGATGGTATTTTACATTCTTTATGGTGATGTCACTAAGCCACTATTATATTATATTATATTTAGGTTACAGCTATAAGCAAACCAATGTAGAAAATTCTTTTCTCTACAACCATGTGTTTTGAAAAATTCTGTAGGTGCGGTTAGAAGGAAGCCGTTACACATCCTTTGCAACCCGGCAAAGTGTCAGATTTTTTGCCTCTGTGATGGTAAACCCTTCCTGAAAAGTAAAATTGAATCGTCTTCCCTTTTCAAGGGTCAACGCCATAAAAGAATCGTCATAGCTTCAACACAAACTAAAGAACATGCATGTACGTTGACTTGCACACGAGCTACACGAATTTCCATTCAAAGCAAACAATTCCCAAACCATCAATACTACCTACACATTATAGAGGGAATAAAAATGTTCCCTGTTATGATATTCTATTTCTGTAAACACTAGTAGATGCGTTAAAGAATTCCCTACTAGAAAAGAACAATATTTACCGGTTTCCGACTTATACTGACCTTGCAGAAGCACCTTTTATCGCCCCAACCACAATCCCTTCGGCATCTTCTAAAATTAGATATTTTTTTATCATCAGTCTGTTGACTGGTTTGATGCAGTTCTCCCATCTGTTCTATCTTGCGCAAGTCGTTTCATATCTACATACCTGTAACTCCCTACATCTTTTGTAATTTGCTTTATATATTCTAATCTTTGCCTCCCTCAATATTACCCTCCATTATTGATAGCCCAATACCTGGATGTTTTAAAATATGCCCCACTAGCCTATCCCTTCTTTTGGTAAGATGCTTCCATATACTTCTTTTTTCATCCACTCGCCTAAGAACCTCTAAATTACTTATTTTGTCCACCCACCTAATCTTTAACATTTTAATACCACTTTTCAAAAGCTTCTATCCTCTTCTTTTCTACAGCCCCTATCAACCACGTTTCACTTCCGTGTAATGCTACACTCCAAACATAATGTTTTAAGAAATTTTTCCTAATCTGTAAATCAATGTTTGTAGTCAGTTTTTCATTTCAAAGGCTTTTCTACCTTGAGTAATTCTACTCTTGATATCACTTGTGCTTCTACCATCCTTTGTTATTTTACTCCCTAGATAGCAGAATTCCCCAACTTCCTGTATGACTTCTTTGCCTACTTTCAAATTTCCCATCTCTTCTAAACCACTCTTGCTGCTGCACTACACTTTCGTTTTGTTCTTTTTAATTTTCATGAAGTAATCCTTTCTAAAGATCTCATCCATTCCATTTAAGGCATCCTCTAGTTCTTTCTTTGTCTCGGCTAATACTACTATATCATCGGCGAATCTCAGCATTTTTATTGTTTCTCCTTGAATTTATTCCTGCGTCAAATTTTTCCTTTACTTCATTTATAACCTTTTCTATATACAAGTTAAAAAGTAGTGGTGACATAGAACAACCTTATCATACACCTTTTCTTACAGCAGCCTCTTTTTCTACCCCTCAATTCTCAAAACTGCCGTTTGATTCTTATACAGACTGTAGATAACTTTCCTTTCTTTGTATTTAATTCCTAGCCTTTTCAAAGTTTTAAACATTTTACTCCAGTCCAAATTGTCAAATGCTTTCTCTAATTCTACAAATGCCATATTAGTAGTTTTATTTTAAATAGTAGTTTTTTATAAGTAGTTTTATTAAAATTAGATTACCAGTGTGAATAGGGTTAAATAACTTACTACTTCTTTAACTTTTTCAGATTGATTATTGCAGTTCAGTGCTAGCTGTTGGCTGTACGGATAATTCTATTGAAGTTTGGCGGACTGAGAATGCTTTTGGTTAAGATTTCATAGCATGTAAAAAGACCTTTCTTTACCTTCCACTTTAATAAGTTTGCCTCACTTACAGTATTTTAACTTCAGGTAAATAATCTTCTCATACAGACTTAAATTTTTACTTCCAAATAAGTTAATATCTTGGAAAATACTCATTTCTGTTTATCGATAATATAATTAATCATGTGAATATATTTTTTTATAGTATTCAATGCACTGGATAAATAATATGATTGTTGTTATAATCAGTTAAGATCATAACTGGTTAGTTATACAGGGTGATTTAAAACTATTCTGCAATCTCTTGGGATCTCATTCTATAGCTAAAAATAAGAAAAAAACATATAAACATATACCTGAAAACGCTTAGTTAGCGAGTTACGGCTAGCGAAAAATTTCACCTACAACTCTGTACCCTCGGTGAAATAAGGGCGTATAAAAATGTTAAAGGTAGTTACAAAGATACAAATACGTTTGTTTCTTATGTTTTTTAATCTGAAAAATAGAATAAAATTGTTTCCAGAGCTGTAAATGCAATACTTTCAGAGATATCTTACATAAAACACAAGAATTGGTGCAAAGAAATGCCGTATAGTTTTGAATCACCCTATATATTTATTACTGTTATAAATATTTATGTAAAGTCTATAAATATGAAATCTGTTGGTGTGCTTAAGTTCACAAATCTCCATTCCAATAACGTGGTTTATTTGCCTGATTTTGATTCGTTCCCATGAAAATTTAAGGGAATTCTGTTTTTGATATCTGTATTAATTTCCATAGGTTAATTAAAAAATTGTTTAAACATTGTGAAAAACCTCTTACTAACTTATTAATCGAGTATACAGTAATTAGAATTTATATGTTTGTTGATTTAATGTAGTTAGATAGCTTTTAAAACTTAACAGAAATAATAGCTTTAAGAAAATTTACTTCCTGTTTTACATTTTTAAGTGTTCTGAAAGTTTTAAGCACTGGTAGGTAGATTATCCATTATTTTCCTAGAGATCCATTATGTTTCCCAATATGTTATTCAGAAGACTATTTTAGTATTTCTATAAAATCTGAGTACTCTTTATGAGTAAATTGCTGCATCTCTTGACTAGTTTCAAAATAAAATAATCTAAGTCAAACCAATCAATGCAGGAAAGAACAGGCTTTGATTTAGGGTATTGTTCAAAAATATTTGTTGTTTTTTGAGATAAAGCTCTTCAAATGAGTGTGGGAAGGTGGTATGCCTCTAAATGCATGCCATGTAAAGGTACGATTTCAATCCTCGCTGCCGTAGCAGCGGCTGCTAACTACTGGTTCAATTCATTTGTTGTCGGGATGTTTCCGAAATCCGCCGCAGCAGTACATGCAGTGCTGCCTGAGCTGTGCTACTCAAGCTGTCCAGCTGCCAGGCCGCGCCAAAAGCAGTCTGGCAGCAGCAGCATGTAGTAGAAATTAACCACCGATACAGACAATCATGTCAAATTTTTCGGTGTGTGATGATGAAAAGCTGGTTGAAGTTGTCTACAAACATCCAATTATTTATGATGCTAGTATGGCGGGTTATAAAGATGCTGTACTCAGGGAAATTATATGGAAAGAGATTGGTGAAAATTCTTTTTCTTTAAATAGTCAGCCACCAAACTTAACACCGTTTCGAATTGGGAGTAATTTAGCCTACAGTATTTTTTCAACAGGTCTTCACGTTTCAATTGCCACTCGATAAGTATCTGAAAGCAATCTTCCTCTTCACGGGTTTTGTATGTTTTATTTACAGCTTTGCGTTTCCGTTGTAGCATCAACATCAATATCTCATCATTCTCTTCTTCTTCTGCTTGTAAACATAATCTCATTTTTTTACAATCGACATGTTGACAGTTGTATGTTGGAGGAGTAGTATATTGTATCACGTTCTATGATCAACAACTGGTCTACCAGCTGCCACTAGCAGCGATACTCAAAAACATAATGCCGCTGCTACGGCAGCACGATGCATTGGACGCGGCAGCGTGTTGCCACGGCGGCGAGGATCGAAATCGTACCTTTACATGCAATATCGTAAGTTGAAAAAGAAAGTGCAAGAGTGTGGCCATACCTTTTGAGATTTATTTTCTTCAGAACAACAAAATTTGTTATAATTTTTGTTTCATTGCATTTTTGTTGGTTACGTAACCAACATCAGAATTGTCCATAATAGATGCATAGTAGAGTTTTACCTTTTCGGCAGGCATTTCTGTCATTCATTCATTTTAAAGGTGTTAATAAAACAGAAATTTTTTTTACCTCTCGTATGGGAAACTCTCTTGACATGCATACTGTTGCTCTGTCCTTCCTTATTGTTATAAACTCCCATAATCTTTCTCAACTAACAATTGCCAGTTTGTTGAGTGGACACCAAATAAGCTTGCCAGTTTTCTGAAGTGCGCAGAAGGTTTATTTTGGAAATGGCGTGCTCGGTTGCGTCAGCGAGTGGTGGGGGGGGTCAATGCTGTACGAGCTGTGATCAGTCACGTTGCGAGAGCAACATTATGTATCAGCTAACCTGTAAACATTAGTCTATAATGTTTCGTATGTGGTAGGCGTTAATTGTTGTATAAAATGTTTACAATTGAATGATTTTAACGTTGGTAATTGATGATTAACCCATTGACCAACAAATTGTTTTGTACTGCTGGTAGCCTTACAGTTGGCCTTATAGTGTCATTTTGCATAAAATGACACTATATTGTAAATAGGCAATAACTTTTTTTCTTTTAACCAATTCTCTTAATTTTTTTTTCATTTTTTAAGAATTTACTAACAATTTAGACCAACAAATTACTTTTATTGTCTTTGAAATATTTTTTTTTTGTTTTTTTAATTGTAACTTAGAAATTTATAAATTTTCTATAAAAACATATATAAAGGCCAGCTGGAGAATTCTTTTTTCTACAAAACTATTTAAAATTTTTAAAAATTGGTTAATATAAAAAAAAGTTATGCCCTATTTTCTAATCACCGGTCATTGCCGTTTACACTTATTTACACATCATTATCCTGTCGGTAATGAAATTAATATTTTAACAGAGAATGTATTTAATAGTTAAAAATTATTAAATTAATAATATTGAATATTATGACTTGATATAAAACACCAAAAAATACGATAAATAACCTAAAAACTCTTAACAAACACGCATTTACAGAAAGTAAACAAACACCATTTTTCAACACAATGATGTAGGTTATTTTGATCACGAAATTATAACTGAACGCTACATAGACAGGACTAAATAAAGTACGAGAATGTTGAATCACCGTCATTGTACACAACGGCACAAGTATGTTGGATGTCGTTTCGCCGTCATTTTATGCCAATGGGTTAAGCGCCTGTGATTTAACCCTTTCAATCCCAAATTTTTTAACTTTACACAAACAGATATGTGTACATTGTTTCATACACTTTACTGACATTTAAGTGAAATAAAATCACTTTTAGACCTTCAGCCTTTTTTTGATGGCGTGACAAAAAAGTGTGACACATATGTCACATTGGGCTTGATGGTATCAAAGTTCCCAACAATATGAATAAGTAAAAATCATGTGCAGGCTCTTCTCTTGCTTAGATTTGTAGCAAAGCATTATTTAAGACTTAAAAAAGGTTAAAATTCAAAAATATCGGTAAAATGGACAAAATCAGTATTTTACAGCCTAAAAAATATACTCTTGTATGTACATTCAACATACTCGAAAAAATGCTACTTTATTGTAGTAAATGAACACGAATATTTGACTAAAACCAACTTTAAAAAGAAACTAATGGTCGCATCCGTGGCATAGTGGTCAGCATCTTACACTGCAAAGCAGAGGTCTCAGGTTTGATTCCTGGCTAGGGTACAGAAAATTATTACACTTCACATCCACCGCTCTTTAATCGAAAGTAGTTGCTAACAATTAAAGTTATTATGTCTGTTATTTCACTCCAATGTGACTTTTATGCCTCACTGGGTAAGGAAGGGTTAATAGGCAGTTTGGTACTAAGACATGAAATCTAAAAACTGAATCTGAACTGTTTCCGTAGCTACATTGGCAATCTTATTAGGCATCCGCTCTACATAACAAAAATATCTTTGCAAATTGTGACAGAAAATCTGTGTGGCTAATTCGCAAATACAAGGTAGAATTTATTTTTTGTCGTAACATTTGCAATGATTAATCAATGTTCTAAATAACTTTTTTAATATTGTAGAGAGATTTATGTAAAGAAACCTAAGTCATTTATTAAAATGTAGTAGGTAAAAGTAAATTAATTTTACTTGTATGGAAGCAATTGATAGCAAACTGCTTGCTGTTAATATTTTGTGATACTAATTATTTGTTATTTATTTATTATGTAGCATTATTTATAATATTATATGGAATAATATTCTAAATAAATATTTTCCTATAGTATACGTCAAACAACAAATACTAAAGACTTAAAACGAAATCAATTAATATTTAATTATTTATAAATGTTATTTAATTGTAATCTATTTATCAATTTATTACACTAATAATTTAATATTATATTATCTAATAATATATTTTATCTTATATGTCACATAATAATGTTTTTATATTTTGTTAATGATTTTTAATAAAGAAATAATTAATAGTAATTTTGGAATAACTTTCTTAACGAATTTTGTTTTTGTTTTTAGTTCAGTATTAATGTGTTCTAGAATTATATGTTGTGGTGATAGTACTTAAATATTCTGTTTGTTTTGAATAAATTTTTTTAAAAATTTATTTATTTATTTAACGTCGCATCAACTACAACGGTCATTTGCGACGACATTGAAGTGTAACTATTGTACAATGGAGGATGAAATGATTTTTTTTTGTAACCTATGAAAATATGCCGTGCCTGAGTGGGATTCGAACCCAGGACCGCATGATGAGAGGCGAGCATGTTACCAACTACGCCAATGCGGCCGGCAAATAAATTTTGAAATAAAATGATATGGCGATTAAGAATTTTGTTTAGGATGAAACAATATTATTTGGTCAACAAAACACCCAATATTATATCAGTATCATTCACCTTGGAGAGTTTCAGTACTGAAAATTGTTAAAATAAAGCGAATAAATGTATTGGCGAGTTCTGTAATGCTCCAACCAATTATGTAACAATTACATTTATTAAAAGTAAACAGACGTAACCTAGTGTAGGGAGGAATCAGAGCTTTTTTTAGAATAGGTGTGGTAGGAGTATTGTGGAAGGAGGACTAAAAGCATATTCTTTGTGCTACACCCACAATGAATTAGTACATTCCATCCACAACATAAGAAGACTGCTCACTGGAAAACAGTCTTTTATGCATATACTCTATCTAATCAAACATCCTATACAGGTATTTTAACAGCCATATTATATTGATTATCAAAATACGAGGTGTGGCTATTAAATAACGAGACTGACGTAAAAAATTTTATTTTAATTTTATACATAATCACTTATTGTCACCTTAAATATACACTCCTTCTCTATCCCTACAATGCTCCCTGCGAATGTTCCATTGTTGGAGATGGTGCTGGAAGTCATCTTCTGTCAGCTCCTTCAGGACACATGCCGCTTTACCTTTTACAGCTTCCACAGACTCAAATCTTGTCCCTTTTAATGCAGATTTCACCTTAGAGAAAAGGTAGAAGTCACATGGTTCAAGATCTGGTGAATAAGGTGGATGTTCTAACACTGAGATGCTGTACTTGGCTAGAAACCTCTTGACAGATAACGCGCATGGAGAACCCATGATTTGTCCTTCCACATTTCGAGGTGTTTTTCCTTACGCTTTGACGTAATTTAAAAAGTACCGAGGTAGTAATATTGATTAACTGTTTGACCTTCAGGAACCCAGTGAAGGTACACAATCCCATGGATATAAAAAAACCAATCATCATTGCTTTAAATTTTGACTTGCTCATTCGAACTTTTTTGGCTCTCAGTGAAGTTCGGCTCTTCCAGTGGATGCATTGGTGCTTCGTTTCCAGGTCATAAGTAAAAAACCACGTTTCATCACATGTTATTATCTTCTACCTGTTCCCAAAGGTGAAATCTGCATTAAACAGGACAAGATTTGAGTCGTGGAAGCTGTAAAAATAAAGCGGCACGTGTCCTGAAAGAGCTGACAGAAGATGACTTCCACCACTGTTTCCAACAATTAAAAATTCGCATGGAGCGTTGTAGGGATAGAGAAGGCGTGTATATTGAAGGTGACAATGGGTGATGTGAAAAAAAATAAGGACGACCTTTTTCTTACTGAATTATCAGACAATCTTTACATTGGAGAGAATAAAACTAAGACTTGTCTTATTTATAAGGAAGGAAAGTCTTACTTCATGAAGAAATTGGCTTGGGAATTGGGAATTGAAACTTTTATAAGGAATTACTTAAAATGGAGTGATAAAGCTAAGACTTTCCTTGTCACATAAGGAAAGTCTTATAAATTATCAAGGCAGGTTTTAGTTTGCTTAATTCATTTGCTTATTGAACAACTTGCTCTGAAATGGCTAAGTTTATGCACATGCGTGAAGAAAAGCATTACAGAAAATGTAAGGTTATTGAAGACGACCTCTAACAAAGAACTTTTTAGGTTCCGAAAGGAATCTGTTGAATTTCTAAGAGAAACGTTTCTCTCAGAAGACGAAGAAACAAGAGGTGGTGCTGTTCCAAATATTAGAAAAACTGAAATATTTTTAAGGTGCATTAGTGATCCTGGTTTCCAGAGAGGTGTCGCGGAAGATGATGGTATTCGCCGAACGAGTGAATGTAAAACGTTTAGCTTTGCTCTTCATAAAATAGTTGAAAAAGCATCTGATTGGACACATTTTCATTTGTTCAATTGTAATTTTCTCTCCTGTTTTAATTACAAACTTTTTATTTATACACTTCCAAGCTTCACTCTTTGATGCTGCAATTTTAGGCGTCAATGAACGATTTAAAACACTGAGTGGTCTTTAAGTATCTGCACAAATATATCCTTTTGTTATCTCTCTTCTCCGTAAAACTAAACTGCGTTTCATCGTCACTACCGTTAAAACTCATGTTAAATAAGATGTAAACTGATGCATGTATCTTCCACAAATGAAAAATGTAACTAGAATGTGGAAGGTCTGATTGAGATCTCTATCTCGCACCCCTGCACAAGTTATTTGTCTTTAAAAAAATCTGGTGTGAAACACTCACACAACTTTCTCTTGCCAATGCAAATGATTAATAATAAACCTAACATTATTAATAAAATATTAGAAATAAACAAAAACTAACCTCAAAAACATAACCTTATTTTAATCACGAGTGAATGACGCAAAATGACAATCGAACTCAGTTTGGCTTAAAAATACGGAAAATCACGCTTTCACGCTAAACTAGGCTCTGTAGAGAAAAATGTTCTAAACAAAAGTTGTAGATCTTTTAATTTTCTATAACTTTTATTATATACACTTTTGTCGTAAAATGCATACTAAGACCGAAATGTTAAAAAAATCGATTTTTCTCACGTTTTCGTGAGAAAAAAAACAGAAAATCGCAAATTACCGCTAAACTAAGCGTTATACAAAAAAATGTTTGAAACAGAAGTTGTAGGTTTTTAAATTCTCTACAACTTTTATTATATAAGTTTTTGCGCTGAAATTTATATTAAAGCCGTAATCTTAAAAAAACAACGTTTTTACGTGAAAACAGCCTCACCGAGAATTTCAGCAAACATGGCGCCTACCCTATCTTGTAGAGAATAAAAAATTGAGTAAAATAGGCGATTTTAAAAAAAATCGTAGGACCAGTTTTTGAGAAAATCGCAAAAAACTGAAAAATTATACGAATAAACTACTACTTCCGGTTGACCGATTTTGATGAAAATGTTCGTGTCGCGTCCGGTAGTGGTATGTAACTTAAGTTTCAAGTTTCAAGTTCGTACGATGTTCCGTTCTTGAGATATTCTGTTCACACACACACACACACAGACCAATCGCTAAAAACATGTTTTTTGGATTCAGGGGGTCTGAAAACGTATAGATCCGGTGAAAACTCGATTTCGAAAAATCGACATGAAAACAATACTTTCCTTCCTATATATTCATATAGGCAAGAGAAAGTAAAAAACAAGTAACTTGACAAGAATGAACTTGTTTGTTCATAAAAAAAGCTGATGAATCACTAAGCAATTACTTGTAAGGAAATTCTTACGCCAGTAAGACAATTCTTACACAATTGAAATTTTCAAGCTTGTCAGTTAAGGAATGTCTTATAAGAATTAGGAAAAGGTTATTCACTCGAAAATAAGGAAATGCTAATTCTAGTAAGGTGACCTTATTAAGAATTGTCCTAACTTTATTCATTTCACCCAATAAGTGATTTTGTATAAAATAAATTTTTTTACATCAGTCTCGTTATTTAATAGCCACACCTCATATTTTATATATTATTTCTTTAAACCACCAGTAATACAGAAAGTAAAAATACAGTAGAGTGCAGAATAACCAATGCTAAATGAGATTTTCGATACCAGGATAGTATGAAAGCAAAGTGGTTTCCTTGCACTGTCAGTCAGACAAATCTCTGATTTTGTATTCATAGAGCAGTAGCTTGCTTCTTTCTGCCTCTCACTACTTCATACTATCCTGGTATAAAAAAATTCTTTGGTGAAGCAAATTTTCCTTACCATAAGTATTCTTTAAATAAAAGTTGTTTGTAGGTTTTAAACTTCCTATAACTTTGATTATATACACTTTTGTCATACATGCATACTAAGGCTACAATCTTAAAAAATCCCATTTTTACAGATTTTGAAAAACCAGAAAATCACTATTGCAAAATTGTAGAAATGAAAAAAAATGATTGATATAAAAGTTGTAGGTTTTAAAATGTTCTAAAACTATAATTGTATACACTTTTGCTCTACAATGCATATTAAGGCCACAATCTTAAAAAAACCATTTTTTCTATGACAGCACAGCCTCCACAAGAATTTCAGCAGACATGACTTACCAATCTTTATAGAGCTGGATTTTTAATAACTCCAGACAGCTCAAAAATAATGCCAAAGGTAAAATTGTTTGAAATTAAGATTCTTGGTTAGATTCAACATAAAGGTTTTTCACTAAGCAATACCAGAAAAAATCATGAAGCATTAATAGCTAATACCAAAATACCACCTACGTGTGCTTAAATGGTTGGTACATTAAGACTGCAAAGTGGAGAAGGTACCAGCTTCAACTGTCGGCTAGATCTGGAAATTTTTTAACATTAAAACCCACTGTAACAAATCCGCAAGTCACAGTACAGTATTCAGATGAACTAATATCCCCTAGCCGTGGGAGTGAGAGAATACATAACGCTCTCACTCGCACAACCCATACGCGCCGTTCCAATAACATTGTCTTTAATTTTACTCATTATTGTGATCAAGTAATTATGCATGCAGTAAACTAACAAGCAAGATAACGACCAGTATATTTTCAGATTTGGATTATAACAGTAAAGACCTTTGAGCGCATGCGTAGTTATACCACATATCTCCCTCTCACTCGCTCGGCTATGGGACATTAGTTCGTCTGATAACTATAGTTGCAAATTTTGTTTTTATCTGATGTCTGTACGCTGCAATCTGTTTAATTCAGAACAACAAGCAACCCGATGACTCACCGAGATGAAGATGATGTGTGGTCTTGTACAAATCCAGGCTGACCATTCCTGAGAGTATGGTTAGTTGAACCCCAACCATCAAAGTACACCAGTAACCACTGTCTAATATTCAAATCCGTATAAAAGTAACTACCTCTACCATACTCTATTTCACGTTCAGAATGCAGTACAGCTCTTATGAGAACCAGTTGTGTTATCAGGCACAGACAATAAATAACCCTCCTCTGACTACACAATCCGAAGGTCACAAACAAAAATATTTAGTTTCGCTTAGCACGCTCTAACAAGCATATTTTCAATCGAAAAATTTTGTAAAAATTACTTTTGCTTCCTAATGAATTGTATTTTATTAAGCTATAAATATTATTATTATACTCTGATATTTAGATAAGATGCGCTCGTACAAAGTTGGACGTTTAAATCTTGTCTCATTTTTTACGTTTCACATCATATAACTTTTTTCTTTCAATGACAACACATGAGTTTAATCTGTAATTTGATATATGATAACTCGTATGTTGTATGGAAACAGAAATAATAAACGAGTTTGAAAAAAATTCACTGATGTTTTCATATTACAGTAGAGCATCAATAATCCGAACGCCATCTGAGTATTTTTTTAATTTTTTTGATTTGCGTGAGAAAGGTAACATGTTTTATAAATGTTTCTTTTAAAAACATTTTGTAAAATGTTTACACTGAGTAACATGTTTTATAACGTTTATTTTAAAATAATATGTTTTGTGAAAACGAATGAGTGAGGCTTAAACAAATCACGCATCAAAAATTCGAAAGTTTTTTTACGTAAGATTTAAGTGATTTAATTAGGTTTATAGTGAACCTTTTGTTTAACTGTACATACTTTTTTGTTTGTTTTCAATTTAATATACGGTATAATACTCTATATACAGTAAAATACAGACTGTAGTTTTATTATTTTACTCTACCTCTGCATTGCTACACAGAACACACTAGTCTTACAGGTTTGTTCATTAAACACAACTAAATATAGTAAGTACAGAGAAGTGTTTGTTTTTATTTATTCCAATCTTTTTAAAATGCTTAACTATGGGCCTAAGCAGTATTTTTAGGGTTATTTTTCAAAAATGTGAACAAATCGGTAATCCGAACTACCTATGGTCCCAATTGCTTCGGATTTTCGACTCTCTACTGTACGTTATTCAATAGGAGTTAGCAAATGATAAAGAAGTGTTGTGGCATGTGGTCAATATTTTTACTTAGTGTAGTAGCGCTCAAACTCCCATATGAAATAAATTGCTTATGGACTTCCCGTACTGCATTCTGAACGTGAAATCAACTATAGGATTTGAACCAGCAACCTTAGTCACCAAAAATCAGCTGTTAAACAGCGACTCATGATGACAACTCCACCTTTATTCCAATCTGGCGGGTCTAGTATAGCTATAGGCGTCTCATCTGGCGTGCTGAGAGTTCAGCCTAAAATACTATAAGGTGTATTAAAAATGCCCACTTCAAAACAAAATGCATGACAGTTTTCTATTGAGCATACATTTATACAATAATATTCATATAGACCAAATTATTATTTATAAAGCTATTTATAAGAATATTTATACTTTAACAAAATTTCGGTAACAGTTTGAAACAGCGCTACTTTAATTTTTTAATTGATTATTAATAATCTTTAATACTATTTTTAATTATTAATTGATTATTAATATTTATTTATTGTTGGTAAGCATTTTCCACCTTCGTCTGTGTAAAAATTTTTTTTTTTTGACGGATAACACTCCTGTCAAAATCATCCAAACCTGAAACAGGTTTGGCCCGTACCAAATGTTTTTTGGGTGTCGTAAAAGACAGTGACGATCCTTCTAATATTACTTTCGATTCTTGTTTTATTTGCGTAATTGAACGTTTTGATACACCAGTTGCTGCACTAATGCGTTCAATTATTTTCTTAACATCTATCTTAAAAACACCGTGCTTTGCTTCCCGGTCATAAACTTAACCACATTAGCAATTATCTGCCGAGATTGGCTATGCAGAACTTTACTCCCTCCGATTTTAGACATTTTAAGCTTCATGTAAACTAGTAAAACGATAAAATAATAAACACTACACTAGGTAAATTTGTACTTTAACCTTAAAAATTAACAAATCAAAATAGGTAGAACTATAATCTAACACACACATTATTCTCACTAACACACACACACACACACTATTCGATCTGCACACATAAAAAACCCCTCGACACTGTACAACCGTAATGATTGAGCTGAACAACAATTGATTAAACACTGAATGACAATATTCACTGTGCGTTTTATTTGTTAGTTAGGCGTATGTAGTTGATGAGTCACCTGCTGTCAAAACCAGTTTAATTTGTAAATAAACTATGCCTACTCATAAGCCTATAACTGTATAATAACAATAAAAACTGATGATTAATTATAAATACATTACATCACCCTCTTTCGCTTTGTACTGTATTTACAATAAAAGAATGTCACTATAATATGTAGAAAAATGTATACATTAGTTTTATGAACAGTCTGGAACAAAAGGTGAGGGACGGGTGGATGTAGTATATGCAAGCTGATTCATTTGAAGCCTTCACACGCCAGATGAAATGCCTATACTTATAGTAGCAAATACCCAAACCAAAAATTTTTAAACTCTATGGCAAATAAACAACAATAAGAAATGAAAACATATATTCTCAAATAAATTCTTAAACTCATCTGAGGTAAAGGTTTTGAAATGAATAAAAAAAACCACAATTTTGTACTCATTATTAATATAATTTAATAAAAATTTGCTACCTAATTAATAACAACATAACAATTAAATAATTAAAATAAATCAATATCACAAATTATTTCAACGTAAGTTATTTTGTTTCCATAAAATTTTATTAAAACATTATTCTTCTGCTGTGATAAAACAATGACAATTTTTAAAAAAAATTAATATGTAATCAACTTGAAATATATAAAGATGCAGAGAAGGGGCTATCTGCATCTAAAAGACAGAGAACAGATAAATATTATACTTTTTAAATTTATAGCATTATAAACACCACTAAGTTTTAAAAGCTGCATCATATACTACAAATTGATAAGTATATGATACATAGCTTAAGCATTTATAGAAGGTTCTTGTAAACCTACAATAGCAATTTTTGGTTAAAATAGCAAAATTTTAAACATATATTGTCCAAAACTTCAGAATCAGAATTAAAACCTTAAGATAAAACACCAAATTAAAAACCCACAAAGATTACTTTTTGTTAACAATATTTGATTCACTCAACTGAAAAACATATTAACGAATAATTTTTTTGATGTACTTTTTAAAATTTCAAGAATTTATGAGTATGTTTCAATATAATATAATAGGCATTCATTAACTTTAATTCATTGATAATAAAAGGAGTATTAATCATATTTATTTCAAGATTGCATTAAGAAAGTTTTATGGAAATGTGATTTGTTATTGCCACATTTTAATTTCTAGTACAGAATAGTGGAAACGTGGGGGATGAATGAGAGGAATTGGAGTAGGGTGCAGGAAGGGGAGATGATGTTCTTAAGAGCAATAAAGGGTAAAACAAGGAGAGACAGAATAAAGAATACAGAGATTAGAGCAAAGCTAAATGTGGAATGTATGATGGAGAGGGTGAGAAAATGAGGATAAGATTGTATGGCCATGAGAAGAGATTAGGAGAGGAAAGGTTACCTAGAAGGATGGAAGAAGGAAGGGTGGATAGAAGATGGAGAGGCTTGAACACCCAGACCCAGTGATAGCTCGAACGGGCACTCCAAAAAGTAACAGACGTTTTGGCCTGGCACTGCAGTGCGCGGAGCTAGCGCCGCCATCTTGGAGTCAGTGTTTCTACATTCAGTACACAACCAGGCGTGGTAGCTAGAGCATCATGCGTATTGTACTTTTTATACAGTGGAGTTTTAAAATGAGTGCTGCGGTTGAAAATCCCACCAGTTGTGAAGTGCGTGGTGTGATACAGTTTTTGTTGGCGAAAAATTACAAACCGATTGAAATTTATCGCCAGATTTGTGACGTGTACGGCAAAGAAATAATTAGTGAAAGCCGAGTGAGGCAGTGGCAGACGGAGTGGGGTCACACGCATTCACCCAAGAAACCGAGGAAGTGTCTGCTGACACTATCAGCAAGAAAAATCATGGCTACTGTGTTTTGGGACGCTCATGGAGTGATTTTCTTGAATAAGGCCAAACAATCAATTCAAAAAGGTATTGCAAAACACTCAGAAAATAAGACGCGCGATACAAAACAAGTGTTGGGGGAAAACTTAGTGGGAAAGTTTTGTCTTTCCACGACAACGCCCGTCCACACACGGCCAAACGTATTCCAAGAGCTCTTGGAAGGTTTTGGATGGGAAGTTTTTAATCATCCACCGTACAGCCTGGATTTGGCGCCAAAAGATTACAATCTGTTGCCAGCGATGAAGACATGGCTCGCTACGCAACCCTTCGATACTGACGCTGAACTCAATGCCGGTGTAAACCAGTAGTTGAACTCGCAGGCGGCAGATTACTACAAAGAGGGCATTGAAAAGCTTGTACCACGTGATGATAATTATTTAATTTATTAGCCTTAATTTATTTAGCGATTACATAGAAAAATAGCCCAAGAGTTAACCTTCAAAATGTACGTAATAAAAATTGGTTTTTTACTTAGTTTATTTTTCATTTCAAAACGTCTGTTACTTTCTGGACAACCCTCGTATGAATGAATGACGAAAGTCTTATGGAAGTATCATGGAGTGATTTTCTTGAATAAGGCCAAACAATCAATTCAAAAAGGTATTGCAAAACACTCAGAAAATAAGACGCGCGATACAAAACAAGTGTTGGGGGAAAACTTAGTGTTACGGCCACATTTTAATTTCTAGTACAGTGTAATGGAACGATTCCAGGAGGGAACTTCAACTAATAACTCTTGTATGTTCTTGGTGAAAAAGCTATTTTGATTTTATTATAATTTCATAATTTAAGAAACAAGTTTTCAGAAAAAAAAGTAAAAGACAAATACACTTGGAGAATTTGTTAACCTGGTCCAGGATGTGAAAAAGCTACAGATCGGGATATTGGTGACCGAATAAAGCAAGTTGAAGTCAGGAATAATAAGGGGGAAGAACCCTGATGAGATAACGAAAAAATGTGAGAAAATGTCCATTACACAGTACGGGGCATCTACAATGAACATTCTATACCTACATTGGTTTCATGATAAAAGTTAAGTACAGAAACCAAAGTAAAAACAATAAAAACATCACATTATAAATTCAATGTCTTTATACAGAGCCTAGTTATAATTATATAATTTTTCAATATTACTTTCAACAAATTAATGTGTTTGTAAAAATTTATAATTTTACATGCTAATGTGTAACACCATTAATGAATTCACAGATTGATCTTGTACACAATAGTTTTATCCATTTAAACGCATAAAAGTAGAAGGTCAAAACACACCACAGATATTAAGATTTAATTTAAAAAACTCTTGCTTTCAAAAATATGCGGCTAGCAAATGGGACATGAAAATCACAACATATGTTGTAAAACTATTCAACTCAAACATTTATATCGCACTAATTTTATTAAAAACGTTTTTCCAAACCACTGATATTATTGACCTACGTAAAAAAAACCCAAAACCTTTTCATTAACATCATGCTTGAATTAACTTTAAAGTACATCAATATAACTAACTTTACTAAATCGGATAAAATTTCAGAGAATAAAAAAAATAAGTATACGAAACATTATACGTACAGTCCATGTTCTTTTCTTATCATCCATCATTTATTAGTACAATATAGAAAAAAATGGGCATATATTCATGTCATTTAAAACTGAACCAACTGATGTATAAAATAAGGAGAAGTGACTCCATATATTTACCAATGCAATACACATTATACAGAATAAAAAAGTTGTAGATGTAATAGGAAAATATTATTTTCTTAAATATAAAAAATAAAAACACTGATTTAGATTATGATAATGTATTTAATTTTAATCTGAAAATTCTGAAGATTTGTTTGATTATATAATCTATAATAAATATTTATACTTGTAAAATAAATCAATGATAAACAGAGGCTGTTTATGGTGACTATAATTAGGATATTGTTCACAATCGGTAATATTTAATTACCGTTAATATTGGGCATACTAATAAAACAATTAAATAAAATTTTTTTATATGAAAACCATATTAGTGTTAAATTTTCAAATAAATCAACATTTCACTTTAATGAATGATAAACAAGAAATTATATAGTCTGTCCGGAAAAAAATTACACGTACAAAGATCATAATACAATAGAACATTCACTAGTTCTAACATCTGTTATAAAAAAAAAAAAAAATCAGGTATAGTTATGAACTTTCTAAATATATTAAATGGGGATAAAGAAAAATGGAATTAACGCTTATAATCCAATAAAACTTAAAAAAAGAATATCCAATAAAAATTTAAAAGCAAAATATCAGCTATGGAAATAAATTTCTAAAAAAGAAATTCTCATTTGACTGCACTAGTTCAAGTTAAGAACGAAGAAGTTTTAAGAGTTGACAAACATTTTAAATTCACTGAAAAATACCATATTCATCTGCGAAAAGAATGTATTTTCAATAAAAAAAAGCATTATGGATACTCCCAGGAGACAGTGCTAAATAATTGAATATGGGCACGCTAGTTTCATCAGTTTGAGCCCATTCGACATACAGGCATCAACTTTAGGCCCTTTTTACTTAATCAGTTTCAGTTGAAACATCGATTAAAAACTGATATGTAAACATCAAAACTGAACGGCCATGTGTACAGAAGCTTTAGTTCATTTCTCATTTCTGTTGTAAACTCCTAAACCTTATCTGTAACTGATATCATTAAATAACCAATTTGTGACAATTTCATTAAATTATATCACAGTTTTCAGTGTTTATGGAATAAGAAGGACTCAATTTACCATAATACATTCAAACAAGAAGCACAAAGTTGTTAATTTAGGTGTAAAAAAAAAGATCAATCACTACAAAAAAAATAAAAAATGGTGCTAGCAGAAATGAGACATGGACTGTCTTTTTTACAACCATCTTTTTCTCCAATTTGATCTCTTTCTCCTTCGGTTTGTTAATGATAATGACAGCCCAACTGCAATAAGTAGATTGTAGTCTGTTACTGAAATGAGAACCAAACTGAATGTAGAAAAAAAGAGGCTTTACATTGTTCTACATGCATTTCCTTTTCTTTAATGTAGTTAACAATCCGTTGGTACAATTAGTTTCTACAAGAAATCTGTTTGAACAATATAATATCAATTTTCTATACTTCAATAACCTGGTACTTGACGATCATACTTTGTCACCACCTTGCTAATACAAGTCACATAGTGAGAGAAAGCATTGTCACAAAAATTAACCACAACGAAGAAAATATTATTTATGAACTTCTGAACTTAACTTATTAATTTTTTAATTTTATATATTAGTGTACTTACAATAATTAATTAAGTACATTTACAACGGAGGTATATATTTTTTGAATTTTTTTTTAAAACGAGACTACACATAATGCAACAAATAATTTTTGTAAATTTATTAACTAATTTTTTTTTGTTAAATATATAACTGTCAAGAAGAAACTTCTGGGTTTTTATCAACATAAAATACTACTATAATAGTGTGGAGGAAGAATACAATAATTTTTTGAAAAAGTTTAAAATCTTGTAAGTCTACCATATTAAACCAGGTAAAAAAAAATCTTCAAAGCAACAACTATGAAAATCAGTTTATAACGATTTTCCTAGATCAAAATAGAATTTTGAAGATTTTTGTAAAATCATTAAAAACACCTTTAAATTCAGAACAAACATAATACAAATTATGAGTCGCAATTAAATCTTTCTTTAAGATATTCAAACTTAAAATAAAAAAAATTGGATATAATTTTTTAATATTTTCGGGGAAAAAAGTTCGGTTTAACTGATTTCAACAGTTTCCCAAACAGACCATATTTATAGTTGAACTGTTGTTACAAACGGTAATAATAGATTAATAATTTTATTGATATTGACCGTAGAGCGCCATATATGAAATTTTGAACAAAACTTAAAAAAATAAACACAAAACACAAATTTTTTTTTAACATAAACAATAGTTAATACATCTTGCTCACTAACACATCTCTATAATAAAAGAGCATGCAAAGTAAGTAAAGTAAATTGCCGCAACTTGCCAGTTGCAAATACCGTCGTTTAACCCTTAAAGCCTCAAGGTATTGATATTTTGTTATGTTCACCTGTATTTACATGTAATAGTGCTTATTTTTAATAATCGTTTAAAATACAATCAATCAGGGAAAGCAAGAGAGTGTTCTTTATTTTCATTTACCAATACTTTTGAAAGAAATTTCGATACAATAATTTAATGTAAGTATAAACTGGACACATAAATTGTTTATTGTTGACTTAACAACAATTATGTTCGTAATTTCAATAGTTATTTTGTAAATAATAATTAAACTCAAAAAAGCTGATTAAGAGGATTATTTTTAAATTTGTAAGTAAAGCTTAGTAAGACCGTATCAGAAATTATTACAATGGCTGACTCCAGTTGTCTAATTGATACTGTTAACCCTTCAGCACCAGGGACCGCATATTTGAGGTCTGGGTAGTTGTGAGCTTCAAGCGGCTGTATTTATAATGCAATCAGGGCGTACATCTCAAATTACAGGCACTGAAACGTAGTCAAATTTGATATGTATTTACTACTGATAGTGCTTGCTATGAGGCGGATGAAGTTTCCAAACTTAACTTTTTGCTATACCAATCTTTCAGATAGTGTACTTTGGGAATATTTCATCTTTTAGGGTTGGTACTTCGTAGCCTATTATATTATATAGTACGTGATTATTATTATATTGAAGAGAGAGAGAGAACGATTATACAGTCCCTGGGCTAAGATATGAGGATATTTATGAGAGCTTAAATTTTTTCTTTCGTTGTTAGCAGTGACACATTGAAATTTTTTTCTTCCCCCTTTTTCCACTACATCCTGTTATTTTTGTATTTGTAAAGTTAACTATTACTTGTAGCAAGGTAATGGTTTATTCAATAACAGAGCGGTTTGTTAAGTGAGGTGTCGCTAACCTTACTAATTCTTTTAAAGTCCTATACAAATTATTACAATTTTCAAACTGCATTGCTTAGCCAAATGTTACCCAATATACAAATTAAAAACAGGGTTTTTTCACAAAAATTATCTCCAAAACATGTTATGAACAATTTTACGCTTAAGTGAAATTTTAGCATGTTACAGTCGAAAATATGAAGTAGTAACCTACCAATTTTCGTACACACGAATATTTCACAAGCTGTAGCGACTGTACAGTGTAACCGATTTTCATGTTCTTATATTTACAAAACTGTACGTATTTATAAGAAGCAGCTGTAATTTTTTCATAATTTTTTATCAATAATGAACTTAGCTAAATGGATTCATTCAGGAGTGTGTTTTGACATCAAAATTTAACACTTGCACGAAATGCGGAGCAATGCAAAAGGGTTAAACAAACACTACAATGCATAAATGTCATTAAAATCGTTAGGATGTCTAACGTCTGTTCTTGAACCATGAGATGCACAAAAAAAATTGAAATTAATCCCATACTTTATTTCATTAAGCATTATTTTCTTCCATAATTTCATTCTTAAGTAGAATCTAGCATTGCACATATATTCTCGAGCAGAGATCCTGGTTCATTGCAATTTTTTAATTGAAAATTAAAAAATGAGCTACTGTGGTATAAGTATTGGTGATAATTCAATGATTCTTGTTAAATTAGAGAATGAATTTCCTCCATTTAACAGATATTATCAAGAGTGTCTAAATAAAAGAACAATTTTTCAATTTCAATAAAATAAGTTTCTGCAGAAAAGTTCATAAGAATCATTCATTTTTTAACGCAAGATCTTTATCTGAGTTTCCAAGATAATTTCATAAATATTTCTGATACAAAACATCATAAAGACTACAAAATGTTAATGAAATTGATTGTTATAAATAAATTAATATAATTGCGCCAAAAGTAAGATATGCAAAAACTTAACATCGCAGAATAAGATCTTTTAGAAAAATCTGAACAGCTTAAAGTTGCTTAAAGATAAAGACAGAAGACTCGTCGAAAAAACTCTAGCTCCGTCGTCAATGATTTATACAGATCAGATCCCACAATAAGAAAAATTATTAAGAAAAACATTAAGAATCTTAAAACCAAACCAAGAAGGATTTCTAAATTTGATTCAAGTGGTGGTCAAATGAGGCCGTAAAAAAATATTGTGCCAATTAATTCGCACAAGTCAGCAAATTGTATTATTTTACAAAACAATGTAAATTTTTGACAATAAGTTAATCATATAATTAGATATGATATCCAAAAGGACAAACTGAATTTTTTAATCAGGTAAGAATCATCTATTGTGTATTTGGTGGTTTTTTAATATATTATGAATTCCAAACAATACACAGGAAAATGTTTATAAACAAATACATAAATCACAAATATTATTCTGTATTTAGGTGTAATCGTATTCATTTTTAATAATAATTTAAATACAATTGATCAGGGAAGGCAATAAGAGTGTTATTTATTTATCGATAAAATTTTAAAGAAATTTTATTAAATTTAATATCGAGATTAGATAATAAAATAAATCTCTGGGTTAATATCAATTTTTTCGCAACATTTTAAAAAATTTATAATTAATGACAATTCTACAAAAACACGTTACATATTCTTAAAAACGGGCTTGAAGCTTTTTTTTGTTACGTACACGAAACGGATGAGGCCAAAAGGGTTAAACAGGTTTGTTTAAAATTTTCATCTGGTTATCATACAAACAGAATAACCGATATATACAAACGAAACCTTACGGTTGGCCTGGTTCATTGTTTACACTATTCCATGCAAATGAATTTATACAGTATAGTAGTAGATATATATACTAACTACCCAGGCTATATTTATATAATAATAATATCTCATTACATTACAGAGATTAGATATACCATAATCTAATACGGCTGATGTCGTTATACACTGTGTACCAAAAAGAATAACCCGATTTTATATAGATTATTTATTAAGAAGAATGGCTTAACACCAACAAATTACATACTAAATTACTCACAAAAGACATAAGTTTATGAAAATCTATCATAAATGTTCAATATGTCCTCCATTGGCTGCACGGACGACATCTAGCCGATAGCTGAATTCATCCCAAACTGAGCCGTAAGGTGTCTTCTGTCACTGAAGCTACAGCAGCTGATATTCTGTTTTTTAGTTCATCAATGTCACGAGGTAAGGGAGGAACGTAAACAAGTTGTTTAACATATCCCCACAGGAAAAAATCGCATGGTGTTATGTCAGGGGACCTAGGAGGCCAAGAGTGTAAAGCCTGGTCTCACGGTCCAAAGCAAGGTTGTTTATGGACCCTACTTTTTTGAGGAACAAACCATAACAGAACAATCATATCTTGCAATGCTACGGAACTGGTTATTCCCACAACTTATTGACTCTGATAATTTCATCTATCAGCAAGATGGAGCACCACCGCACTGGCACAACAACATGCAGTTTCCTCAATGACAACTTGCCTCAACGTTGGATAGGGCGTACAGGACCGCGAGACCAGGCTTTACACTCTTGGCCTCCTAGGTCCCCTGACATAACACCATGCGATTTTTTCCTGAGGGGATATGTTAAACAACTTGTTTACGTTCCTCCCTTATCTCGTGACATTGATAAACTAAAAAACAGAATATCAGCTGCTGTAGCTTCAGTGACAGAAGACACCTTACGTTCAGTTTGGGATGAATTCAGCTATCAGCTAGATGTCGTCCGTGCAGCCAATGGAGGACATATTGAACATTTATGATAGATTTTCATAAACTTTTGTCTTTTGTGAGTAATTTAGTACGTAATTTGTTGGTGTTAAGCCATTCTTCTTAATAAATAATCTATATAAAATCGGGTCATTCTTTTTGGTACACATGGTATTATAATACCATAAATAATAATGGATCATCAGCTCTTTATTATTATTATCATTATTATTATTATAATAATACTAACTTAACTATCTTTAGCATAACTGTATTATATTATTATTATTACAAGAATAATAGAATATGGACAGCCATCCTAGGAAATAAAAATTAAAAATGGATAAATAAATCGATGAAACGATAAACAAAGAAAAAGGCGCTGAGCATCCATCAAACAGCAAAATGATATATCATTAACAATACAGATACAATAATAATAATTATTATTTTAATGACTATTAGTTTCCATTTAAAACTAAAACAAATTACAACAATAATACTAATAATAGTAGTAATAATAATAATATAAAAATAAATAAATAAAAGTATTTAAGATTTTGCGATTAATAATTTTGCCCATTAATAAACAGTACATAAGTTCCCTTAATGATATATAGTAATATCATCCATCACTTCTGTAAAAAACGAATATTTGATAACCGATAAGTTTTGATCCGGACGATTGACGGTAACTGTAATTGAATATTTACGATAATTTTGATACCCCTTTTGTCATTACTTTTGCTTGGCAATATTAATTACAATGATAAATCACGATACTTAATACTAAATAACCACAGAATGCTTTTTTTTTTTGTTAACTATTCGACGACGACCGACAGACACGAGAGAGAGAGAGAGAGAACGCGATCCGCGATACACGAAAGAGACATCCAGCCCGAGGTGTCTGGATGACTGGATTTTTTTTTTTTTTTTTTTGGTTTTAGTTGAACGCGCGCGCGTAAGTTACTAGCAGACGACGAGACGATGACGACGACGACGAGAAGATGAGACGCGACTGTTGTAGCAGCTAATGTTGCCCCCCCACCCCCCTCCCAAAAAGGCCTCTTGCCAGACCCTCCCCACCCACCCTCCCGTTGATGTTGCTGCTGCTGCCAACACGATTAGAGACCCCGTTGTGGAGCTGCAATGGTTTCACCCACAACACTCCACATAACCTGCAACAGATTAAAAAAACAATCAAATGTTAGGATGTCTTAAAAGTACAATGATATATTTGTACAGCTTCTTATTATCTTCCACTTTTATTTTTAATTCTTTTCCATTCATATACGAGGCGTATTCAGAAAGTAATTACAGTTTTTAAAAAAAACAATTTTTTTTCAACACAATTTTATTTCTACATGAAAGCCCAAACCTTAAACTATTTTTCGACATAGTTTCCACCGATGTTCAAACACTTCTTGTAGCAGGTGATCAATTTGTCTATACCCTCTTCGTAGAAGGTTCCCGCTAACAAATGTAGCCACGACTCCATGGCAGTTTTCACATCATCGTTGGTTTCAAAGCGTTGGCTGCCTAGCTCGCGCTTCAGGTGCAGGAGCAAGTGGTAGTGAAATTTGTTGGAAATCGTCAAATAGCGTTGTCATAGTGAAACGTCTATTCTCTTGGATTTTTTCGTCAACTGCTCTTACCAGACCAGATCATCGGTGATGAGAGAAGGCCGACCGCTCCGATTCTCATCATGCACATTTGTTCGACCGCCATTGAACATTCTAACCCACTTTCTCACCATTCCTTCACTCATCACGTCTTCCCCATAAACATCTAGAAGTTGACGATCAATTTCGGCCGGTTTCACATTCCTTGCGTTCAAAAATTTTATTACAGAACGAATCTCACAATCGGCGGGATCACTTATTGTCTTAAACATTTTGAACCTTCAGAGAAAACTGAAAACACAAGGTAGAACAACTACAATGGCGTGAGTCGATAGCCAGTGAACAAGGACGACTAGTGCGCATACGTGGAACACCGATTGCAGCGCTACAGCGGCAGTAGAATGAAATGGTACTTACTTTCTGAACACGCCTCGTATTATTATTTTTAGTAACAAAACATCAGACGAACATACCAATTATCTTATCTTTATCATATTGTATTAGATAGCTAAACTAAGCACAGTAGAAAAGCATAACTTACTTTAAATAAAAGTCGTAATTTTTTAAATTTTCTATTACTTCAACTACTTATGTGTATGCCATAAAATTTACATTAAGATACAATCTTAAAAAAAAATTTTTACCACTAGAGCAACCCTTATGTCCCCAGACGTTCCACTTATTCCAACTTGTAGAGGACAAAAAAACTGTACTTGAGGCAATTTTAATCAAAATCATAGAAGCGGTTTTTGAGAAATAATTGCAAAAAGTGAAATATTGTACGAATTACTACTACTTTTTTGGTTGACAGATTTTGATGAAAATTTTCATGTCTGGTCTCCTCGTGATACCTCACTTAAGTTATAAGTTTCAGTTTTTGAGTAATTTTTTTCACACAAGACAATTTGGAACATGTTTTTGAGCTCAAAGGACCTGAAAATATGCTATTTCTGGTGAAAACTAAATTCCACACACAAACCAATCCATAACAACATATTTTTGGCTCAGGAGAATGGGAAAAGAAGAATTTCTGGAGAAAGATCAATTTCACACACAGACCAATACTTACATGTTTTTGGGTTCAGGATACATGTAAATTTACTTCCGTATTATTTTTTTTTTTATGTTCTGTTTTTAACCCCATAAAAGGTTGGTGACAAAATATTATGTCAGAGGCATTGTACAAGAAAAACACCAATGATGTAATATTACGGTTCTTTCAAAACACGAACTTATTTTTGCTTTAGAACGTAATATTTTTTCACCTACAGCTGGCAATGCATACCAGGTCTTGTAGTTCTGTTTTCAACTGTGAACTCTAGTAGTGCTTTTGTTTAATGCCAATCTTTCCACATTCAGTAACAGTTCCAAGGCAACTAGTTGTTATTTCAGACATATAACCTACCTAAGGTTGTCCGTTGTTAGCCGCGTGCTTGTATTAGTTTTAATATTACTATTATTTTTATAGGGTTAAAATAATTACAATAATAGTTTTTAAAAATTTCCTAAATCTATATATATAAAATTTGATGTATGTGTGTGTGTGTGTGTGTTGATGTTCCCCTTCATCTCCTAAATTACAGAACCGATTTTCATGCAGTTTTTTTTATGTTGTAACTATGATGCCGGTGCAGGTTTCAGGCTATTGAAACCCTTAAAAAATTAGCCCTAAAAGGTTAAAAATAATGTTTATATCCTACATCAAGGCTTTTATGAGGTTAGATAAAAAAAAATGCTAGCAGCGAAATCTACCGAATATTTTGTGAACTATGTAGTAAAACATCGAGGTTATGTTTATGTATGTGTACTTTCAGTGATTTTTCACGACTAGAATCATTTATATCATATTTTAAAAAAATGCGATTACACCATTTTTCACGTGCAAAGCCGCGACGGGGCATGCTAGAATACTTATAAAAATGTCATAATAAACAATAAAAAAATAAAAAATAATTATTCAGCGGGAAAAAATTAAGCAAAATAACATTACTTTGGGCTTAAAAAATCAACCATTAAAGAATTACATAATTATCAATACTTTAGTACTTAACATATGTATATAAATTAATTTAAATTACCAATAGTTAATGTTTTTTCAATAATTTCTCTCATAAAGTAAAAATATCAATTGTTATGGAAGTTACTTTATAACTGGAGTAGACTGAATTATTTTTTATTGGTCTTTACTCATTTTTGATCAGTTAATTTTATTCTGTTTATGTAGAAGTTCTATCTAGTAAAAGGTCAAATTTTTATAAAACTGGCTTGTAAATGGCTGACTCTTCAGCAATTAAAAATCCAAATAAGATGCCTAAGCCAGGCCAGTACACAACTGGTGGATTAACTTGTAGTACAGAAAATAACAAAACAGATTTTATTAACTCCTTACCGGTTTTTGCCGGAATATTCCGACGTACGAGAAGTGCATAAAAAGGGCCATTGACGGAATATTCCGACGATAGGTTTTGTCCAGTTTTAAAACGTCCGTTGTCGGACTATTCCGTTTTAACTGTTTCGTATCTTTGTATAGCTATTTTAGTTCTATGTTCTAACACTTATAGCGCTAGTAAATATTTTTGTAGAAGTCTATTTTCGAAATAACGTTGCTATTCTGCTATGGGTACTTGGACAGTATTATGTTAGTGTTAGCCAGCCGACTTGTTTACTATTGTAAAGAGTTATGTTGACATGTCATTTTCTGTTAAATGCCTTATTATGGTTTATAATAGTGTAGGGTGTGTATTATAGTGTCTAATAATAGTGTAAAAAATTTAGTTTTTTCACTTTTTATAATTATAATCTTCTATTTGAATAAATTTACTTTGGTATGTCGCTTTTCGTAAATTATTGCTTCCTAAAGAGCTATGACAGGTTAGGTATCCATTTCTTATTATTGTAATAACATCTAATCTGCATGCAAAATACCAGTGTTTGTTACTTAATAAGTCATAACTAGGATATACACAACTTTCTATGCAATAAAAAAAATAGAGCAACTTAGTATCGTTTTCTGAAAAAAAAGAAACCGGTAAGGGGTTAAATATATCTATTTAATATTTTACAAACAAAACCAAACCTTAATGTATAGTGAATGGTTTTTTAAACAAAATAACACATCTAACAATGAACCAAACATTATCCTTTGATACAAAGTTAAAACTATTACTCATAAATTCATTAACACCAGATATTATATATACAGCATTCAACTTCGGGGAACACTACCAGCAGAAGTAACATAGAGGTAATTTAAATGTTCCAGAATAAGGTTCTTCAGGCTATAACAAGTGCGCCATGGTTTGCAAGGAATGCAAAAATACATTACTGCAACCTTCCTGATGTAATAGACGAGGTCAGACGTAATTTCAAAAGATTTGTTTATAGTTTATTTTTAAAAACTGATTAGAAATAATGTTATTTAATAAAAAAAATAAATAAATTCATTAAAAACCAGATATTATAAATATAATAGCCAAATCATAATTTTTCTTATTACAATGTTTTAAATAATAGTTGAAATCCTCTCCAGTTTAAGTGAATTTTTAATTATTTTGTATTGGTTCAAACAGTTTCTCTTAATAAAATTTTTTATTGCGTATGAGTGGCACAGTGAAATATGTTTTACTTTTCGCACGTTACATTACATGAAGACCCATACCCACACATTAACCTATCCTATTAAGTCATGAATAACTTTTCTTCAGGTTTGACTGTTTGCAACTGTGTTATTTTTCAGACCAGCACCACCAATGTTATCTGCGATTGCAAAAGAGAGGATATTTAAATATTCCTGTGGTGAACAAACTGCCGGTGGCTGCTGACCATGACATATTAATATCATTACCTTGCCCCTCTAATGAACATTTTTAAACCTTTCTTTGTAAATATATTTCGAATAAAGTAGTAAAAATTTTGTTCAGTCTGAAATTTTATAGGAGGGTTACAGCTGTCGAGATAACCTGGTTTTACATTCAACAGCAATGCAAATACTGCTAATGCACACAAAGAGAAGGTGACACATGAAAAAGAGTGATTCAAAAATGAACTTGACTGGGAATTTAATCAGGGACCCCTGGCGTAGAAGCCAGTTGCGCTAACCTCTACACCACTTGAAACTTTATTAACACTTTCAGGACAGCACCCGTATACGATACGGGCGCCTATTTCACTTGGTTTTATATCCATTAGCTCGTATTGTATACGATTGCCATCTATGCTGTCACTTAATTTAGTTCATTCTGAATCTAATAGAGTACACTCATAGTTCTAATGTTGTCAGATTATTGAATATATATACTTTAACAGCATTGATGTTATCGAGTGTGAGCAAGCGATCTGCCAGTACTTCTGCCCGTTGTTGTTAGTTATTAGTTGTTATTATAATACTTAAGTTTTTTTTAAATTTTACTTAAGAAATAAAAAAGTAAATTGGTTATTAGAAATAGGTAATTAGTTGGTAAGAATTTAACTCATAATTAATTTTATTAATCTTATATATTATTATCATTATATGGTGAAACATTTTTTAAATTCAAGAAAACATACCTCTCTTCAGTCAAACGTCATTATCATTATAATGCAAGTAATCCTAATCTTATTAAATGAAAAGTAATCTACTAATTATGATCTTAAATTTAATCTTTACTTTTTGAATTTATGACCAAGGGTTGACTTGTTACAATTTTTTAAAAATCCCCGAAAAACGGCAGTCCACGGGCAAAACTACAAAAAAATGTCAGTCTTCAAAGTGTTAAGACCAATAAACCATAAGTGGTCTTGAAGTATTCTTTATGAGTTCATTCTCAAATTAATAAAACATTTTTTCAGAGGATATTATTATTGTTCAAGACAAATCATGTTCTTGCAGTTACGATTAAATGAGCAACACTACCTCACCTGGCATTCTTAATTAAAAATTTCAATTTCTTTCACCAGTGTGGTTCTGAATTTAGTAAAAATGGCTCAATACAATTTTAAAGTAGTACAGCGCCCTAATGTTAGCATTTAAGAGAGCACCTTAGCCGGAATACAAGTACATTAGGCCCCTCTTAACATGTTAAAAAACCTAGGGCCGAATGATACCAATAGGTGTCATATAGACTTTACGTTTTTATAGCTTTCGTTCAATTGACAACACAGTGGCAGTGTTAGTAAATCAGGCATTCAGACTGATCTAATAAGCACTACAGTGAAAGTCATCTTTAGTTACCTACAATTTTAAAACTGTAGTCTATTCCAACTTCCTAAGGCGGTGTGTATAAATAATTCTACGGATTTACTTCTTTTTACCAAGAAAAGTTAAGAATAAATTTTTACAATATTTCTTATGTAGTCCTTTAGTAAGTTATATAATAATAATAAATGTACTATTATAATCACTTTCATGAAATAATTTTTCGCGAGTAAAAGTACATTTATTTCTTATTTTTCTGTGTACAGTAGTACCTCAATAATTCGGCCCTCGAAAATCTGGACCCTCCAGTAATCCGGCCCGATTCTAAATTTTTTTTTTGTTTAACGTCCGACTGTTCTGTAATTACTGCTAATGCAGACGGTGAAGGATGAAATGATTTTTTGTAACTTATGAAAATATGCCGTGCCTGAGTGGGATTCGAACCCAAGACCGCATGATGAGAGGCAAGCACGTTACTAACTACGCCAATGCGGCCAAGGTTTTAAATTCATTACAATTTAGTCTCTTGATGGTCCAGCTTTTTCGTAAATCCGGCCTGCCGGCCGCCCATATAAACCAGATTATCGAGGTCTTACTGTATTTTTCTATTTAGGATTGCACTTAAAAAGTAATTTTCATTAAATTTTTAAGTATAAATTTTGTAGAAACTAGACAACAAACGCATATAATAATACCGTGCTATATTTAGCTGGTGAATAGACGAACAAACAAGTAAAATCGTTCGCGATACCAGATGACACCTATCGGCTCATGGTGTTCACTTCAATGGCAGATTGGAATTGTGAAGAATCTATGATTCTAGCCTCTGGGCTCAACGTGTTAATGAACAGTCACTTTTACCACAATTATTGTACCGATTGTATGTATTAGTATCCAGTTTCTAAAAGATGCGTTGGCATTATTTCTTTAACTACAATTTCTCCTTTTTATAAACCAATGTTTTGTTTGGCATCCATTTAACGGTTCTTTTACAAAGTCTTTTCAGAGCTACTTATTCCGCTATTATGAACGTTCAAATATCAAAGCACGCTCCCGAATAAATTCATTCTAATTTCATTATTGAAACAGCTATTTTTTTTTTTGTAAGTACGGATATTTTGAATATACTAACATAAAAATCGGTTACGCCTTCCGTACACTAGATGGCACTAATTATTCGCGGGCACAAAAAAGTGTAATTACTTCATATTTTTTGCTGTAAAGTGCTGAAATTGGAATTTATTATAAAATTGTACATACCACATTATGTAGAAGACAGTTTCGTGAATAAAATGATGTATCTCATTACTATTTTGGGTAAAATTTGGCTGAATAATAGTAGTTTAAAATTTATAACATTTTTCCCACGCAACCTAGCCAACTGCTTTGTGTTGAGAATAGTAGAATTCTTCCTCCGCTTCTAAATGTCAATAGTAGGTTATTACACTCATAGTTATGGTGAATAACACAAAAAAAAAATAGCAGTAGTAACAGGACGTCCGGGGTTAGAGTAGAAGAAAAGGTTCAAATGAAACGGGTGGACCAAGACAAAATACATTTACGCCCCATAAATATTCGTATTCTTATTCCCCTTTGGTTTTATAAGCAACAACCTTTGTTACGCTATAACTAGACTCATAATAAAAAATTGGGAAACAGTTTTACCAACTCAAATATGAAATATTTCCAAGTTTGAGATAGAGGAGACACAGAAGTTAAGTTGGCCAATCGCCTGTCTCCCTACTGTTCATACTAATCTCAGTACATCGTGTAAACCAGGCGATTTTTAAAAAAATCGTAGGACCAATTTTTGAGAAAATCGCAAAAAAGTGAAAAATTACACGAATAAACTACTACTTCCCGTTGACCGATTTTGATGAAAATGTTCGTGTCGGGTCCGGTAGTGGTATGTAACTTAAGTTTCAAGTTCGTGTGATGTTCCATTCTTGAGATATTTTGTACACACACACAGACCAATCGCTAAATACATATTTTTTGGGTTCCGGGGGTCTGAAAACGTGTAGATCTGGTGAAAACTCGATTTCTTAAAATCGACATGAAAACAATACTTTCTTTCCTATACATCCATATAGGCAAGAGAAAGTAAAAAAAAAGAGTTCAGAAAGTACTTGACAGACAGATGTTAAAAAGGACACTTTCAAACTTACATACAGATCAATGCCAGTTAAAATATCGCTCACGAATGTTTGCTACAATTATATTCTTCCTAATTACAGACCGAAATGTAGCAAAACATTTTAGCTAATCAGTTTTAAATGCAACAGATACTTTATTTAACTGAAGCCGAACAAATACTGTACAACACATTAAATAAAGAAATAAATAAATGAAACACTTTCAACTCAATATTAGATTATATTCAATTATTGTCAGACAATGTTCAGAGTTAAGTTAAAAAATACCTAATACTATGAAAAGTACCAAATCTTTTAGCCATCTTGTTTCTACACAGGCTTATTTTAATAAATTACAAATGAAACTGAAAATAATTTTCACGTAAAAACCGATACACATACACGAATTAAAAAAAATTATTTTAATTTAACAAAAATGGTCAGAGTATTGATCAGACATCGCACAAGTCAACTGAGAACCATTTCTCAATCGATTCTAGAAAATGCGCAGTCAATGTGTAAATTTTAAAGCACGAATAAAAGAAAACAACAAAAGTATACTGTATCACGGTAAAAATTACATTTTTAAACATTTTCTGAATTGTGAGCCACCGTTGTCAGTCATTAGCAGAGCAGGAATTATAGACAAAAATAACTAACCGGCAGGCACTATTCAGACACCGTACATAGTGGAGAGTCGTTCAGCCAGCTGCACAGGGAATTGGTCTGCAAACCTCTTCCAATTTTCTTCACCGACTTGATTCTTGAATCCATGCAGGATCTGTAAAAATTAAAAACTGTATGATGAAAAGCAACTAAAGGAGATAACCCCTTATTTTTTTAAAGAGAAAAAAATTGTTATACCGGATGATTCAAAACTACACGGCAATCTCTTGGGATCTCATTCTATAGCTAAAAATACGAAAAAAAAAATCATATAAACATATGCCTGAAAAGACTTAGTTAGCGAGTTACGGCTAGCGAAAAATTTCACCTAGAACTCTGTACCCTCGGTGAAGTAAAAGGCCGTATAAAAATGTTAAAGGTAGTTACAAAGATACAAATACGAATGTTTCTTATGGTTTTTTTATCTGAAAAATTGAATAAAATTGGTTCCAGAGATGTAAATGCAATACTTTCAGAGATATCTTGCATAAAAAAACAAGAATTGGTGCAAAGAAATAACACATTTTTGTGTTTAACATAAAATTACTTCCATAAATGGTAAATAAAGGTGTACTTTTTCTTAAATAAATTTGTAAAAAATTTAATTCTGAAAAGATTCATGTGAATTACTCAGGAAAAAAATGAATAATAGATATTGAAATTTCTCTATTTAAAATCAAAACAGACGCACATTCTTAACTGCATAAAATATTAACTAATATCTAAGTTGGGAGTAACTAATATCTAAGTTGGGAGTAACAGCTGATCATTTATTCAAAACTGAACATTAAAATAAAATGTTTTAATTTTAAATAAAGGCTAATAGCAGACGCTGCATTACCGCACCGGTCAGCCTTCATCGACCCGGAGGGAACCGCCTTGGCCGCGCTATCAGCAGACGGCCTATGCTAACCCGACACTGCGGGGCCCTGGGGGGCACCACTGCCACGCTGCAGTGGGAACCCAACTGCCGCTGAGGGAAGGCTTGAATCCGGTGGCCGAGGAGTCACTCTTCGGGCTCCGCTTCCACCACGCCGGCTCGCCAACAACGGCCCTTTTCAGGGCCACCAATTTTCCAAACAAGGTTTTGCTACGTGTCATCGGCACTACGATCTTTCAGATTATGTGTTTGTATGCAATGTTGCTCGTGTTGTGAGTTCAGTCATCAGTGTTGTGTGTTTATATTATTTTGAAAAATGTTAATGGAAGAAATTATTTTTTAAATATTAAGCGATTATCTGTCCTGTGTTCTGTGGCGAACTATCTGAAGAGTTAGGTATAGGCCTATTCTGAATCAGAATATACTCAAGAAAACTTTTACGTGTTTTTTTAAAACAAACATTTTTAAAGATTAAACTTCCACAGCGCTTAACTCGTGTAATTTTGAACTAAAATAAATTATTTTACATCAAAATTCTCAGAATTTTGTGCTTTATATCACTCTGTATCAAACTAAAAATGTATATTTTCATACTTTCGGTCCCTTTTCCTCTGATGGGTCTTATTTTAAGATAAGCTGCTTTTATCACAACATCCTCGTATAAAGACTGGCTCTCTTGGGTAATCATATTCCAATGCATTTCTTTTCTTAAGTTCTTCACTCATATTTTGGGCACCTTTAACTGCTAGTTTGAGTCGCTGACTGTCTAAATTTAAGCTCCCTGATGAACTTTCCACACAATTTCAAATCTAACTTTTTATAAACGTCCACTTTACAACTAAATCCATTATTACACAATTTTACACTATCCAGTCTCACAAAAGGCTGGGTATTTTCAACCCTGTTGAAACTCATTGTATTTACAAATGTCTTTCTCCAAGTCTTCTCCCGAGTGTAGGGCGAGCAAAATTTTTGTGAATATCTTGCACTGCATTGCATCTTTCCCGTGGCTGTTGCTGGGTCTGCTATCGGAAGCCACCCCTGGCGATGGGGACACTTGTCAACTCTGTTGGAGAGTGCTGAGGAAATAAAATACTCAGGGTGGATAAAAAGCAGTGAAGATGGTCAACGGCTCCTAAGGCGGACATGGAAGACATTTCTAACGCAAGGAGACGGAAGAGCCTAGAGCGACATCTTTAAGGAACTGTCCTGCAGGCTCATATGCAGTCATGTGGCAATCCCATTAACGAGCTTAATCTGCGCAGCGCTCGTAACGCGGCCAGAGGATTTTCTTAAATACTGGCAAACCTCATGATGCCTCGGATGATGGACCAGGATTAACAAATAATTTAATCAGGATACTGCATTCATAACTACTACAATTGCCAATTTTTTTATGTTTGTAAACCTGATTTAATTAAGGCTTAAAATTTCTTACCGTACATTGGAATTTATATAAAATATTTTTACAGTGGTTTCAGTTTCTAGTTTGATTATAGGTCGTATGTTTCTTACAGAGTAACAGAAACAATACTCCCTTAAGAACCTTTAAAGCACCTAACGACAAAAAAATTAATTTGAAAAAATTTTCTCTTCCCGCTCCTCTTAACAAAAACATGCAAATGGATAAATGAATAAAATCTCACCTTAATGAACATATCTTTTAAGTCTTCTTTTGGATTCATCCACGACGCAACAGCATCACAGAAGAAAATGAAGTCGGGTACAATACCGGCTGGATTGACCGTGATCATCTGACACATACCACGGAACGCAGAATCCTTCTCTTCATTGTCTCTTATGTTACGAAGAGACATACACCTACACAAGATCGATTTTAATCAACGTAAAGGAAAGAAACACTTTCGCATTTATAGAAAGAAATCAATAAAAAAAATTCATTCATGAAACGACGAATCTCATGGCTGGTGGCAATTTTTAAAAAGGCTTACACCATTGACCTATGGCAAAAACCATAAATAACTTCTGTATCTACTGTTTAAAAGGAATCAAACGACACTTGTTTCCAAATTCTGAGTGAATTAGTGACTTCCAGTTTTAGACCACTTCCAGTGAAAACCAGAACTTCAAACCTAATGATTTCTTTATCTACTACTTTAAAAAAAAATCTAATGACACTTTTTTTGTAACCAAATTCCAGTTTATATTTCTGGATTCCCAATTTTGAGCCCCTTCTGGTCAAAACCGGAACTTCAAACCTAATCTAAAGTTCACTAACTTTTTGTGTAATTACAAATTTGAAAATCACTTGTTGTTATCTCTTGCAGTTTCCGACATCTGGGTGTGATGGACGGTCATAGTAAAATGATAAGATGCAAATTTTAAAAATTGCCACCAATAATTGTAGCGTAACTTCACTTTTATGTAATAAATTTACACATAAAATTACTTTCTTTAAATAGAATCGTTAACAACTACAGAAAAGCACATTTTTCCACTTAGAAATTATAAAAACAGTTATGTACTCATTATAATCAGATAGGTTCTAAACAGAAGAGTTTATTAAGTTTTGTCATAAGCAGAAACAAGTAATAAAATTAATCAAAATGAACACGGCTCTGTCTAGAGATGTAAACAAAATGAAAAACAAATTAATGATGGAATTTCATATCAAGATTAATTTTTTCAATTGAACACAAACAAGGCAGAGGAGCAACATTAACCAACATGCAGTACACTAGCAATGTGTTAAACGTGTACAGATTTTATAGAATTATATAGTGTGTAGACATGATGAATAACTCTTCACTACTACATTATATATAATATATTTATATATAATAAATAACATAAAATAAACCACACACATAATACAGATATGCGTTAACTTCAAAAACGAGAATAACGTTTATAAACCCTTATCGGTATACCTTTCAGCTGTTCGTAATTACAAAATTACTTTATCAGCGTTTCAAAATTGCGGAGAAACCTTTCTTAAATTAAATAATATGACTTTCCACCCGTATGAAAACGAGATAAAATATCTTCGGTACGTTTTGAAACGTGAGCGTACAAAACTCACTACGCCCAACGAAACGTACACACACTAAAATAAAATAAAATTAATATTATAGAAAATAATATTAACAAATTATCAGCTTATAACAAAAATTGAGAACATGACTGAGTTTGGTGAAACACAACTGCTATGTAATATAGTATAATTGTTTTAACCCTTCTGCTATGGCATGTTCTTCATCATATATAGTGAATGTTCAAATGTCAAAACACAATCCCAAATTAATTCATTTATCTAAGGTCATTAGTGATAGAAAATTGTGTAAAAATTACAGGCATTTTATACAATACGTAAGGTTATTTTAATTTTAAAAATATAAAAATGGTTGCGTTTTTTGCTAGCTACAGTGGGCGAAACACTTCCGCGCGTAAAAATTTGTAGGTTACTTTAAATTTTTGGCTGTAACGTGCTAAAATTTAAGTTTATCATGAAATTGTATAGAACATAATTTGTAGAAGACATTTTTGTAAATAAAACTATGTTTTACAATATAATTTAGAGTAACATTAGCCCTAATAATTACAGTTTGAAATTTGCACTGAGCAAAGTGGGAACAGAATCTGTGATATTCGAACAGTGCTGCGCTGTCAATCTTGCCATTCCCCACCCTCTTGTTCACAATATGTATGTGAATAGCATTGACACTGAACACATATAGTGTTACAAACACACATACAAAATTATGAAGTAGTGGTAAAAGGATACAGTTTGTAATAGGCCATGAAACAGGTAGAGGGAGCTTTGACGAAAAGGTTTGTTTCGTAGCATCTACGCATTATTCTGATTTAGTAGGTAGTTCTATGAACCTTATAGATGAAATATTCCGTAAGTTACATTGTCCTGACGATAGGAAGACTTCAAAAGTAACTTGGCAACTAACAACCTCGCTATTGATACATTTTCATTGTTTTATATGAAATTATAGCCATTCAAGGCGCGTAATTTCATATGTGAACCGAACAAATCGCTTCAAAAATACGTTTGCTAAAAGCTTTTAAAGCTCATAACTACCACGGCAACTGAGATTGCCTCCTGTAGCAGAAGGGTTAACCACACTTAATATTCATAAAAATCATATCAGAAAACCCGTGTGACCAACATAAACATAAATCCAAACCCGTAACATAACTGCTACCCTACAATGTTTACAAGTCTCCCGTGTTTTGGGAAAAGGATGTATGTGAAAAAATCGGTTTTTTTTATTTACATTTCTAAGGTAATTTTTTGCGTTTTTTTCAAAAATCCTATTGCCAAGTCTGTACGAGTTATAGTTTTCAAGATACAATTATGGCAAAAAGCTGTATGTAGGTCTATTTTGAGAAATTTTAAAGGCAAAATGGTGTATGTGTTAATAAATTGGTAATTAAAGATTGGCACAAAGATGTATGAATTCTTTTCACCATTTTTTCCTTCCTAAAAACACTGAAAATTACATTGCTATAAAACGGGAATATGATGTATGTGCGATTAATACTTTTTACTTTAGTAAACTGTGTTGTTAAAATAGTTTTAGTCAATGGTAAAAGGGATTAAATGGCTTATGCTTCTTTTTGGTATGTTTTATAATCATTTGCATTTAGAGAAAGGCACACGGCAGAAAAATGTATGCTGAAATAATACCTTCTGCCTATGAAATGCTGAAAATTAACTATCCAAAACAAACATAGAAAAAGGTGTATACCATATTTTACGTTATGTTTACTGCTGCTCATGAACAGTCATTCCATAAGGCAAAAAGGTGTATGAACTTAATACACAGTTTTGCCGCTCATATACAATGAGATTTTGTTTTGGTGTTAGTTTCAGATTATGTCCAACCTTAGGCTGTATATTCATACAGCCTAAGGTAATCTATTCTTCTATTCATGCTAAGGCAAAAAGGGGTAAATAGACTTTACAGCTTTTTGCCAATAGACTGCGTTCGATGCAATTAATGAAATGGCTGTAAACAGTGGGTACACCTTTCTGCCATAGTTTCACTCATTTTTTTTTTGGATTTTTTCCCATTACGGCAAAATGGTTTAACTGAGTTTTTAGGGTTTTAACAAGTATTTACAAATTTTTGACTATGTAGTCATAAACAGAACATTAAAAACTATAACAATACATAAAGTACTCAATTAGAAAGTAATTTACAACAAAACGGCCGCAATTTAAACTTTGAATGCAATTTCTGAAAAGTTGTGTTTTTGGGATACACCTTTTTGCCTTTTTAGGGGAGAAGCGCGAGTAGTGGTAGTACTGATTGGTGTGCATCAGTGCAGTATACACTTCACTGCGGTATTGAGTGCAGTTGTGTTCATGTAAAATGCCTTATTCAATTCCAGAGAGGATCGCTTTAGTTCAGGCCTAAATTCGTTTTCAATCATATGAAGAAATACGTAAAGTATTTGTAGAAAAATGTCCTCATGTAAGTAATCAGCAAAGAGTAGTATACACCATTTAGTTCACTGGGATGTATTATTATCATTAAATGTCCTGAAAACCAAGTCTTTCTAGTTTTCCTAGTAGTAATTTAATTTCCCTGTTAACTCTTTGAAGAACATGGAAAAAATCCCATAGGAGGGATATCAGATCGCCATTCACATGCTGAACCCACAAGGCAAATTTAAACTATCGAAAACAGATTGAGGTTAACAATAATTTCACACATGATATTGTTACACCACTCTTAGCGGCATGTTCAGGTACTATTTTAAGGTGGTTACGGTGCACAGCTGCTGCTACAGAAATATTTAAAAAAAATTTTAAATGTAATAATGTAACCATGTTAGAGAAGAAAAATTCTCTAACATCGAAATTGATATGAGAAAGAGAAGAGCGAAATTCTACGGACACATACAGAGATTACCGACACACAGATTAACAAGACAGATTCTCAATCAAATTACTAAGTGGCAATCAACAACAAACTGGGTAACACAAACCAAAGGTGATCTACAGAAGGCGAATATTGAAACTGAGGAAATTTTCGACAGATACCTTTAGAAGCAAAATCAACAAATGGGAAGTTACACTAAAGCCATACAGGTAAAAATGGGATGAGGAGCGCAAAAAGCAACACAGCATAAGAATGAAACTGTATTGGCAAGATAAGAAAAACAAAATGAAGCATTTGCTTAGCATCTTCCATTTCAAGGGAGTATTCGCAAATAATAATAATAATGTAATCACTTGTTAATGGGGGGGAATGGATACAAAGTGTTAAAAAAGATTTAGAATTGGCAAAAATCACCAAAGAAGAAATTCTCATGAGACAATTTTAGAACAAAAGTTATTTAGTTTATTTTAGAACAAAAGTTTATTTTAGAACAAAAAAATGGGAGGTTAAACCAGAGACAAAAGCTCCAAGAACCGGAACAAGGTGGAGTGAACAGAGAAAAGCTGAATTCTCACAAAGAATGAAAAACTGGTGGGCGGATAAAAAGGACAAGAAATCCCAAAAACAAACCAGATTTACTTAGCATCTTCCACTTCGGGAGCTTTACGACTAATAATAATAATAATAATAATGTAATCATTGCTCCTTTGAATCCCACTATTGAGATGGTTACATAGTTGTAGCTGTTGCCCTTCACAAAGATAATTTAAGTATTAATTTTACAGTTGTAGTGGCATTCTGTGACACTGTAATGAGATATTTACATATAACAGGCATCAAGTATCTACAGATGTATGTTGGCATACACATATAAACTAATATAGAACACACAGGTTCAGAGACTAAAAAAAATATGTTTTGAAACAAACATTTTGTTATTTCAAACAATATTTCTCTGATAACATTCTTTGACTAATTTTATTTTAGTACATCCTAAATTAGATGCCTAATAAATTAGAAAATATTTATAAAAAACCGTGCAGAATAATAAGCAGTCAGAAACGTAAAAAAAGGGCACACAAAACCACTCATTTATATAACTCGGCACTGACCAACTTTTACAAGAATAAAAAAGAACAATAGGCATGATGACTAATTTTCAAAAACTATTCTATGATATTCCTTTATATCTAGTTTAACCATAAAATGTAATATTTCTGTAATAACCAGCGGTTTATTTAGAAAAAGTGCGATTTTAATTTCTAAGTTAAATTTTTGCGCCAAAACGGTTGGCTAGTGTCATGGCGTCTGCGTGACGTCACGTTCACATAAACAAAAGAAGTTCTTTTTGCTTGCTAGTAGGAGTCTAGGTACTACATCGAATTTAAATATGAATTCTAAAGTTTATAAGTGCTGTGGGGTCCCTCAGTGCGATATTTCATCACTTAAGAACCCGAATAAATTGTTTGTTCACGTGCCAAACAACAAAAAGATGAGATATAAGTGGTTTAATCTTGCCCGGCGAAATCCAAAAGATGTTGATCTACACTCTCATATTTACTTCTGTGAAGAAGTATTTCGTATATATTTATGGTGTGTGGCTTTATTTAACTTTTAATATCTACAAACCATTTTTGAAGTTGAGGTTATATTTGTGTCTGAAATAAAAACTTTAATCAAATCAAATGTCTATTGTGGAACACAGGTAGTTATAAAACAGTCTTGATTCACTGTGACCTGTCATTTATTGGCATACAATAGTTTAACGGCCATAACATCGATTAAAACCAGAAAATACATGCAAAATAAAACTTAATACAAAATTTAATCATTTATTATTCATTTTCTAGTTACCAAATGATATGGACAACTTTATGGAGCATCATATTATGGGTTCCGTGGCGCGAGGGAAAGTCGCGAGGGAACCGCTAGTACATAATTACAAACAATAGTTTGATAACATAACCTCTAAACATCAAGTGCTTCTATTGAAAAAACATTGAATTTTTAAATTGTTGTTTTATCGAATGTTAATTAGTATTATATTTACATTGCAGTTTTAACATTTCGGAATTCTGCCGAACAGAAATCTTTGTTGGATGCTAAGAACTCTCCCAACATTAATAAATCAACTCTAGGTAAATTAGAGTTGTTTGCCTTGGTGAATCCTTGTTCCATAATTTTATTTGTTCACACAACACAAACTAATCAATTATCAACAATAATCAACATAAATAATCAGGTAAAAACAGTTTAAAAGCGCAGTGGTCGACGAAATTTCCAAAAATTCACAAGATTTTTAAGTGACAGCGTAATAACATGTAATGTTTATATGATCGTGACGTAATCGACTGTGATTGGTGTTCAATTCGGCATGGCGGAATGCTGTATTTTGTAGTTACATTTTATGAAATAATTAAATAATCTCGTGTTAGAAGTTAAAATAAATATATTTTTCAGAATATATTTCTTCTATTTTAGTAAATAAATACATTATTTTAGGGATTCTTGCTTACAGTCATCATGCCTATTATGATAAGAAATGAAAATTAAGTTTACTGTTGAATGAGATAATTGGGGAACACCAGGTATATTAAAGACAGTTGTACACAATTATGACTACACACAAAAATACAGGTTTAACAGAAAATGGACTTCAAAAAAATTATTTACGTCGTAAATATCTCAAAACATCATAATACTTATTTGATTTTTCGCCCAAAAAACCGCACTTTAAACAAGACTTGCCACAATTTTAATTTCTGGGATAAAATTTAAATTATGCGATATACAGATAAATAAACCCACCAGATAAAAAAAAAACCATAAAATTCATTTTAAAATTATTTCAAAGAAGACACAAGGTATATTTTTATTTGTAATAAAGATAGAAGAATGAAAAATAAAAAATTTCACCAAACTCGGTATATAACAAAACTAATATGAACAATAATAATAACGATAATAATAATAATAATAATAGCAATAAAGCATAATAATAATAATAATAATTAATAGAATAAATAAATATAATAATATTTATAATATAATAGGAAAATATAATATAATAGAAAGTAATATAAATTATTTAAAAGTAAAGTAAAATAAAAAAAAAGTAAATTACACACCACTGACGAACAAACTGTTGCAACATAGGCGCGACGTCATGAGGGCACACGTAACCTAGCCGGCCAATCGTAATCGCTATATACGCACAACAAGAAACAAAACAAAAAAAAACCAAACATAATAACAATCAACAAGAATGTTAACAATAAATAACAATAATCGCAATAATAATAATGATAATAATAATCATAATAAACAATAACGTAAAAAATAAAAATAACAGAACACATTTAGCATATGGTTATTCAGTTAACTCTTCTAATGAAAAATGAATTCTATAAAAAATTACAAAAGAAAATCGTAATGGTAACACAACAGAATAGGGGTCACAAAAATGCTGATTAAATGCACTTACGAGGGTTATCCAGAAAATAACCTCAGTTTTGAAATAAAAAGTAAACGAGTGAAGATACAAAAACTTTATTACACACATATTAAAACTACAGTTTTTCTCTATTTTTCGACATAGTCGCCAAACAGATTCAAGCACTTGTTGTACCTTGGAACAGTCTTTGAAATACCCTCTGCATAAAAATCTGCCGCCTGTGAATGTAGTCAACCATTCACAGCGTTTTGAAGCTCTTCGTCATTGGTGAACTGCTGAGATGCAAGCCATCGCTTCATGTTCGGGAACATGAGCCACGTCCGGGCTGTATGGGGGGGATGATCGAAAACATCCCATTAAAACTTTGCCAAAAGTTCCATTTGTTCTTAGAGCTGTATGAGGGCGAGCGTTGTCATGCACACACACAACACCACGTGCCAGAAGGCCACGACGCTTGTTTTGGACTTGGCTCCTAGTGACTTTCACCTGTTCCCGAACATGAAGCGATGGCTAGCATCTCAGCGGTTCATCAATGACGAAGAGCTTCAAAACACTGTGAATGGTTGGCTACATTCACAAGCGGCAGATTTTTATGCAGAGGGTATTTCAAAGACTGTTCCAAGGTACAACAAGTGCTTGAATCTGTTTGGCGACTATGTAGAAAAATAGAGAAAAACTGTAGTTTTAATATGTATATAATAAAGTTTTTGTATCTTCACTAGTTTACTTTTTATTTCAAAACAGGTTATTTTCTGGATAACCCTCGTATACTGAAAATTTAATTCAACATTCCATTAATTATTTATTCAATACACAGCTGTGACCCCTACAACGTTGATAAACAACTAACAATTACAGAAAAAAAAAATAAGCCATTATTAACATACAGCGGTGAAGCAAGAGCAAAAGAATAGAAAAGAACTGGCCATATTGTTTAAAATCTTGATTACAAGTAAATTTTTGTTTTATGCTTATCCATCCCTTCCATAATTACCCAAAGTAAATAAATTTTTATTGCTCTCCCCAGGTCGTAAGTACTTCTTTAAAAACCCTAGACACCCGTAATCTATGGAGCTATTTACAAATCAGATTCTCTACTAGAATCTACAGGCTATTTAGAAAACATAGCAGTTTTTAAAAATTTTAAACAGCATAGTCACATGTTACAAACAAACATGGTGGCACTAAAGAAATATTTTCCAAAACCACTTTTTTACTAATTTTCATTAGTTAGTTAATATAAAAATATTGTCTAGTTTACATTCTTGATAAACTCATCAGTTTATTTAATTTAAAATCTTATGTCGATTCAATGAAAATTCAAGTAGTTCAAATCCTAGTAAAGATAAATACTTTTATACAAATTTGAATATTACAGCGGTTACCCAGTGTACTTTGATAGTTTGGGTTCAATTAACCAACTTCTCAGGAATGTTTGGCCTAAGTCTGCACACATTGTACGTGCCACTCGTCTCTTTGGGTCATAAGGTTGCTAATGTTCAAAACTGAACAATGCAACGTTCACAAATTAGGGTTAAAAAATTTAATGAAAATGTTGAGTGTAACTGAAAAAATTTCATTTAGTTAAATTATTTAAGATTTGAGCTCAAAATAAGCCTACATGAGGTTTACAAATTCAGATCTGGGGTACTGGGTAAAGTACCCAGTACCCCAGAAGGACGAAGGGTTTTAAGACTACACAATATCAACAAGAATAATAATTCAAAGCCACAATTTTTCAAATCATTAAATTTTCATTTGTAATGACCCATCTTTAAAACCATATAAACATGTATCACAGATGTCAAGACAGAAAAAAGGCACTGCAATGAAATGTAAAAATGTTAACAGTACAGATTGGAGTTGTACATTTACAAAAAACAAACTTCTTGAAAATAATCTCAATGAATTTTTATGTCATTTTTAAAAGGACACACAAATCATTTAAAAGTAACAAGGCATCATTGTCATGTGTTTACAAACATGTTGATTGGCATCTGAGTACATACTTCTTTTCTATCATTCTTATTTAAACTACGGCATGTTGACAGAGTTACCAAATGTTAAACAGGCATTCAAGTCAACAACTTTTTATAAAACCGAAAATTAATAAATCCGTTTTTGCTAAAACTTTTGTTTATTTAGGTCTGAAGTGCTTTAACCTGTTGCCTATTGAAATTAAAAATAGCTTTAACATTTTTAAGAAAGGTTAAAGATTGGCACAATAACACAACTGATGTTGATTCACTTGTAAGAATTGTGGGTTAGTGTCGGTATTTTACCGATGTTGTCTTGCAGTGCTTGCTATCCAGTACTTACAGGAACTTACTGATCTTTGTATAGATAATAATAATAATAATAATAATAAACTAATTTTAGTGTCATGTACAGGTGTGCAGGTAGAGGCATATCACCTTCCCGCACTCGTTTGAAGAAATTTATCTCAGAAAAAAACATAAATATTTTTGAACAATGTCTGATCTACAGACTACTAGCAGTGGTTAATGTTTAGTGTTAAAAATGAAATAAATATTATTATTCAGATTGATCCTACTTAGAATGCAGTCTTTAGTTGCTACTGGGAATTTCGAGCAAATCTGCCACCATGCTTATTAACACGTAATGCTACCAACAATCTAACCAGGCGTGTTAAAAATTTACATACAAATATGATCCTTACGCCTTGTTTACTAAAAATTTGATACAAATTATCCTTTCTTCAAAACTAACAAAAAAACAAAACCACCAAAAAATTGTTTGCCATGGCAATAATAATTTAATCCCTGCTTCACCGCTAAAACTGGATTACATAAAAATTAATAATCTGCATAACACTAGAGACAACAAAGCTGGCACATATTTAATTTAAATGAAATAAAAATGAACTCTAGACAGGTTGTTTACAACTTATTTACGGTTCCCACTTACAAAATTAGTAAGAGTAAACTTTTTCAGATTCACACTTAAAATTATTTAACTTTTATTAATATTAATACGTTAAACTGACTTACACAGTGTATGAGTTTTTAATAATATTCCCTAAATAAAAAGTAAATAAGCCAACGAAAAACAATTCACTGCACCAACCACGGCAACAAATGTTTAATAATACAAAAACTCAAATTTTGTCAACTATATCGATGTAACAAAAAAAATCATATTAGCATTACACAATTTCATTACCAAACGAGATAACCCCCAACAAGCAGTGGATAACATAAACATTTCAAACAGATATTACTCTAAACACAATTTCTACAGCTATACCATCTAGCAGAAACTAAACAAGACAGAAAAAATCACAACTGCATGATAATAATAGGCATAACAGATTGCACAGAAAAAATTAAATTAAAAAAAATGAATAACTTAAACATTCAATGAATCGGTATAACACAGACTACAGAATAACAATATTAAGGATGTAAAAAAACAAATAAAGGTACCAACGAGTGAACTCTAATGTCACAATCAACTAACAAATATCAAATCACTGGTATCAGTTACATACAGTGTTTGGAAACAGAATACAAAAAGTGTAATGCTATGCATAAGAATATGTTTATAAATTGAATACTATAATGCCCGCCACGAAACAAGTACGTTGTGTTTCAGGAGCTCTCTATTTCAAAAATGATCAAAAAAAAAATATAAACGCTGGAGCAAATTAAAGACTGTTCTTTCCTGCGTTGATTCGTTTGACTTAAATTATTTTAATTAAAAATCTGGTGTGAAACACTCACACAACTTTCTCTTGCCAATGCAAATAATTAATAATAAACCTAACATTATTAATAAAATATTAGAAATAAACAAAAACTAACCTCAAAAACATAACCTTATTTTAATCATGAGTGAATGACGCAAAATGACAATCGAACTCAGTTTGGCTTAAAAATACGGAAAATCACGCTTTCACGCTAAACTAGGCTCTGTAGAGAAAAATGCTCTAAACAAAAGTTTTAGATCTTTTAATTTTCTATAAATTTAATTATATACACTTTTGTCGTAAAATGCATACTAAGACCGAAATCTTAAAAAAATAGATTTTTCTCACGTTTTGGTAAGAAAAAAAAACAGAAAATCGCAAATTACCGCTAAACTAAGCGTTATACAAAAAAATGTTTGAAATTAAAGTTGTAGAATTTTACATTCTCTACAACTTTTATTATATAACGTTTTGCGCTTAAGTGCATATTAAAGCCGCAATCTTAAAAAGAAAATGTTTTTACGTAAAAACAGCCTCAAGCAGAATTTCAGCAAACATGGCGCCTACCCTATATTGTAGAGCATAAAAAATGTAGTAAACCAGTTGATTTTAAAAAAAATCGTAGGACTAGTTTTTGAGAAAATCGCAAAAAAGTGAAAAATTATACGAATAAACTACTACTTCCGGTTGTTTTGATGAAAATGTTCGTGTCGGGTCCGGTACTGATATGTAACTTAAGTTTCAAGTTTCAAGTTCGTACGATGTTCCGTTCTTGAGATATTCTGTTCACACACAGACCAATCGCTAAAAACATGTTTTTTGGGTTCAGGGGGTCTGAAAACGTATAGATCCGGTGAAAACTCGATTTCGAAAAATCGACATGAAAACAATACTTTCCTTCCTATATATTCATATAGGCAAGAGAAAGTAAAAATTTGTCCAAGATACAGTAATTTACATACGCAAAGTTTGCCATTTTTGCCACCCCCCAAAATTCTAGACCCATCACCGAGAAATATTTTAATGTAAAATCATAAGCATAAAAAATTAAAGAAGCGTTTAACAGAATATTGTACTGTTTTAAACCACTGTTGTGGTGGCTGTAGACAAAGAAAATATTTACTGAAAGCCTTTTTTAAGCAAAGGAAAACAAGTAACTTGTATACTGTACAAACAGTACTAAAAGTAACTAAAATATCTGGCGTGAAACACTCACACAACTTTCTCTTGCCAATAGAAATAATTAACAAAAAACCTAACATTAGTAATAAAACATTATAAATAAACAAAAAAATAACCTCAATAAACATGAGTGAAAGACGCAAAATTAAAATCGAACTCAGATTGGCTTAAAAATACGGAAAATCACTTTCACGCTAAACTAGGCTCTGTAGAAGAAAAATGCTCTAAATAAAAGTTGTAGATCTCTTAACTTCCTATAAATTTCACATTATATATACTTTTGTCGTAAAATGCATACTAAGGCCGAAATCTTAAAAAAAAATTCATTTTTCACACGTTTTCATGAGAAAAAAACAGAAAATTACTAATTACCGCTAAACTAAGCGTTATACAAAAAAAAAGTTTGAAATAAAAGCTATAGGACGGTAAATTCTCTACATTTTTTATTATATAAATTTTTGCGCTAAAATGCATATTAAAGCCGTAATCTTTAAAAAAAAAAAACAATTATTTTACGTGAAAACAGCCTCACCAAGGATTTCAGCAAACATGGCGCCTACCCTATCTTGTAGAGCATAAAATATTTAGTAAACCAGGCGATTTTTAAAAAAATCGTAGGACCAGTTTTTAAGAAAATCGCAAAAAAGTGGAAAATTACACGAATAAACTACTTCTTTCAGTTGACCGATTTTGATGAAAATGTTCGTGTCGGGTCCGGTAGTGGTATGTAACTTAGTTTCAAGTTCGTACGATATTCCATTTTTGAGATATTCTGTTTACATACCAACACGCGCGCACAAACACACACGGACAGAGACCAATCGCTAAAAACATGTTTTTTGGATTCAGGGGGTCTGAAAATGTGTAGATCTAGTGAAAACTCAATTTTGAAAAATCGACATGAAAACAATACTTTCCTTCCAATAACAATAGTAACCTAAGTTTCAAGTTCGTACGATGTTCTATTTTTAAGATATTCTGTTTACATACACACGTGCGCGCGCGCACAAACACACACAGACAGAGACCAATCGCTAAAAACATGTTTTTTTGGATTCAGGGGGTCTGAAAATGTGTAGATCCGGTGAAAACTCGATTTTGAAAAATCGACATGAAAACAATACTTTCCTTCCAATAACAATACTTTCATTCATATAGGCACGAGAAAGTAAAAAATCGACAGAGAAAATTAAGAATAAATAATATTGTAGAAGGATGTAAAAACAAAACTGATAACCATACATTAAGACAAAATATGATTTCCTGGAAGGCGTTCAGAAACCACTGGACTTAAATAAACCAATCATAACAAGATTTCAACAAAGAGATTAAAACCTACTTAAGCGCTACCAGGAAGACTAACTTAACTTAACTTTAACAATGTCCACTGCGAATCTGAGTAGTGAGATTTAGAAACAATCTCCTTACTGAATTTAACAACTTATATTGCAAACAATGGATAGAATAAGGAACGTGGATATTAGAAGCGCACTATCAGTTCAGTCTTTGCATGAAAAGATAATAAAAAATAGACAAAGATGGTGTAGTCACCTGGACAGAATGCCAAACGAAAGGATGCCAGTGGCAGCTTTAAATTATCAGCCAGTTGGCAGAAGAGATGTAGGGAGGCCGAGAGGGGGATGGGTACCGGAACAGGTTCATGTAACCTAATCCTTGGAAGTGAAGATGATGATGATGATGATATTGCAAACAATTTAAATTGACAAAAACATTAGCATTACCTGAAAATCTGTTATAACATACTAATTCCAAAATCACTGCTGCGATCAATAAAATAACTACCCCATGTGAGAATAAATTTAAGACAAAATTAATACCAAAAATAAACACAAACGTTTGTATGCAAATAAATCGTGAAAGAAACATCCTGAATCAAAAATTATTGTTATTTCAGAGTGAAATAACAATGACAAAAGTTAAACGTCACTTAAAAAAAATGTTCCCAGCAGAGCATACAGCGCCTAACAGGAAAGAAAACATAAGCAACCCACAATACTTTCTGATAATGGAAGGAAAGATAGCAGGAAAGCGCCGGCCGGGTAGAAGGAAAGCGTCCTGGCTGAAGAATTTGAGAGATTGGTTTGGTCTCAACTCCACGTCACTGTTCCGAGCAGCTGTTTCGAAAGTTAGAATAGCAATGATGATCGCCAACCTCCGACGCGGAGACGGCACTTGAAGAAGAAGAATACTTTCTGTTAACATTTTAACTACATCAAAAACGACAATTTTACATCATAGAATAACAAAGGGCATTCCAAAAAAAGATTTAAAACCAATCTCAAGTTCAGTTTCTATATATCGACCTAACAATAAGCAGGGTATACATAATTACACTCATGCACAAACAGTTTATATCCATCCATTCTCATCATGCACAGTTATTCAGACCAAAATTACACTTTATACAAGACTAAATTTCAACTGTACTAAATTACTGAACTCTTAAAAAAGAGCATTTAGGAGCCATACTACTCCTGTTTTACCTCCTACAAAACAATTGTTTTCCTTCAATTTACCTAGAAAATAACGAGTCACTACAATATACGAGGGTAAGTCAATTATTATCCGCAATGTAGTTATAAAATTTTATTGTAATCAAAAAGGAAACTAACAAGTACATCATTTTTCGACATAGTCCTCTTGCTTTTCAACGCACTTGGTCCATCGTTGTTCAAGTTTCCTGATGCCCTCATAAAAGAAGGTTTTTTGTTAAGATACGAGCCAGGAATGCACCGCTTCTTTCAATGCTTCGTCCTACGTAAATCGACAGCCCTTTAATGCCTCTTCAGTGGACCAAACAAGTGATAATCAGAAGGAGCAAGAATGGGACTATATGAAGGATGAGCCAGTACTTCAAAATTGAGTTTCTGAAGCGTTTCAGCAGTGTGGGCAGCAGTATACGGACGGGCGTTGTCGTGCAACAACACAAACCTTTTGACAGCAGTCCTCGGGGTTTGCTTCAAATTGCAGGCTTTAGCTTGGCAGTAAGCATCTCACTGTAATGTATATTGTTTATTGTTGTGCCCCTTTCCCGATAATGTACCAGTACTGGACCTTGCGAGTCCCAAAAAACCGTAAGCATCAGTTTTCCTGCGGACAGTTGGGTCTTGAATTTTTTCTTACACAGCAAATTTGGATGTTTCCATTCCATATTCTGCCGTTTACTCTTCGGCTCGTAATGATGGATTCATGTTTCGTCACCAGTAATGATCCTGTCTAAGAAGTTGTCCCGTTTGTTACCATAACGATCCAAATGTTTTTTGCAGATGAAAGTACATTTGTTTATGCAACAGTGTCCCTTGTTTTGGGACCCATCTTGCACAAACTTTATGAAACCCAAGTGTGTTGTGAATTATTTCGTAGGCAGAACCGTGGCTAATTAGCAGACGATGTGCCACTTCGTCAATAGTTACTCGTCTAAGAGAATCATTTCACCATGTTTTCTTTATTTACGGCGGTAAACAGTCATCCGGCTCCTTCATCGTGCGTAACACTTGTGTGACAGTTTTTGATTTTTTCAATCCATTCGTAGACACTCCGTTGTGGCAAAACACTGTTCCCATACTGTACCGAAATGAATTTCAGCCCCCTGATACACCTTCCGCCCACAAAAAACTGATCACTGAACATTGCTCTTATTTGGTGCAAATAGAAAGCGGAGCAGCTATGATCAACAGCACGACAGCTATAACGAAACTAACCTAGCAGCTTGAAACTTGCATACATATAACCATAAATAAACAAAGCATGCGTCATAAACGCATAATGACAGTACTACCAACATAAACAAAAATATAACTAAATTGCAGATAATAATTGACTTAACCTCGTAATTAAATAGACTACACAATGAAGAAATGAGAAAAAACGTGTTTTTAGAGCAAAGCAAGACATCCTAATTTCAGCGGCCACAATACCAGAGCCCAGACAGATGAAAAATCATTTAAATTAAATAACATTAGATTATGTATGTAAATTAATAACATGACCAGCTTAGAACAGTATGAACATGGTGTTACGCGACAGAGATTTTTTTTTATGAAGAGCCAGTACTAAAATTTGAACGTTTTTATCCATAACTTTTCAACAAAAAAAGGTACTTGTTTGGGAATGATATAATCAGTTAGCTTTAAAAGTAACAATCAAAATCAATAAATTAGAAGTGCTGGCGACAAATTTTATGACACTAAAATCGAACAAAGAAGGTTAACACTACTTGTCTCGCCTATCCCTCGGTTAAACCTTACAATTAGCATCAAAATAAACGACAACATATTTTGATTTATGCTATCCTGTTTAGAAAAGGATAATACACAAAACAACATGCGGAAAAGAGATAGAACTTTCATAGAAGAGGAGTATATAAAAATTGAAAAGACACCACATTATTTTGAGGTGATTTTCCCCCATTTTTTTCATCCAGCACGTTACTTTGTTGAACAAAAAGTGTGATATCTTTTGAATGCCTCTATCAATCTGCAATATCTAAATGTTGTTAATTTTACAATGAATTGCTTTATTTATGTGTATAGCTAAACATTTGTTTTTGTATTTTTTGGTAATTTAGTAACACTTTTTCGTACGAAAATTGATATTAATAAAAGAAAATATTTTTAATTAATTTTCATTTTATTCTGGTCGTAAATGAAAACTGAAATATTTGGTTCAAACGTTGTTCTATAATAACAAATTCTTTATTAAAAAAAATGGTAATTTTTTGACATTTTTAGGAATGAAACTAAATTAAATAAGAGTTTTTATTAGGCGTAAAATGACAGTCTGTGTGATAGTTAAAAATCTCCGTTCTCATCGATTTAATTGAAAAAAAAATGAATTTCTTAAGGAAAAACTCATGTCACAACATAATTATCTGGGTGAGAAGTCTCACTGTATTGTACTGAAAATGCCATTACATGAGAGTTAATAAAGATATCTATTAATTTAGGAGAACACAAAGTACTTTACAATGAACCAAACAAAACTATTAATGAAACACAAAACCAAATCCATAAGTTCAATTTAGTAACTTTTCATACCAAATACTGATTGAATATATTGTACAGAGAAAACAAATGAAAAATACAGCAAATTTTTAACATTAAACTCATAAGAGATTTAAAAAGTACACAAAAACTATCCTTAATTTTTTTCCCACGAAAAATCAACAACAGAATTCTAATAAAATGTCAAATTATAAAATTGTATAATATTGAGCCACAACAAAACTATTTAAAATTAATTTTTTTTAAAACAAAAAAATCAGAATTATCCAAATCGATTTCACGGGATGTTTCCTACAAATTTTATAGCATTAGCATAAGATATAACACCTTAGATATTTATTACTAAGTTAACGAAAATACAAGATTAATATTACTTACTAAATAGAAGAAAACCCAATTTTCAGAAATGCTAATGAGTAACGGTAACACAGCACATTTGATACTTTATTAAATTAGTGTTAAAACCAATAAAACAATACTGTAAATCAAATGGTATGGTTGTGTTAGGTTTTATGAAATTATTCAAACATCCATAAAAAAAAAAAATTGAAAGACCAGTGTGAATCCAAACATAACACAGCAAGAGAAAGCCGAGATACAATCCTGTCCTTACAAACCCACACAAAAAATATTTCCCTTGGTTCACATATCACAATGAAATCTATGCAAAAAAAAAACAGGGAAAGAAAATAATTTTAACACTACTCAATATTTAATGTGTAAAGAGCAAAGTGACTTACCAGTATTTTCTAAAAGAGTCTTGGGAGTATTTGGTTTATTAATGATCACTATTAATTGTTGCAGTACATGATTTACATACGGTCTCATATCTTCGCCTGAAACAGAAGACACTACATTCATCATTGAATGCATGAAATAAAGAAATTTTGCATAAAGTTCAACTGACACACTAACATTCAAAATCAAAACTATTAACAAAAAAAATCTGGTGTGAAACACTCACACAACTTTCTCTTGCCAATGCAAATAATTAACAATAAACATAACATTATTAATAAAACATTAGATATTAACAAAAAACTAACTTTAATAACATAACCTAATTTTAATCATATATAAAAGACGCAAAATGAAAATCAACCTCAGTTTAGCTTAAAAATACGGAAAATCACTCTCACACTAAACTACTCTCTGTAGAGAAAAATTCTCTAAACTATGTGAAAAAAACACTGCTAAACAATTTTTATATATTGTACATGCAACTTAACTAAAAAGTGTCACACAAGGTAATAAAATAAATGTTGCTAACTGCAGAATATTTAAAATATATTAAATAAGACACAAATGCTATATTTACTTTGCTATAAAAACTTAATAAAATTTATAATTAACCCGGTTCAAACTGTTGATCTTATTTTACGCCATGCACAATTGATGGTGGGGGAGGCGACAAAACGTGCTTACAGCTACAGGCCTTCAAAGTTATGTAAGCGTATGCGCAGTAGACGGATTTGATTGAGGTACGATGAAGGGAGAAATAATAGTGTGAGTAGTACAGCAGTAGAGGGGGGAATTCACAGCCGACTCGATGGAATGCATAACGTACCGTACCGTACCTTAGTTTTATATGGTCTAGGCCTACGGGAGCCTCTTTTTCCTAAAAGAGCGACCTCCAACATGGTGGAAGGGTTGACGTTTCCTTGGGGGCTTTTCACAAATGTCCACCGACCACAAACAATAAGACAAAATAGTCAACCGTTCGAGCTACGATCTGTTCTCTGCGACAGTTCAGTAGAATGAGACAATTCACGCACGCACATACGAATGCATCGAACGTACGTCATCCCTTCTACAGCCACCGGCAGTATTCTCCCCACTCACTTCTCATTTCTGCGCGAACTACGCTTACAAAACATTGACAGATTGTACATCATTTTAAGTCGTTAAATATTGTACTTTTCTAGTAGGGAATTCTTTAATGCATCTAATAGTGTTTACAGAAATAGAATATCAAAAAAGGGAAAGTTTTTATTCCCTCTATAGTGTGTAGGTAGCATTGATTTGTTTTGAATGGAAGTCCATCCAGCTCATGTGTGTTAGTCAACGTATAAGCTTATTCTTTAGTTTGTGTTGAAGCTATGACGATTCTGTTACGGAATTTTCCCTTTGTGGTGTTAGACGAGTTCATTTAACTGTTCAGGAGGTGGTTTACAATCACCCAGTCAAAAAATTTAACACTTTGCAAGGTTGCAAAAGAATTGTAACGGCTTCCGTCTTACCGCACGTACCAAATTGTTCAAAATCATCGTTGCAGAGAAAAGAATTTCCTACATTACAGTTGCTTACAGCTGTAACCAAGATGTAATAATGGCTCTGTAATGTGACCATAAAGAATGTAAAATATCATCCCTTCACTTTCCAAAATGGACTAATTTTGAACATTTGGTAACTTCGTCAAATATTTATGGAAATTTAAATGAAAAATACACATATACTCGGTAAACTCTTTTCTACAAAACATGTTTTATAAATTGTTTTGCTAAACTGAAATTTAAGCCTGTTATATTAAAAATTTTTAAGTTAACACAAAAATTTTCGTGAATACAAATTTCGCGCCCCTAACGCAAAGAATTATGACGCGATTTTCATGTTATTATACTCAAAAGGGGTGTACATATTATATGAATCAGCAGTATTTTTTTCAAAATTTTTCATCAGTAATGACGTTTGATAAAACAGTTGTTTTGAGAGTGCGTTTTGATGTTTGCAATCTTTTTGTTTCACGAGAAGCAGTCTGTGCCGTAAGGGTTAAAGGGCCGCAAAGGTCTAAACAGTTTCATACACAATGTAAAGACATCTTTTAAAAAAGTTTTAATAATTAATTTGAATAGTTTATAAATACTCTAATGATGGCAGATCCACCAAAATTCATTTATATATGTACAATAATCACAAGAAAATTTAGGCAACATTAACAGGAGTGGAGAAAACTAGTACTGTCTCGTCATTTACATTGATTACAAGTTGCAGGATGAATTTGAAAGATTTATTTATAAAATGTAAATACACTTACCTAATTTTATTGAAATTTCTCCTATTGCCCATGTTGCATTATTACAGACAGATATTAATTCAGGATTTAAATTGAGGCCTAATATTGGTATAAATTCAGCTGAAAACAACAAAATAACACACAATGAAATACCATGACAAGTATATTGCGATAGAAATTTTTTTTACATTTTTGTTATAATAAATGAAAAAGTTTTTCTCGTATAAGTAGCTGCTGCTAATGATCGCAATAGTACTCTGGATTTCTTATCAAACTAAGCGCCATTTATATCTGAAAATCGTGTAACAGCCTGGCTGGCAAACTGAAACAGATCACAATTAAGGGTTGGCTTACATTTTATAAACGGCCATCCCTAATTCTTAATGCTATCTGGACTTTGCCCATACACATTATTTTATAATGGTATATATATGGCACCCAGACACAATGCAACCATCAAAATGTTACACTGTTCCGTGATTCCCCTATCTTATTCAAATACAATCTTTTATAAAATATAGTTTAATTCACTGAGAATCCCCTGGTAGTTAAGTTTAACACTCAAAAAAACTTTGCTTTTAGTCTTGAGCTATAACAAGGGTCAATCAATAAGTACTCAATAAGACAGGTAGAAACAACTGTCAATGTCAAAGCAGTGTTTGAACCTCTAAGCGAAATTCACAAGAGTTATTGCATGGAGTCATCACTGTTGATAAAACCTGCAATTATAATTATATACCAGCGACCAAGTGACAGTCCTAACAATGGATTTTTTCGGGTGAATCTGCTCATAAAAAGCCAAAGACAATCCATCAGCTGGAAATGTCATAGTCACAATAAATTGGGATTCAAAGGAAATATACCTCATGGACTTTCCGCAGAATGGAAGAACAATCACAGAGCAGCACTAAAGTGAACTACTGGACAAATTTGATAAGAAATTGGGGATGCAGTCCTGTTTGACTAGGAATTAGTGCTGTTTCACCATGTTAACGCACCAGCAAAATCATCCAGAATTATCACAGCCAAATTACAAGAACTGTGCTATAAATATATTGCTGCTGCACCCACAGTATTCACCCGGCCCAGCTCCCTGCAGCATCTTTCTGTTCCCCAACATGAAAACATGGCTTGAGGAAAAATGTAGCGCAAACAAGGAGGTTATCACAGAGACAGAATTGTATTTTGCAGTGTTGACAAATGATACCAGGCGTGTTCAGAAAGAAAGTACAGTTTCATTCTACTGCCACCATAGCGCTGCAATCGGTGTTCCACGCATGTGCACTAGTCGTCCTTGTTCACTGGCTATCAACTCACGCCATTGTAATTGTTCTACGTTGTGTTTTCAGTTTTCTCTGAACGTTCAAAATGTTTAAGACAATAAGTGATCCCGCCAATTGTGAGATTCGTTCTGTAATAAAATTTTTAAACGCAAGGAATGTGAAACCGGCCGAAATTGATCGTCAACTTCAAGATGTTTACGGGGAAGACGTGATGAGTGAAGGAATGGTGAGAAAGTGGGTTAGAATGTTCAATGGCGGTCCAACAAATGTGCATGATGAGAATCAGAGCGGTCGGCCTTCTCTCGCCACCAATGATATGGTAAGGGCAGGTGACGAAAAAATCCAAGAGAACAGACGTTTCACTATGACAACGCTATCTGACGATTTCCAACAAATTTCACTACCACTTGTTCCTGTACATGAAGCGCGAGCTAGGCGGTCAATGCTTTGAAACTGACGATGAGGTGAAAACTGCCGTGGAGTCGTAGCTACATTCGTAGGCAGGAACCTTCTACGAAGAGGGTATAGACAAATTGATCACCCGCTACGACAAGTGTTTGAACATCGGTGGAAACTGTGTCAAAAAATAGTTTAAGGTTTGGGCTTTCATATAGAAATAAAATTGTATAGAAAAAAAATTGTTTTACTTGTTTTTTTTAAAAACTGTACTTACTTTCTGAACACACCTCGTATTTTTTGGAAAGGTTAAAGAAATGGCAGAAATTTTGGAAAAAGTATTATCAACCTAAAACAACAATTTTGGGATAAACTTGTATCTTCATTCTTAACACGGGTACTTTCTGATCGACCCTCATATATATTATGTGTATAATTTTGCAATTTGTACCTTGGTTAACATTCAACACCTAACAAACCGCAAAAAAGGAAAAAATAAACTAAATTAACAGAAACTATTAATTATTCCTATTTTAACACTGTAAGAAAATTCAGTGATACTCACGTATACAAGGAAGTACATGTTGAAAGCATGCCTTTGTGAGATCTCCAAGAAGAGCGAATGAACTCTGTCTGACTTCAGGCGTAGGATCTTGCATGCACTGATATAATAAATGCATCATGTTTGAACTAACAACTAATTTTTCAATGTGCCCATCTAAACCCTCAGCTAAACCAGATAACAAATCCAATGCTACGATCATGAAATCCTTGTCAGGAGCATCAAACTGCTCTGGATGTTGGGTGTTTGCCTGTTACAACAAATAAAACATTATATTAAGACAAGGGATGCGTCAATTCCAAATGTTGATTCTCGATACCATCGAAGATACTTGAAAAAATCTGGTGTGAAACACTCACACAACTTTCTCTTGCCAATGCAAATAATTAACAATAAACCTAACATTAGTAATATACAAAAAACTAACCTCAATAAACATAACCTAATTATAATCATGAGTGAAAGACGCAAAATGAAAATCAACCTCAGTTAGGCTTTAAAATACGGAAAATCACTCTTTCACGCTAAACCACTCTCTGTAGAGAAAAATGTTCTAAATAAAAGTTGTACATCTTTTAATTTTCTATAAATTTGATTATATACACTTTTGTCATAAAATGCATACCAAGGCCGAAATCTTAAAAAATTCAATTTTTCACACGTTTTCGTGAGAGAAAAACAGAAAATCGCTAATTACCGCTAAACTAAGCGTTATACAAAAAAATGTTTGAAATAAAAGTTGTAGACTTTTTAATTCTTTACAACTTTTATTATATACATTTTTTCGCTAAAATGCATATTAATGCCGCAATATTAAAAAAACAAATTTTTTACACGAAAACAGCCTGACCAAGAATTTCAGCAAACATGGCGCCTACCCTATCAATAGGAAGGAAAGTATTGTTTTCATGTCGATTTTTCGAAATCGAGTTTTCACCGGATCTACACGTTTTCAGACCCCCTGAACACAAAAAAAGTTTTTAGCGATTGGTCTGTGAGTGTGTGTGTGTGTACAAAATATCTCACGAACGGAACATCGTACGAACTTAAAACTTAAGTTACATACCACTACCGGACCCGACACGAACATTTTCATCAAAATCGGTCAACCGGAAGTAGTAGTTTATTCAAGTAATTTTTCACTTTTTTGCGATTTTCTCAAAAACTGGTCCTACGATTTTTTTTAAAATCGCCTGGTTTACTCTATTTTTTATTCTCTACAAGACAGGGTAGGCGCCATGTTTGCTGAAATTCTTGGAAAAGCTGTTTTTATGTAAAAAGTGTTTTTTTAAGATTACGGCTTTAATATGTATTATAGCGTAAAAATTTATATAATAAAAAAATGTAGAGAATTCAAAATTCTACAACTTTTATTTCAAACATTTTTTTGTGTAACGCTTAGTTTAGCGGTAATTAGCGATTTTCTGTTTTTTCTCACGAAAACGTGTGAAAAATCGATTTTTTATAAGATTTCGGCCTTAGTATGCATTTAACGACAAAAGTGTATATAATAAAATTTATAGGAAATTAAAAGATCTACAACTTTTATTTTAAGCATTTTTTTTTGTACAGTGCCTAGTTTAGTGTGAAAGAGTGATTTTCCGTATTTTTAAGCCTAACTGAGGTTGACTTTCATTTTGCATCTTTCATATATGATTAAAATTAGGATAAGTTTATTGAGGTTAGTTTTATGTTTATTTCTAATGTTTTATTACTAATGTTAGGTTTATTGTTAATTATTTGCATTGGCAAGAGAAAGTTGTGTGAGTGTTTCACACCAGATTTTTTTTGTTTTTATTTTAACACTTCTTTGATTTTTGGTATCTTAATTGATTTCTTGTTTCTTGGTATCAGAATATTGGTACCAAGAATCGAAAAATATTGGTACCAACACATTACTAATTAGGTTTACAACGCAATGACTAATTATTAAACTTACCCATGTCCAGCAAAAAATCTTACATTTGAGAAATTAAATCTGACAAACCATCTTTGTAAGACTGAACACAGAGACTTCCAATTAAAATTGTTTCCAAAAAAAATACATATTAATAAATTACCTACCAAAAATAATTTATTACAAAATTCACAAGTACCATTTTAAAGTTACTTCTTTGTAAAAAGAAAGTAACAATAATAATTTCTCCAGCCAAATAATGACAATCAGAAAATTGATTTAAAAAACCCCATCTGTTAACACAGTTACATACAAATATTATGTAATTCAACAAGTCTTATACGAGGTAGGGTCAAAAAGTTCCCGGAATCGGTTAATAGAAATTGATTGAAAGTATGTATAACATTTTAATCCTATTTTCCTTCAAAATACTCTCTTCCTGCATCTAAGCACTTATTACACCATTCATACAATCGTTGAAAACACTCCTGAAAGCCATTTTTCGAAAGTTCTATCAGCTGTTTCGTCGCATTTCCATCACCTCTGATGAATCAGCAAAACGATGTCACTTCAATATCATTTTCAGTTGTGGACTTGTGGAAACAGGTAAAAATCCGGTGGTGCAAGATCGGAAGAATATTGGAGGATGTTCCAGAGTGGTGACATTGTTCTTTACAAGGCATTGTTTCGCCATTAGGGAGCGATGTGACAAGGCATTATCATGCAACAAAAACAAATCATTCCCTGCCCATTTTCCCATTTTTCACGCCGTTTTCGTCGAATTGTATCTCGTAACCGTTTTAAGATCTCTTTGTGCAATTCTTTGTTGATTGTTTTCCCTGTTTGCACTGGCAAGTTGTCGAACGAGCTCAACATTCTCATCTGTGGTAGAAGTGGAAGGCTACTCAGTCCGAACATCATCTTTATTGTTGTGCGACTGTCACGAAAATGCTTGTGCCACTCGTAAACTGCCGTTTTTTTCATTGCATCATTTTTGTATGCTTTCTTCAGCATCTCAAGAGTCTCCGAGGGTGATTTCTCTAGCAACACATAGAATTTGATATTGGCACACTACTCTGATGATGGCGTTTCACAATACGACGAAAGGAAAAAAACTACGTCTAAAATATCATACACCGCACGTAGAAAACCAACTCTAACTGCCTGCTGAAGGCACAGGATCTCCCTAGAGTGATACCAACCTTCCAAACAAAAATTTCCCTTCCAGCAAACAAATGCTTGACTGCATGTGACCATTCCGGGAACTTTTTGACCCTACCTCGTAGAACAATAATCCACACTAATATAATGTGGGTACACATAATATTATCATGTACGCTGGGGTTACATAATAACGTTACAACTAGCCTGAACAAAAACTTATAAAAAAATATTAGTTTAACTCTTCATTACTAAATTGCTCCTTATGCTTGTATACATTTACAAATTAATCATTACTGAGTTGAAGAATAATCACTGATGAACAGACAATAAATTTTAGAAATTCACAACGGTTGGGCTAATCTTACACGCGAACTCACAAAATTTAACAAGTTAAATTTTTATCAAACAGTTACAAAATTTTAGATTCAATGTTCTAAAATCATGTCAGTTTTAAGAAGCAGATTGCTTATCCATGTACTACTTTATAGAATATATAATACATTTTATTACTTACAATGTGTTGATTTAATGTTTGTTCAACCAATGAAACGCACCGCCTGTAAACCGGCTCACAATACGGCAAGAAACCAGACTGTAATGCTGTAGCAACACTAGAGAGACACTAAAAAAAAACAACAGAGTAACAAATGACTTTCTTTATGTCAACCAAAGGACTCAAAACTAAATAATTATAAAACTTAATTAATTAGCAATAAATAATTTTTGAAATTAAACAAAGTAAATTTTAAATATTTATTTCTAATGAATGATTATACATGGAGACACATACAATACTCATTATTGGATAGAGGAACATTCAAAGTTTTAAACCTGCGCTAATTAGTTCTATTCAATACAGACAGTGGCGTTGTGATTTGTTTATGAGAAAATGGTAACACCATACAAAAGGTCTTTCGTCAGCTGCAGTATGCAGAATGAATCCATTGTTTTAGTGCAGTATTTAAAACTTTGAACCCTAAGCCCGAGTATAGCTCGAGGTGAGCGTAAATCGCGGTTGTCTGGGTGGCTTATTAAATTTTTGACAAATAATTTTAAATTATAGACGTGACAATGAAGCTACTCTAACAGGAACACTATTAAGTTAATTTGCCACACAGCCCATACTATAATTTTGAAAGACCTATTTTATTGACCCACATATTTTTTAACCAACCCCTCTTCCTGACCAACGACCACCATCATGCTGTTGGCATTTAATTTTTGTTGCTTACGTAAAATATTTCAATTTTAAAATTTACTGACAGAAGTAAACTTATCAAACAATTTGCAATAAATAAGATGATACAATTTGCCCATGACACGCAGGTGGAGTGTTGAAATTGCACTTGATCTGCTAGTTCCAGAAGTACAAAAAAAGTTCATGTTTTTTTATCACATGGTCAGCCAATTATACGACTGAAGCATTTAAGAATAAACGTGTTCCGAGGTGTAAACGACACCACCCAGAGTTATCTTCTCTGAGATTAATGAATTTTATCATTATACAGCCCCAACCTACTGTGAATTAAGTGAAGTTATCATTTCTAGGGTGGGAAGTAAAAGCTTTTCAGAGGGCCTGGCATGCTGATTAACATACTTTTCAACTCAGTGAGCAATGGTAAACCATCCTCCTCCTCATTTGTACTTAATAAAGCCTCTGGAGGAACCTCTAGAGGTTCAAACCAGCCTTTCAGCTGATGACCTAAACAACAACATGAGGGATCAAATGAATGTCACTCAAAATTCATTGTGTGAATTTATTCACAGAGGCCAGCTAGTTATTAACAATAATTCACATTCTCAAAAACCAATTCTGATGTACAGAAATTTGGCAGAACATTCACTCAATGTTAACCAGAACCATTCTAAATGTACACGTAAGAAACTAACAATTGCCAATCCTTAACAACACAGAATAGCTTATTAACAATACCTCTAACAACGGAAAAAGATCCTTGTCCTCATCTTTTAGAACATTCCATTTTTGAATTAACGGTGGCATTAACAAGTTTATGTAATCCGGTTTATTTAGGTGATGTCCAACCGAGTCAGCCAATGTACCAATGGCATCGTACAATATCAATAAATTCTTGTGCTGAAACAGAAAAAACAAAACTCAGTTATCTATAATCCAATACTCTTAATTTTTTTTTTTTAATTCCTAATTTGTGTATGTTGCAATCTGTTTAATTTAGAACAATAAGCAACCTCATGACCCAATGAGATGAGGATGATGTGTATGACGTGTAAATGAGGTGTAGTCTTGTACAGACCCAGGTCGACCATTCCTGAGAGAGTATGGTTAATTGAACCCCAACCATCAAAGTACACTGGTAACCACTGTCTAGCATTCAAATCCCTATAAAAGTAACTACCTTTACTAGGATTTGAACCAGGAACCTTAGTCTCCGAAAATCAGCTGATTTTGGCGACGACTTTACCTCTAGACCAACCCAGTGGTGCAATACTCTAATTAAACAACAATTTGTTCACTTCATACAGAATGAATGAAAATATAATACGTGCACATCAAAACAAAAGTATTACTTAAATTATATCAGTTCAATCGACTACCGCAAGATAGCACCACAGATATTACATCAACAAGAAACCTAGGTGCCATTGTGAAATATTCCAGTCGTGCATTATGTCTACAGTATTGTGGAATTCACTGCTTGGTAAACATGTCACTTTCCAAAGAGCAATGAATTTTCATTTTTGAACAGTACTTTTCTAGTCATTCTTATTCACGTAGATATAAATTCTTTGGGAAACACCCAAATGTCGCAGTGCCTAACAATTCGTCAATACCAAGATAAATTGCCCCCATTTCCGGGAATGCAGATCGGTTGTCGAGAAGAAACCCACCCAAGACTGGGCATTTTAACTGACAATAGAAATGTGATGCTGCGTTTGCCTTCAAAAAAAGCTCGAGGATACTATCAGAGCACTTTCAGATTTCATATGGGAAGCACTCAGAAAGTAATGAAGTTATTTTTGTGCATATCAAATATGCAGTGTTAAGGAACTGTATAGTGCGTACTGTACTGTACGACATGGTTTTGATAATTTATTGACAACCATGAAATTTCAGAGCTTGATAATTCAACGTCTCCACATTTTTTCCCGGTGGAGTTACCTTAAAAGAAAAATCTGTAAAAATAAGCTATATACAAGATAAACAGCACCAATGTAGACGTGCCCCACAATGTGGCTTCAACATAGTAAACAGAATTCGCGCATCGATTACTACAGCCATTTTGAATATTTTTACTTTCTCTTGCCTATATGAATATATAGGAAGGAAAGTATTGTTTTCATGTCGATTTTTCGAAATCGAGTTTTCACCGGATCTATACATTTTCAGACCCCCTGAACCCAAAAAACATGTTTTTAGCGATTGGTCTCTGTGTGTGTCTGTGTGTGTGAACAGAATATCTCAAGAACGGAACATCGTACGAACTTGAAACTTAAGTTACATACCACTACCGGACCAGACACGAACATTTTCATCAAAATCGGTCAACTGGAAGTAGTAGTTTATTTGTATAATTTTTAACTTTTTTGCGATTTTCTCAAAAACTGGTCCTACGATTTTTTTTAAAATCACCTGATTTACTCAATTTTTTAATCTCTACAAGATAGGGTAGGCGCCATGTGTGCTGAAATTCTGCAAATGAGGCTGTTTTTACGTAAAAAAATTTTCTTTTTAAGATTGCGGCTTTAATATGCATTTTAGCGCAAAATGTTATATAATAAAAGTTGTAGAGAATGTAAAATTCTACAACTTTTATTTCAAACATTTTTTTGTATAACGCTTAGTTTAGCGGTAATTAGCGATTTTCTGTTTTTTTCTCACGAAAACGTGTGAAAAATCGATTTTTTTAAGATTTCGGCCTTAGAATGCATTTTACGACAAAAGTGTATAAAATAAAATTTATAGGAAATTAAGAGATCTAAAACTTTTATTTTAAGCATTTTTTTGTACAGTGCCTAGTTTAGCGTGAACGAGTGATTTTCCGTATTTTTAAGCTAAACTGAGGTCGATTTTAATTTTGCGTATTTCACTAATGTTTTTTGAGGTTAGTTTTTTGTTCATTTCTAATGTTTTATTACTAATGTTAGGTTTATTGTTAATTATTTGCACTGGCAAGAGAAAGTTGTGTGAGTGTTTCACACCGGATTTTTTCTTATTGATCGGCACAACTTTTCAGTTATTCTATGTAACACTATTCAACAAACACCCTCAGCTCTCATAATCTTTGCACACTGGGCAACTGCATCAAGACTCTACTGCATACCCTTGGATGAGAAATGTGTGAATGAATGAACTTTACTTTACTTTACTACCAGGGCGTTCAGGCTTCTTCAGCCCCTCCTCACCGCGACCTAAAAGATCTTTTGTGATTGCCCCTATTCCTATTTATACCAGACCCCCACTTTCAATAAAGCGCAGGATCTGCCTAGGATCAAGTGCACTTACCAGAGAGGGTGTCAACACATCCTCACCCATCAGCGCTTTTCTTTTGCAGCCCACCACTGTGCAGCTGCATAAAATATGCTCAGCCTTCTCTTCTGCCTCATGACAGAATCTACACAGGCTGTCTCCAGCAACTCCTATCTTGGATAAATGATACCCAAGATTACAATGACCAGTCATCAGGCCCACTACCCTCCTCAAGTCCTGTCTTCCTAGTCCATTATATATTCCAGCCTTCTTGCTGGAATAGGCAATGAATTTCTTTGCCTGTTCACAGCCTGGCACCTTCTTCCAATAGGAGGTTTTAGCCTCCTTTTCCCAGGCCCTAATTATACCTCTATAATAGCCCTCCCCAATTCCACAGAATGGCTCTGGGCCTATGAAGTGAGAGGCAGCACCTTCCTTTGCTAAGGCATCCGCTCTCTCATTTCCAGGCACTCCCTGGTGCCCCGGCACCCAACGCAACGTCACCACGTTACGCTTGGCCACGGCATTCAAAACCTCCCGACAATCATAGGCCAATCGCGACTCAAAGGTACAAGAACCCAAAGCCTTGATGGCCGCCTGACTATCGGACAAAATATAAATGTGCGACCCACTGAGGCGCCTCTCCATGCACCTCTCCGCACAGACCTTAATGGCCAATATTTCAGCTTGGAAGATGGTTATGTTACACCCAAGGGCTAGGGAAATCTTCCCCCCGGCCCCCCAGGCCCCCAATCCCGCTCTTCCGCTCATCACTGAGCCGTCAGTATACCAAACGGTAGCTCCTTCCGGTATAACTGGTTGTTCCTCCGCCCACTCCTGATGATCAAAAATTTCCACCTTCAGTGTGTCAGAGAAGTCGTATGCTATGTTCATACGGTCCCGAGGACCACCCACCACACCCATCCCCTCAATCACTTTGAAGATCCTGGTGTGGCCCATCTCCTTTGATGGGACCCCAATCTTGCCCTCCAGCCTCAAGGCAGTTCTTATCGCCTCCTTCTTCACTTGAATATGAAGAGAGGCAAATCAAACATCGCCTCCATAGCAGCCGTTGGACGTGAATGAATGAAAGTTCTATGAGTAATGAAAGAATATGCAGTCTCGTCAAGACACCTTCCCTAGCAGTTTGAGTTTCATCATCGGGTGATGAGAACAATACGATAACCAGAAAATTAAATTTTATTATTATTTGACATAAACACGGCACAATTTCTGTAATCATACTTCATACCAGTACTTACAAAAATTTTAATTAATATACTATGCTTTAATATACTTTTAATTTTAAATATTATGGTTATGAAATATTTTGTCATAGTTATGATTTTTATAATAATTAACGGTTTGAGGTTAGGCAAGAGTAACTGTTGCATCGCCATGCTGGCATGACACATCAGTGAAAATCTAAAGTGATTCTAATCAGAATGATTGGAATAATGGAAGTAACAGCTTGTTACTTCCATTTAACAAACTAATATTTGAAACGATAAGATTCTATACACTTATTCTCATTACAACTAATCACACTAAGTTCACCCTCAGCTCTCATAATCTTTGCACATTGGGCAACTGCATCAAGACTCGATTACCATATCCACAAGTGAAAATGTGCGAGTAAAATATGTACGTAAGTATGTGTATGTGTGTGTTTATGTATACAGGATGTATAAGTATTAGTGAAATGAATACGCAATCTCGTCAAGATACCTTCCCTAGCAGTTTGGTTTTAATCATCGGGTGATCTCAGTTTATCGACAAGTTATTTTTACCGTACGACAAGTTTTAATTACTTACAAAAATTAGATGTATGTTTTGCGAAATGGTTTTACAATCTGCATATTGTTCCTCTTTGCCGGAGGCCATCCAGTTACATAAGCCTTGGCTTTTTGGTACATAATAATATGCGGTGATTTATAAAAGAAAAATCCGGTGTGAAACACTCACACAACTTTCTCTTGCCAATGCAAATAATTAATAATAAACCTAACATTATTAATAAAATATTAGAAATAAACAAAAACTAACCTCAAAAACATAACCTTATTTTAATCATGAGTGAATGACGCAAAATGAAAATCGAACTCGATTTGGCTTAAAAAAAAAATGGAAAATCACACTTTCACGCTAAACTAGGCTCTGTAGAGAAAAATTCTCTAAATAAAAGTTGTAGATCTCTTAATTTTCTATAAATTTTATTATATACACTTTTGTCGTAAAGTGCATACTAAGGCCGAAATCTTAAAAAAATCGATTTTTCACACGTTTTCGTGAGAAAAAACAGAAAATCGCTAATTACCGCTTAACTAAGCGTTATACAAAAAAATGCTTGAAATAAACGTTGTAGGTTTTCAAATTCTCTACAACTTTTATTATATACATTTTTGCTCTAAAATTAATATTAAAGCCATAATCTTAAAAAAACACTTTTTTTACGTAAAAACACCCTCACCAAGAATTTCAGCAAACATGGCGCCTACCCTATCTTTTAGAGAATAAAAAATTGAGTAAAATAGGCGATTTTTAAAAAAATCGTAGGACCAGTTTTTGAGAAAATCACAAAAAAGTGAAAAAATATACGAATAAACTACTACTTCCGGTTGACCGATTTTGATGAAAATGTTCGTGTCGGGTCCGGTAGTGGTATGTAACTTAAGTTTCAAGTTTCAAGTTCGTACGATGTTCCGTTCTTGAGATATTTTGTATACACACACACACACACACACAGACCAATCGCTAAAAACATGTTTTTTGGGTTCAGGGGGTCTGAAAACGTATAGATCCGGTGAAAACTCGATTTCGAAAAATCGACATGAAAACAATACTTTCCTTCCTATATATTCATATAGGGAAGAGAAAGTAAAAATGCCAGACCTCACCGGGAATCAATCTTAGACCTTGGCACAGAAGCCAGTTGTATTGACCACACAACAGAACATGTTTACATCATTGGCTCAGCATTTGATTTCTGTACCTTTCAGTTGTACATTAGTATAAATAAGAAATAAAATTGGTTTCTGTTGTTAATTCAAGTTTCATACATATTAAAATATTATTATTGGCTGATGACACACACTGGGATACAAAATAATTTAATGAAAACAGTTTTTGATATACAGGCTGATTCACGAAGATATGCAGAAACTTTAGGAGCTCATTTCACATGTAAAAATAATGAAAAAAGTTTATATAAACATGGGGCCGGAAATGCTTTGTTTCCGAGTTACGGGTAGCGATAGTTTCGCCCGAATTTCAGCTCACCAGGTGAAATTAAGTCTTCCTGAAATTCTGGTAAGGTAGATTAAGGGGCGAATTCAATCATTTCTTATGGTTTTTGATCTGATAAATTGAATAAAACACGTCCCAGAACTGTAAGTTAAATAGTTTTTAAGAAAACCAGTGTCAAATGCAAAAAATGGAGTGAAAAACAAATTTTTTCATCTTTGGGCATGAATAACTGTTATTTCACAAAGAAACAGTTAAAATTTTTGAATAAAACATGTAGAAAATTTTATTCTGAACAAACAAGTGTAAATAAAGTACACAGAAAGCGAATAGATGTTAGATTAAATGAATTTTTATTCATAACAGTACAAAATAAAATTAACCGGAAAAACAAAGATGAAAAAATGTGTTTTTTTCACTACATTTTTTGCATTTGAGGCTGGTTTTCTCAAAAACTATTTAACTTACAGTTCTGGGACCTGTTTTATTCAATTTATCAGGTCAAAAACCATAAGAAACGATAGAATTCGCCCCTTAATCTACCTTACCGGAATTTCAGGAAGACCTCATTTCACCTGGTGAGCTGAAATCCGGGGGAAATCTTTCGTTAGCTGTAACTCGGTAACGAAGCATTTCCGGACCCATGTTTATATAAACTTTTTTCATTATTTTTACATGTACAATGGGCTCCCAAAGTTTCTGCATATCTTCGTGAATCACCCTGTATTGCTGGAGTCCCAGCTCCGTGTAGTTGGAAGGAATGCAGTGCGTTGTTATAGTAATGGGAGAATGAATGAGTAAGTAGGTGTTTCACAGCTGATGCATTTGTAGTGGTAGCGTGTACTAACTAGACTAAAAAAAATATTCTTATCATCAGGAGCATTAATTTAACAAATACCTACCAGGTTATTAACTTGTTCGGATTCATAATATTTAAATTACAAATTCATATCAATATATGTAAATAAATAAATGTAATAAATACAAAAAAATAATATGTTTAATACGGAAAGTTTGAAAACTAATGTTTTGTATCAGAGTAATACAACAATCGTTCTCCCAGCATGCGTCACTCATTCATAATACCTCACCCGTACCCTTCACCCCAAAACTACACGGAGCTTGGAACCGCACAATACATGGAACTTCAATTTATACACTATAGGATTCAAATAGCATTTTTTTTTATGACCATTAAGGATCACTTTAGTCTCTTTGGTTAGTTCTTTTTCTTTGGCAGTTTATTTCTTTTTTATTTCTTTCTTTCCAATACTTTTTCATTCTGTCGGATCTTGCTTTTCTCAATTCGTCTGAACAAACCTGTTCTTTTCGTTTAATTGTTCTTACTGATAAAATTTTGTTTTTGTCTGTAATTGTTTCCTTGTAAACCAATGTGCGATCTTTGACATCAGTAATTGTTAGATTTAGTTCTGTTCTGTCTTTTTTTATTTCTTCAAGCCAAGGAATTGTGGCTCCTTCTGTTTTTGCACACATAAATTTTTTTACAATTTTTCTTAATAATCGGTTTTCTGGAGTTCTGAGGATATGTGCAAAGAAAGAAATTCCCTTTTTGCGCATTGCATCAGTGATCGGTTCTATTTCTTTATAAATTTGTTCTCTTGGTAAGTCTGTGCTGGTTGTCAACTATGTGTGTCTTGTTTATGCAGGTTCTAAGAATCCTTCTTTCTATTTTTCTGATTGTTTCTTTTATTCAGTTTCCATCAATACTGAAGCGGGTTTCACTGCTGTATATTGCTTGTGATCTTAGAACTGCTTTGTAGTGTTTAAGTTTTGTGTGAATGGAAAGACATTTTTTGTTGTAAGTGTTTTTAGTAATTTGCTGTCCTTTAGAAAGTTTCGAAATTCTCTCATTCCATGCTGCCTTTTCATTAAGATTATATGTGATTGTTTCTCAAAGATATTTAAAACTTTCCACAATGTCGATAGGATTCCCATTAATATTTATTTTGTTTATACATAACCGATTGATCATCATAAATAGCATTTACTACACAATAAACGACTTATTGAATAATATATCATACCTGATATTTGCTGAAGGCGAACACTAACGTCTCTAATATAAACCCAAGGTACGGTACCAACTCTGTGCAAGCTTCCTCCTCTAACGTAGCGAAAGCAGAACAAGCAGCTTCTTGTACACGTTTGTTCGGATCCAACACTCTTTTCAATAGATCGTTCATCAACGGTTTCAAGTAATTATCATGAGGCTGGCTGACTACCCAATGCGAATACCGTGACAGAGTCCAGCATGTGATTGCTCGAACGAGCGCCTTTTTATCCGATAAACATCTTATTAAATAAGGTATCAGTTCACTAAGGTGTGGTATCATTCCTGTCATACAACCTAAAAAAAATAATAAATCAATAACAGTAAAAATATATTCTATTATTTATATAAAAAAAAAAATACTGAAATATAAATAGAAAATAACTACACATGAACTACAGACAAAAACACGAGGAATCTAGGTAAAATACAAGCAAATGCATGAGAGAAAATAACACACTTAACCCGGCGAGAACGGAGATTTTAACGATCACGCGGACTTTACGCCTAATAAAAACTCTTTTTTATTTCATTTAGTCTCATTCCTAAAAATTTCAAAAAATTACCATTATTTATAAAGAATTTGTTATTAGAACAACGTTTGAACAAAATATTCCAGTTTTCATTTACAACCAGAATAAACATTCAAAAATTAAGAAAAAAATTTTCTTTTAGTAATATCAATTTACGTACGAAAAAGTGTCACTAAATCACTGAAAAATACAAAAACATATGTTTAGCTATATATATATATATACATAAATAAAGCAATTCATTGTAAAAATAACAATGTTTAGATGTTGCAAACTAAAGTAACGTGCTGGATGAAAAAAATGGGGAAAAAATTGCCTCAAAATAATGTGGCGCCTTTTCAATTTTTATTTACTCCTCTTCTATGAAAGTTTTATCTCTTTTCTGCATGTTGTTTTGTGTATTATCCTTTTCTAAACAAGATAGCATAAATCAAAATATGTTATCGTTTATTTTGACGCTAATTGTAAAATTTAACTGAGGGATAGGCGAGACGGGTAGTGTTAAACTTCTTTGTTTGATTTTAGAGTCATAAAATTTGTCGCCGGCACTTTTAATTTATTGATTTCGATTGTTACATTTAAAGCTACCTGATGATATCATTTCCAAACAAATACCTTTTTTTGTTAAAAAGTTATGGGTAAAAACGTTCAAATTTTAGTACTGGCTCTTCAAAAAAAATCTCTATTTCGCGTAACACCAAATCGTCAATTTTCATCGTACAAATATGAAAGATACATCAAATGAAAGAAGAAAAAAGTCTATCTAATAAAACTAAATTCGTTCAACTACGTCATAACAACCACATTACATAGGTATGTAATGTAGTAATATAAGTAATGTTGGTAATAATAATCAACCTGAGAGAGTGAGAGAGTCATTCACTGATCAGAGAGTTTGCTTAGTTAAACTAATTTTTTCCGGCTTATAAAACAAGTTCTAACTTTAATATTAGAATTTTAAAATTAATAAAAATCTCTGCCCATAACAGACAGGTGGAGTGTCAAATTATTTACACTCAATCTGTTCGTTGCAGGGCTAAAATAAATAGTTCTGTTTCTTATCACATGGTCAGTCAATTAAATGACTGAATCATTTAACAACAGAAGAGGTAGAGGTGTATTGTGACACTAATCAGAGTTATCTTCTCTGAAAGTAATGAATTTCATTGTACAGCCAGACCCTGTGGTGATTGAAGTGAAGTTGTCATTTACAGAGTGGAAAATATGTGCTTTTCAGAGGGCCCGGCATGCTGATAAGCGTACTTTTCCACTCAGTGAGGAAGGCAATGGTAAACCACCTCATTCCTCGTTTTACTTAGTAAAACCTCTAGAGGTTCAAACCAGCCTTCCAGCTGTTGACCTAAACAACAACAATAAAAATCTCTTCGCGTACAAGTTTTAAAAAATGTTGCAAGAACAAAACAAAAAATAAATCAAGTATTTGAAGTACATTACACATCCTCAGCTCTCATAATCTTTACACACTGGGCAACTGCCCATGACAAAACTAACATATCCTTTACAAAATGAATTGTATAGTTTCGAATGAATAAAAATGTAGTAATAAATGTTTATGTAAATGTGTGTGTGTGTGTGTGTGTGTGTGTGTGTGTGTGTGTGTGTGTGTGTTTGCTCAGGATATGCCAGCCTCATCTATGGACCTTCCCTAGCAGTTTCAGTTTTCGTCATCGGATGTTTAATAATTTGTTATACAGTTTGTGCACTTAACGGGTGTTTTTTTAGAGGTATAGAACTTTAAAATGAAATAAAATACAGAATAATTGAACAATTGATGTGGAATTGGTTTTATTTCAAAGATAATTATTTGCCATTTTTATTTAAAAATAATTTCCGGCATGTGGCCGCCGCGGCTGGCTCGGACGTGGTCCAATCGAGACGTCCAATTTGTGACCACTTTTTGCAGCATTTGGCGCCGTATATTGGTAATAACGCGGTGAATGTTGCCTTCCAAGTCGTCAATTGTCTGTGGCTTATTGGCATAGACTAGCGACTTCACATACCCCCAAAGAAAATAGTCCAGCGGTGTTAGATCGCACAACCTTTTGAGGCCAATTTACAGGTCCAGAACGTGAAATTATGCGTTCACCAAACGATTCCTTCAGTAAATCGATTATGGCACGCACTGTATGACATGTTGCACCACCTTGTTAAAACCACAGCTCTCCAATATTAAGGCGATTCAATTCAGGAACAAAAAGTCATTGATCATGGCTCTGTAGCGGTCACCATTGACTGTAATATTCTGCCCGGCATCATTTTTGAAGAAGGACCAATGACTCCACCAGCCCATAAAACACACCAGTCACTTTTTCTAGATTTAAAGGCTTCTCAGCAATATATCGAGGGTTACCTTCACACCAAATGCGTCAGTTTTGTTTATTCTTGTAGCCATTCAACCAAAAATGGGTTTCATCACTGAACAAAATTTTCATGTGAAAATCGGGATCAACAGCGATAAGTTTCACGAACCGAACCATGATTTTCAAAATAAATCTGCACAATTTGCAAGCGTTGTTCAGGCGTCAGTCTATTCATTATAAAATGGCAAACCAAACTGAACATAAATTACATAACATTTTCAAAACGGCCACCATGGAAATCAGTACTGCCAACTTAAAATTCTATACCTCTAAAAAAACAACCTATATTAGCTCAGATTAAAAATTCTTACCTTCGGCAACGGCACCCAAAGCCAAAATTCCAGACTCTTTGATGTCCCATTCTTGATGAAATAACATCTCTTTCAAGATAGGAACTAATACTGGGAGCAGATCATCTCTAAAGACGTTCGCGAGGCAGTCCAAAGCTGCTGCACTGCATTTCCCTACAACACCAAAGATTACAAAATTTTAATACAAAAAAACTATTTAAATTGCAAATCCACAAAATAATACTTTGCCACACAATTGACGGAGAAAGGAAGTGGTGCAATCATCGTTCCTCCATTCCTATTACCCACCATGAACATGCTGTTCTATGTAAATTCAGTCACGTGCACATTTTTCACAATAATACTAATGTACGACGGACTTACTACCTTAGAACCAGCTTTGCATCCAATCTTCCATCCCACATGAGCTGCCAATTGCTGTAATTACTGAGGAATAATTACCAAATAGTATAATAAGCTCTTTAAAAAGATTCCATTTTTTTTGTTCAGGGCCAATTTAAGACCATGTGAGATGACTAGACGTTTCAGGAAGAATTCTCTGAACTCACTCAATGTAGGTTTTTCTCCTTTCTTCTCCTCACCTGGCGTTGTTCTGTTTTTGCTCTTCATGGAAGCCCTTAAAGACCATAATTTTGATTTTTTTTCTTTAATGTCCGACTGTTTTGCAAGTACTGCTAATGCAGATGGTGAGAAGGATGATAGATGAAGATGAATGATGGAAAAATGCCAGACCTGACCAGGAATCGAACCCGGGACCCCGGCGTAGAAGCAAGTTGCACTAACCACTACGCCAACGGGCCAGCCATAATTAGTTGTTGAATTTAGTTCAGTTCATTAAGTTTCCTTAGTTTATTCCGGCTTTCTCAACATCCTGGCTTTGAGCCATTCACCAAACACCTTTCGTCTATTGTTTAGTGTCTTCAAAATTTTTGTTTTGTCAATCATTTGTTGTTTTTGTTTATTTATTACACATGTCTGTAAAATTTTCAGAGTGTTTTCTACTTATTATATCAGTGATGAGTTTGGCTTAAGGGCACCAGTAAGCTTTCCTTATCTGCTGTAGTTTGCTTCCAATTCATTGCTCTTTAGTTGTATTATCTCCCCCGAGGTAATTGAAGCTATAAACTACACCAATTTTTTCCGTATTGTCTTTAAGTGACGAAGGGGCTGTTATGATGTTCGTTGTATTTAGATTTTTCAGGACATCTGTAGTCTGGCTTTTTCAACCTGTTCTTTTAACACGCCGATTTAATCTATTGCTGTTTCCGTGTTCCTAGAAACAATTGCTAGGTTGTCTGCACTAGCAAGACAATTTTATCTTTATACCGCTTTTTGATCCTTCAATATGTATTTGGGTTAACAATCCTTTTTTTGGCAAGTTCCATTTCCCAATCCTGAAAAACTTTATCCAGCAAACAGTTAAAAATGACAGGTGACAGTCTATCACCCTGCCTAACACCAGTTTTAATTTCAAATTATGTTCTACTATTGTAAAAATGCTGCTTGAATTTTTTCACTGACCTATTACACCTGCCATACCACTGAATTTTACATTTGCATCACATAATTTCATTTTTTACAGACATTGTTCAGTGGATCCATCACCATCAGAGCCATGAACTTTTAACCCTTTCAATCCCAATTTTTTTAACTATACACAAAAAATATCTGTTCATTGTTTTATACAACAATATGAATATGTAAAATTATGTTCAGGCTTCCTAAACAAAATATATTCTCTTACTTGATTTGTAGCAAAAAAACTAAATGATTTTAATTTTGAAGTCATCATTTAAGACAAAATATTTTACAATTAAAAATATTGATAAAATAGATAAAATCACTATTTACAAACGGTCTAAAAAAATATACTTGTACGTACGTACGACATATTCGTAGAAATGCTACTTTATTTTAGTAAATGAACACGAATATTTAAAACTAAAATTAATTTTTAAAAGAAACTAATTAATGGTCGCCTCCGTAGCGCAATAGTCAGTATGCTACACTGCAAAGCAGAAGTCTCAAGTTCAATTCCTGGCTAGGGTACAGAAAATTATTACACTTCACACCCAGTGTTCCTAATCCAAAGTAGTCATTTAAGACAAAATATTTTACAATTAAAAATATTGATAAAATAGATAAAATCACTATTTACAAACGGTCTAAAAAAATATACTTGTACGTACGTACGACATATTCGTAGAAATGCTACTTTATTTTAGTAAATGAACACGAATATTTAAAACTAAAATTAATTTTTAAAAGAAACTAATTAATGGTCGCCTCCGTAGCGCAATAGTCAGTATGCTACACTGCAAAGCAGAAGTCTCAAGTTCAATTCCTGGCTAGGGTACAGAAAATTATTACACTTCACACCCAGTGTTCCTAATCCAAAGTAGTCACTAATAACTAAAATTTTGATGTCTGTTATTTCACTCCAGTCTGACTTCTTCGTTACACTGGGTTAGAAAGGGTTAAAAGTTTCAACGAATTCAGAGCATTGGCTCTTCTATAGATTGGAGACACACAGACTCCTGACACTTTAATACATGAAATTTTAATATTTTATAAAAAGCTGAAATTATTATCATAACATTCAAGTACTTACGAAGATTCCAGTCAGAGAGGGATCCATCATCGTCCATACCATCATCCTCTTCTCCATCCTCTTCGCCATTTTCACTACCTTCGGAATGTTTAACCTGATGAGTTCTCGACTTATGAAACCTAGGTCTGATATCTTCTTCTCGATCTGGTACCATTTCATCCTCTTCAACATCACCCTGTAAAGAAAAATGTTAGCAAATTTGAAATTTTCCAAGTTAAAATTTTAGCCCACTGTGCTACAACCAAAATTCGTAGATCCAGTTGCTAGCCAAAACGTCTGCTTCTTCATAAGCATCACTAAAAAAACCAGTTATTTTTATTACATTTTCAAAAAACCGATTCCATTGTGAACAATGGAATTTATATTTTACATTCCAGTAAATTAAATTTCACATTATGCTGTATTATGCCCATAACCGACAGGTGGAATGTTAAATTATTTGCACTTCATCTGCTAAATCTAGGGCTACAACAAATAGTTCCGTTTCTTATCACATGGTCAGCCAATTCATATTGGCAATCATTTAAGAACAAAAGAAATAGAGGTGTAAAAGACACAAATCAAGAGTTATCACCACTGAGAGTAATGAATTTCATTACACAGCCAGACCCTGTTGTGAATGAAGTGAAGGTGTCATTCGCAGAGCGGAAAGTAGATGCTTTTCAGAGGGCCTGGCATGCTTATATGCGTACTTAGTGAGGAAGGCAATTGAAAACCATCACACAATCATGTAGATGCTCAAGTTTTCTTGCATGATTATAAGAATCTAGATGAAATAATATAATCAATTAATGTAATTATGAAATATATTTATATATGAAGCCTAATAATCAATAAAATATATGATTAAAACTAATAATTTATAAGTAACAAATAAAATTGCATGGAAAACTTTAAACTGAGCTGTAAATACATCGGTTTTTGAAATTCTGTCAAAAAACCAGTTATGTCCATTCAAGAACTAACTGATGGTGAGTACTGGCACAATACGAACCATTTCTTAGGACTGGACAGTAATAGAAAGACTATTCATTCTACCTGAACATAGAAAAAAGCAATAATTAACCATATACATATGACGCACAACAACGTCAACCCATCACCAGGGAGTGTTCTGGGTAACACAAAATTGAGTCACCTACAGTCAATGTGTTAAAGTGTGCATAAAAAATTTATTTTATACTGGGTGATTCATTTAAAAGTAGCCCGCCGCTTGAGTAATTTTCATATGCTGTATTGGCAGCACTGATCACGATATGATCGACTGGCCTTTATAATACAATTTATATTATTATTTAATTATTATATTATTATAGAGTACAATTTTTTCCAGCAAGATGGTGCAACATGTCACTTGTCTCGCCAGTCCCTATCTCATATCAGGCTTTTCCCATGCGAGTTGTTAGTAAAGATTTGTGGCCTCCTCGTTCACCCGATTTGAGTATGTGCGATTTTTTTCTATGGGGTTATTTAAAAGAACTGTTTACCAAACAAACCCCCGCAGTATACATGAGCTAAAGAATAACATCGTGGCAGCCATTCAAGCTATAGACGTTTCCGTATTGCGTTGTGTGTGCATTAATAACATTGAACGAGCGCAAAAATGTGTAAGCATTCAAGGACGCCACTTTCAGCATCTACTGTAAAGGTGAAGTTGAAATTTGTATATAAATTTTAAATAAATATGTAAAATTATATATTAAGTAATTCTATTTATTCATTTATACTATTTGAATCCAATTGAGTGCCGAAGGCCGCTGTTAAATGCAGCGGGCTACTTTTAAATGAATCACCCTGTTGAACATAAGTCTATAAAATTACAAAACAGACACTAACAAAAAAATCCGGGTAATTTTTTTTGTTTATGGAAGATGAACACTAACTTTAAACAAGATTATAAGTATTACAGTAAACGTAAGCCTTAAAATATTTATGTTAGATGCATGAATTAACATTACCTTGAGTAATATTATGTCCAACTCTGAATACTTCATTCCACTCACAAGAATTGGAACTAAACGAGTGAGATGAGGTGAAAGTACATCTTTACAGATCGGTTGTTCAGCTAAAGACAACCAAAATTCACAAGCTTCCAATGCCACTCCTTCATCAGCATCCTGCGTTCGCATCAGCATGTACTGTAACAAAAAAAAACCCGCATTAATGAAAAATAACTTTTACATTTGACACTCGCTATTTACATTAGGCTTATAAAATAGTAACAGCTGCTTTTAAGATATATTGAGTGACGTTGCTTACATAAGCCTTAGCTTGTGTGTAGATAATGACATGAGGTAATATACAAAGAAAAAATGCCAGACCTGACTTGAAATTACACCTGAAACCCCGGCATAGAGGTCAGTTGCACTGACCACTACACCACGAGCCACCCAAATATGTAAGTTCATTTATGTTATATAAAGCTTAATGAAATAGGCTATACCCAAAAATTCTAACCCTAAGAGGGCCTCTAAGCGAAAAAATAAACCTTTCTTTGTTCCTCAACTTTTTAAACCCCCCAAGAAAAATCCAAAACTGAGATACAGCCCACGAAGCTTAAACATCTGAAAATATGTCAACTCCTCGATGGCTAAAGATATTAAGCTAAGACCTTTTTTAAGGGGAGTGTGTATCCCTATCCTAAGCAATGCTAATGTTTGTACCTTTTTCTCAGCAACCACTACAGCTAGAGCTACAATTTTTTTTTTTATATATATATATGAAAGGCCACTCTTTGGTACATAATTAGAATATTTAGCATTTAATTATGGTAAGAATTTTAATTTTCACAATATTTTAAAAAGAGAACATTTTTTTCATCAAAAAATCACAGAAAAAATTTTTTCCCCCCACAATTTTCAATATTTTTAAAAACTGCGCATTCAATCAATAGATCCCCCTTATTCTTCTTAACACTGTCTTGTTACACTAGATCCACCACCTTCAGAGTATACACAATATTTAAACTGAAACTAATTGATTATAAAAACTTCTTGCTCAGTAGATGAAGTGTCTTCTTTTCATCTTTTAAATTATTTTCTCAATAATTATTAAAATTCATCTCTTTTCATATTATGTGTCATTTAAATAATTAAACAGTTTTACACAAGTGGCTGAACAGACAAACATCTTCTGGAGTTATATTAACTTTCTTTCAGCTTTAAATCGCATGAACACCTTTGTTATTAGCGACAAATTTGGGTTAAGAAACTAGATTTGAACTTTTAATAATTTTTCAGAACTTGGCTAGGAATCAAACCCGGAACCTTTGCTTTGCAGCATAGCACGCTAACTACTGGGCCATGGAAGTGGCCTAGTTATACTGTGAAGATGGTTAATCCACCAAAACATGTATGTACAAAAATAAATTGATAAAAAAAACAGTGTTAAGAATAAAGGTTGGTGAAAACTAATAATGTGTTGTCATTTACACTGACTACAAGTTGCGAAATAAATTTAAAAAAGTGATAATAAAGAAAAGTCTTTTCATTGAAGTTTATTTTAAATTGATCACCCCCATTAAGCTCAAACATTATCCCAAACAGAATATTACTATTTTATTTAACAAAACTATAAAAAAAACAGTTTAGAACAAACCTCAATAATATTGTGCATATGTGGTATAAGACGATCCATCCTCACTTCCAGCAACATCACCAGTGCTCTACACACATTCTTTCGAACATCAGGATCATCATCTGTAGCTAGATGAAATAGATTCTGTTAACAAAAAAAACTGGTGTAAAACACACACAACTTCCTCTTGTCAATGTAAATAATAAAAAATAAATCCTACTTTTAATCATGAGTAAACAACGTAAAATTAAAATGATTTTAAATCAACCTATTTAATTAAAAAAATACACCAAATCACTAATTAATTCTAAACTAAGCTCTGTAAAAAAAAAATGCTACAGGATTAGCAAGTTTGTTAATTTTCTATAACTTAAGTTATTAAAATCCATAATATGGCCGCAGTCTTAAAAATCCCATACTTTACAAACTGCAATGAGCAAATACATAAAATCATGTCAAATACATAAACGATGCTAAACTAAGCTCTGTAGAAAAGTTTATGAAAGTTGTAAGTTTACGAAATGTTTACAACTTAATATATATATAAATGCTCTTTGCCCTGAAATGTATATTAAGACCATTAATATTAAAAAAAAAAAAAAAAAAATTTTGATGAGACCACAGACCCCACAAATTTTGAATGGAAACAAGTGTGTAACTTTTTAGCTAGAGTATACTCATGTCTACGTTGAGATCTCGATGTATGACAGTAACATACGTAGTACGGACTACAAAAGTTTGTATGCTGTTTACGTTAAATTTTTCACAGAACTATACTTCAACGCTCCAAAAAACATCCACATTAGATAAAATAAGATAGTTGTAACAATTTAGTTTTTGTTTGACAGGTTAACTGTGACCTACGGAGTAAAGAATACAGTAATTATGGCAAAAAAATATATGGAGTTATATAGCTATGCACATAAACTTCATCTTTAAGGATTGAAAAACAATGTAAGGTCTTTCTACATTCTTATTATAGACGAGCTTTGAGTTAAGAAGAAGATGGCGAGTGTTCAGGCTACAACAGAAATTTTTTTTTTAAATTTCTAATATGTGTACGTTGCAATCTGTTCAATTCAGAACAATAAGCAACCCCACGATCCAATGAGATGAGGATGATATTTATGACGTGTAGTCTTGTACAGACTCAGGCCGACCATTCCTGAGAGTATGGTAATTGAACCCCAACCATCAAAGAACACCGGTAACCACTATCTAGCATTCAAATTCGTATAAAAGTAACTACCTTTTCTAGGATTTGAACCAGGAACCTTCGTCTCCAAAAATCAGCTGTTAAACAGCTGATTTTGACGACGACTTAAATAAAATAATAACGACAATAGAAATAAAAACGTTTTGATACGAGAAACAATTGCAGTTCCTTCCATTGTATATGAAAAAGTACAAAACAACAACACAATTGGATGGTAAGATAGAAGACTGGCTGATCATCAATGACAGCACAGCACAGTCTGCATGTGGTCTTAGCACACATTTTTACGTGTGAAAATCTACCATTAATGTGTTCGAATAGAAATTGACTACACTTCAATAACAACCCATGAGACATAAGTTATAAATAAGATTTGAGTTTAGTAATAAACATAAATGCCACAATATAGTTTGTAAGTTGTAAATAACTAATTGCAATAAAAAATAAATAAACAAGAACACAATCTACTTAAAAAAAAAACTATAAAATTACTATTAATGACTACATCATCTACGCAACATAAAAAAACAATGTTTGCAGTAGAGTACTATATTTACACCGTACTACTGCCACCACTAATGTTTCAAGGTCAGAGCCACCATTTCAACACTTAAACTAATTACTCAATACGTATTGCATTTCAATAACCTGAACTAATAAAAACATGCTAATAAAAAAATTCTTATTTTTTTAATGTAATGAACAATTTACTGAGTCAACCCAAGAAAACAAAAGGTACAAAAATTATAATTATTCAAGTGATTTAGTTAGCATTATGGCAGCAAAATCCATTTTAATATAAAAAAAGTTTTGAAAAAAAACTTAATACTCACTGTTTTTCACCACTTCTCCTTTTCTGTTTTCTTTAATATCTTACGACCACTATTACAGTGCGCACTGCTTTATCAGGTAATATCATAAAGGTTTTAGAAATATTGTGAAGAATGCATTTTCCTTGTCATAGTTTGAATTCAAACTGATTATAAAACAGCAGTAGTTTTCTATTTTATAATCAGTCTGAATTTGAACTTTAATAAAGAAAGATGGATTCTTTACAATATTTCTAGAAGCTTTATATTACCCGATGAAGCGAACGCATCGCAAAAGTGCTTATAAGAAATCACAGAAAAACTAAAAGAAAAGCAGTAAGAAAAGTGAATATTAAGTCGTTTTTTTTCTAAATTCATATCAATAGATATGAAAATGTATCCCACAGAACAAAATTCAACCAATAATTACCTCAATAAAAGCATCAATATGGATCATGAGCGCTTGTGTCTTGTTTATAATGAACTGATTAACGCACGCGATGGCATGTGATCTGAAACAAAAAATGAGACCTGTATTTAAACGTAATTACACAGAAATCAAAATAATACCATATTAAAATTTCGAGCATTCCAAAAATATTGTGCCTCACAATATAACAGCAGCTATTTCTAAAAAAAAAAAAAAAAAAAAACCATATCACACTTATATTTCACTACCGCGCAATTTTTAAATCACATGCTGCCTTTCAATTAATATACTTTGTTGTGACTGATACTTTTTCCACTTAAACCCCATTCCTTCAAAATTTTTCATAATGTACGAAGTTTCCAACTAAAGTTTAGCCTTTCTTTTAAAATCGGTAATAACATTTCACACATCGGCATCACTTTTTTATTGATATAACAGTTTTTTTTTTTCGAGTCAAAAAAACTAAATTAAGAATTATCTTCTTCACTGTCTTTGACTTTCTTCTTTAACATTTCTAATTATGGAAAAAGAAACATCTTAGTAGTTAGCTGCTCGCTCACAGCTTTTGTTAAGAGGCACGGAAAGGTACTTCTGTTTAGCTTCAACTTCACAGCATTTCATTACATTGCATATTAGATTTTGTTAAGCACTGTGAACAGTTCAATGGCGTTTTCGAGAAACCGAGATTCCATTTACGGTAACTAACAGTTATATTCGTACAGTTAACCTCCCAAAGGTTCCACAATATACTTTATGTTTTCCAAGTATAGTTTACGTTGTTGTGGTGGCGAACTGATACCAAAGCAGTTGCGCATGCGCTCTGATGCTTTCTCCCCTTTACCCTCAAACTGTGACAAGTAACTATACGTGAAAAGTTAGTACGCAGGGACAAACATACAGGTTCCGTGATATACTTTATGCTCTCCAAGTACAGTTTACATTGTTGTGTTGGCAAACTGATACCAAAGCAGTTGCACATGCACACTGATGCTTCCCCCCCCCATACTGCTCATTAAAGCCAAAGGCAAACTCGTGACTCGAGAAACTATATTTATAAATACACACAGACAATATCTTCCAACAACGGTACCACTGATTTAATATCGCAGTATTAATTTACCTCTCTTAGCAAATGTTGAATGCATACAATTTAAATTTTACTACACTTATTATCGACACCCGATGAAATTCTATTACAAGTAAACAAAACAAAACAAACCAAACCAATACAACAGCAATGCCAAATCAATTAAGAGATAAATGGTAAATACTACTTTTAACAACATTATTAATGTAGAAATTCTCCACCACAATCCGTGAAATAAGCATCTTTATAATTTATAAAAATTCCACGATCTAAACTATTATAAAACTTATCTATTCCCTCATCTCATTTTTAATGAGTTTTAAGAGTGTAACTTCAAACTGAAAATTTTTGTTAAGTAATAAAAGCATTATTTTGTTTTTTTTCGCTTCAGCAAAGGAATCATCACGACAGATACAAGCTATGTTTGTATTTTATCATTGGAAACTTATGTGATATGTGCTTAAATTATAAACAAACATCTACTAGAGTATTCGGCATGAAAATGGTCTGATAGTGGCTACGTAGACGAAACGCTTCCTCTCCCCCCGCACACCCTCCAACTTTGCCACATCTAATGTCATATTCGTGTTCATGGGCAACAAATAAAATCCTGTTCCAGTGATATTTTCAAAACAAAAACACAAGTGTGAATCTTTCGTGTTATTTATGAAAAATAAGATTCTTGGGAGTGAGAATTGTAAACGGACAGAGCGCAAACGAACAGATCACCGTACCGGGTAAGTGACATGTCTCATACTCCTCCTAGAGTCAAAATAAAAAAGTTAAAGAGTAAACCTTACGTTTTTAGTCACATTTTAAAGTCAAATTAACTATTTTATTTCCTCTGTAAACTATGAAAAATAATATATGAAATTAAAGCTAAAATTCTGTAGTTTATAACGAATTAATACAAAATTTATGTCATCGATAAGGACGAAAATTATTCATTCTAAAGCGTAAAAAAAAGGTTGGCTAACTTTGTGCACGCAATTGACCTAAAGATCATAACACAAAAAAACTTTTATGTAGTAATAAAATATCTATCATTTGGAACCCACAGTATTTTTTTTAATTAAAAAAGAGCTTAAGACGGCTAATTAGAGAGACCTTAAAAAATTCTTGGAGACTTGATGCGAGCAGCAATCTGTCAACCATGCTTCAACTACCATCGGACCATTTTCGTGCGGGTTATTACAGCAGGGATTGTTAAAGAGCACAATTTGTTAAATCCGCCAATAATTTCACTTTTTAAAATACCAACTTGCCACAGTCAAAACCGAACATCCTGGATTACATTTCTTTGGTACAAATGATCCAACAATGGACTCCATATATTTGCTAACACTTCTCAGTGACACACCTACTGCAAAGCACAGCGATTGCTAAATAGTTTCGGTTGCTAATTATAATTCTAGTTGTGAGTAATTATTGATTTCATTAATATTCAATTACATTTGTCAAAATCTACATGTTATCAACTCATCCTTAATATTTAACAATATTTACTTTCACAAATTTTTTTTTAATTTTAATTATGGCCAGTTTAACTGCACTCGCAGTAATACAGAAAACATTTATGTAAGATATGTTACAATTATAACTAAACATAAATTTAATTTTTCATCTTTACAAAAAAAAATTATAAATCAGAAAATTAATTTTATTGCACAAATTAAACAACTGAAAACATCTATAGTCCAGCCTCTCTCAGTTTGCTCCTACTGTAAACAAATTATGACAAATTATAACTGCACTCGCAGTACATTTATGTAAGATATGTTACAATTATAACTCAACATAAATTTAATTTTTCATCTTTACAAAAAAAAAAATTATAAATCAGAAAATTAATTTTATTGCACAAATTAAACAACTGAAAACATCTATAGTCCAGCCTCTCTCAGTTTGCTCCTACTGTAAACAAATTATGACGTCACTGAGCATGTACATTATATAAAAATGTGCACACGCTGATTAAAAAGTAACAACAAAATACTTTCAAAAGTATTTAAATACAAAATACTTTTAAAAGTATTTTTATAAATGAAATTGTTAGGCCTACATCATAACATGACTGATGTTTTTAGTACTTTAAATACTTATAATTTAAAAAATAGTTAATAGGAATACGACATCCGTAAATTCGCAGACTCTAGCGTGCACCCTGTAGTAGGTGGCTTTTGTTTGTTGACAGTAGGAGCAAACTAACAACGGCTGAACTGTATAGTAAATTAAAATCACATTAATTTAGAAAACGCAACTTTCAACTTACCTAATTTTTGGGCTGGAATGTCTGAAAAATTGCAAAAATTTTGGAATGAGTACATTTAATGGCCTATTGAGTGCGTCACTGTCAAGAATGTCAGTTGAATCTTCACATATTTTTTGTAATGCTCCGAATGAACCCTAAAAAAAATGTTACGGTTAAAAACAAGCGACAAAGGTATGCTATAAAACAAAACAGTTAAATAACCTAAACTCATCCGCAAAGTACAGCACAACCACATCATCAACACACCACTCAAGAATCCGGCAATGCCACATAATAAAAGCTCTTATTTTAAAAATTTAAACAAGAAATAAACGTAAATATAATTGAAACATCACGGCATAATTAATAACTTTGCGGGAAAGCGACGTTATGTTTTACAGAATTTAGATGTTCACAACCACTACACAAGAAACAGAATCGATTATTATGTTGCCAATCACAACACTAAATTGTTTGAACAAAAACCAACTTATGCAGGTAGAAAATACATCAATAAATTGCCTTAAGGTTTAAAAAGTTGTGACAATTTAAGTCATTTTAAAAAAAAAAGCTAAAACAATATTTGATTGATGAAACATTTTACAGTGTGCACAAATTCCTTTCTAAATAGTTTTGGTTGAAAAGTATTTAACTTATAATTAAACAAATTAATATTGTGTACTATTTGGTACAAAGGGGTTCATGACAAGCCTACTGAGTTAAGCACTAGCAGGAAAAAATCATTGGTACGTGATGAATTTATCATTGTTTGATTTTTTTGATTTTTCATTTTGTGTGATATTTTTACTATTTAACTATTACTATTTTTACTATTTAACTATTACACTGAGCACTGAATCACTTCAATACAGAAAAATGATGCCCAAAACGGGCAGGTGGAGTGTTATTTTAATTGCACTCTTATCTGTTTGGTTCAGGGCTAAAAAAAATAGTTCTGTTTCTTATCACATAGTCAGCCACTTTTATGACTGAACTATTTAAGAACAGAAGAGGTAGAAGTGTAAAAGACACTAGTCAGAGTTATCTCCTCTGAGAGTAATGAATTTCATCATTATACAGCCAGACCCTGTGGTGAATGAAGTGAAGGTGGCATTTGCAGGGTGGAAAGTGAGTGCTTTTCGGAGGGCCTGGCATGCTGATAAGCATACTCTTTCAACTCAGTGAGGAAGGCAATGGTAAACCACCTTACTCCTCGGTTTTTCACTTAGTAAAACCTCTAGAGGTTCAAACCAGCCTTTCAGCTGTTGGCCTAAACAACAACAACACAGAAAAATGCTAAAATTTCTTCTGCACACCAGATTATATCATGCACTATACAAATGCAATTATACAGTACTGCAAATAAAATAGCCTCCAACCACAAACATGATCCCATATTTTCCTAGGGAAACAAAATCATCAAGTTAACTCTACCTATAGTATTTTGGTACCAGCATATGCTGCAATAATTTAGTAATACTTCTTCTTCTTCTTTCTCTCTCCCCATGTGCCTTACAGCGTCGGGGTAGTCTCGGACAACTTCCTCCATTGTACTCTATCCGCCGCCAATCGTCTCATTTGCCCTAGGGCCATGCCTCTTTCCTCTCCCAATCTCCTCTACTATTTCCTTTTCCTTTCCAGTCAAAGTGCGTACATTCCAATTTCCAAATCGTAAATTAGGTTTGTCCAATCTTTTATTCCGAAAATTCCTGTCCTGTCCGAGGCTATTTATGTGACTTTGAATCCGCTTTCTCAACGTGTGGGTGATTGGCCCAACGACGTCGTTTTTGGAGTACTTCTTCGTCTGGCTCCTACCCTTTGACCTGTCCGGCTTGGGAGGCCCTGCTGGTAGTTACACTACCGCCGGCATAGCTCTCCGGGTCTTGGGAGCACGCAAGCCCCTCCACCATCTACAAGGTCCTGTACTCCCTAGGAGGGGCATTTAGTAATACAATAAACTATTTAGAGTATTCAGTTAAAGAAACAGTGAAGATAATCAAGCAAGCTATGATGCACGCTGACCATCCATCCTAAAAATATGGTGTTATCGATTTATATACAATGTGAAAAATGTTTTCATTTAAAATATGCTTAATTATTCCACAAAATATATAAGAAAATCTGGTGTGAAACACTCACACAACTTTCTCTTGCCAATGCAAATAATTAACAATAAACCTAACATTAGTATTGAAACATTAGAAATGAACAAAAACTAACCTCAAAAACAACCTTATTTTAATCATGAGTGAATGACGCAAAATGACAATCAAACTCAGTTTGGCTTAAAAATACGGAAAATCACGCTTTCACGCTAAACTAGGCTCTGTAGAGAAAAATGCTCTAAACAAAAGTTGTAGATCTTTTAATTTTCTATAAATTTAATTATATACACTTTTGTCGTAAAATGCATACTAAGACCGAAATGTTAAAAAAATCGATTTTTCTCACGTTTTCGTGAGAAAAAAAACAGAAAATCGCGAATTACCGCTAAACTAAGCGTTATACAAAAAAATGTTTGAAACAAAAGTTGTAGGTTTTTAAATTCTCTACAACTTTTATTACATAAGTTTTTGCGCTAAAATTTATATTAAAGCCGTAATCTTAAAAAAACAACGTTTTTACGTGAAAACAGCCTCACCGAGAATTTCAGCAAACATGGCGCCTACCCTATCTTGTAGAGAATAAAAAATTGAGTAAAATAGGCGATTTTAAAAAAAATCGTAGGACCAGTTTTCGAGAAAATCGCAAAAAACTGAAAAATTATACGAATAAACTACTACTTCCGGTTGACCGATTTTGATGAAAATGTTCGTGTCGCGTCCGGTAGTGGTATGTAACTATGTTTCAAGTTTCAAGTTCGTACGATGTTCCGTTCTTGAGATATTCTGTTCACACACAGACACACACACACACAGACCAATCGCTAAAAACATGTTTTTTGGGTTCAGGGGGTCTGAAAACGTATAGATCCGGTGAAAACTCGATTTCGAAAAATCGACATGAAAACAATACTTTCCTTCCTATATATTCATATAGGCAAGAGAAAGTAAAAAAGTGTTTAAATAATGAGAACAGCTAAAAAGAATCCAATAACGAAAAGATTAACTCCTGAAATATTTTTGACGAAATATCTCACCAAACCATTTATATTTTTTGGTGTGTTTGAAGATTTATTTTGTATTGCACAATCCCCAATTTAGTCAGCTATGAAATTACTAATAAAAAGTTCCATTTTACATAATGAATTTATATAATAAATTTCACTAACCTTCCTTTTTCAGGTCAACCTGAACCAATTGACAGTTAAAAAGGAAGGTTAGTGAATTTTATTATGTGAATTCATTATATAAAATAGAATTAATTTCAAACTGCAGGATGCATTATAAAGATTTATTTTTTAATAAAAAGTTGTTTCATAAGTGGACAGTGTTATGCATAACTAGACCAAGCACCATTTCGTAAAAAACGAGATTTTAGCGCATGCTGTTGAGAAACAATATAACTTATTTGGAAAAAAATCGCCGTTCGTCTCCTAGCAACGGTTGTCGAGAAATATATAAAAAACCCTAAGTGCCACTTTACGTAAGCTTGATTTCCTCTTTGCCTTTTACTGGTCTTTGGTCTAGTGATGCTAAATAGAACAGGTGGCTACACTAGTTCACAACAGACCAAACATCAGCTGCTCTGTAACTAACCTGGTTTGTTTTCAATACTGAAGTGCAGTTAATTATGTTTGTAAAGGAAAACCAAAAAAAAGGGAAGGAAACTTAAGTATCAAAACCAAAACCGAGAGATAAGGAAAAGACTTTGCATCCAAAACAAAGATTATTACACGCAAAATAATGTATTTAAAGAAGCTAAAGAGTTCCGACATTACGTTTGCCCCTGTAACTGATTAGAAAAAGTAGGAGAGGAAAATGCCAGAAAAGAATTCGATAGGTTTTACAGTGTGGAATCACATGACGCCCAGCGTGCATTAATATGTTCAATAGTTCAAGAATTTGACATTAAACGAAAAATAGTAAAAACATCATACAAAAGAATGTGCAGCAGGCTGTATAAAATGTGTCAGATTGTTGTGTGTAAAACTTTCTTTTTACAGACTTTAAGGATATCAAGCTGTAAAGTGAATACTGCTTTGAAAAATATATAAACGCTCAGAAGGAGTTATCGATTGTCGTGGAGTTGGTGGAGGTAAAAATAAAATAAATGATACCCATGCACATGAAGTAATAGAACACATTAAAAATTCCCCAAGTACAAATCACATTACAAAAGAATAAATACAGAGGCAGAATTTCTTATAGAAGATACTACAATATAAAAATGTACCAGTTGTACTCAGCAGAAGTAATTAAACCTGTACGTTTATCCTCTTACAAAAAAATATTTTTGTCTAAATTCAACCTGCGAAGGAAGAAACTGAAAAAAGATACCTGTAGTCGGTGCGATCAATTGGAAGTAGAAGTAAACCATTGCGTTGATAAGGTAAAGCTTCAAGAATTGAAAGAAGAAGAAAATTTACATTTGGTAAAAGCAGAAAAAGCACAAGCAAGAACAAAGGAAGACATGTGTGAAGCTAAGAATCAGCCTGATGTGGAAACCTTGTGTTTTGACACATTTTCAATTTTATTTTAGACAATGTCCAATAAAATGGCAATTGAAGTATTTTGTACTTTAATGTTAAAAAATCTGGTGTGAAACACTCACACAACTTTCTCTTGCCAATGCAAATAATTAACAATAAACCTAACATTAATAATAAAATATTAGAAATAAACAAAAAACTAACCTCAAAAACAACCTTATTTTAATCATGAGTGAATGATGCAAAATGAAAATCAACCTCAGTTTGGCTAAAAAATACGGAAAATCACTCTTTCTCTCTAAACTAGGCTCTGTAGAGAAAAATGCTTTAAATAAAAGTTGTAGATCTTTTAATTTTCTATAAATTAAATTATATACACTTTTGTCGTAAAATGCATACTAAGGCCGAAATCTTAAAAAAATTAATTTTTCACACATTTTCGTGAGAAAAAAAACAGAAAATCGCAAATTACCACCAAACTAAGCGTTATACAAAAAATTGTTTGAAATAAAAGTTGTAGAATTTTCAATTCTCTACAACTTTTATTATATAAAGTTTTGCGCTAAAATGCATATTAAAGCTGTAATCTTAAAAAAACGTTTTTACGTGAAAACAGCCTCACCCAGAATTTCAGCAAACATGACGCCTACCCTATCTTGTAGAGAATAAAAAATTGAGTAAACCAGGCGATTTTAAAAAAAATCGTAGGACCAGTTTTTGAGAAAATCGCAAAAAAGTGAAAAATTACACGAATAAACTACCACTTCCGGTTGACCGATTTTGATGAAAATGTTCGTGTCGAGTCCGGTAGTGGTACGTAACTTAAGTTTCAAGTTCGTACGATGTTCCATTCTTGAGATATTCTGTTCACACACACACAGACAAATCGCTAAAAACATGTTTTTTGGGTTCAGGGGGTCTGAAAACGTATAGATCCGGTGAAAACTCGATTTCGAAAAATCGACATGAAAACAATACTTTCCTTTCTATATATTCATATAGGCAAGAGAAAGTAAAAAAGCCATGTGTATTACTGATGCTTTATTACTATTAAGGGCAACTAGTGCAATGTCCAGTAATGGATAACAAGACCAAAGGACTTACTAGTCGGTTAGTCTACTCATGCATAACAAAAATGCCCCATCAAAAAATAAGTACAGGTAGACCGTTGTTGTTTAGGTCATCAGTCAAAAGGCTAGTTTGAACCTCTAGAGGCTTTACTAAGTAAAATGAGGAGTGAGGGGGTTTACCATTGCCTTCCTCACTGAATGGAAAAGTACGCTTATCAGCATGCCGGGCCCTATGAAAAGCACATATTTTCCACTCTGCAAATGACACTTTCACTTCATTCACCACAGGGTCTGGCTGTATAATGAAATTCATTACTTTCAGAGAAGATAACTCTGATTAGTGTCTTTTACACCACTACCTCTTCTTTTCTTAAATGATTCAGTCATTTAATTGGCTGACCATGTGATAAGAACAGAACTATTTATTTTAGCCCTGCAACCAACAGATTGAGTGTAAATAATTTGACACTCCACCTGTCTGTTATGGGCAGACAGGTAGACCAACAACCATTTTATTTATTTGTAGCATTATTTAAATTTGTATTAAGTTGAGATTTTACAAATAAATTAAGAAATTGTATTTCGTTTTTAGTGCAAAAACTTGGTAAAATTGATAAAAAAACACTATTTTTAATTAACTTGAAACTTTGAGGTCAATTATCTCAGAATGACTTTTTGGGGCTTGGTCTAGTTATGCATAACACTGTCCAAGTCATGTTAGGACCACTAGTAAAAATGTTACAGTTAGTCTTCACTATTTTCATATAGATATTTTCACTCTTTTATTATGAATTTAATAAACAGTAGTCGGAAATCCATTCACTTGTTTGTTTTCATGCCAACATGACTAGTAAGCGCATGCATAAATCTGTGCAAAATCAAGGCTGTCACCTTGTTTTCCTGATATTAGTAATTAGCTTGATACATAACCCCTTAACGGTTTATGACGAGATATCTTGCAACGTAAATGTCGTAGAAAAGTGCCCCTGATGAGATAACTCGCAACTGAATTTGTCTCAATTTATTCTGTTTTCTGTCGAAATATCTTGCCGTAACATTAAAAGTAGTTTATCTTATATCCGTAACTTTAATATTAGCGCTAGTAAAGGTTCTTTTCTATAGGTTAGATGACAATATTATTTGTTTACGTCGTACTCTCCAATGTTGCGTAAAAGGTTATGTTTTGGTTAGTTCAGTGCGTTTCGTTGTAAAGTTATAAGTGTTTACGAAAAGAAATTGTAAGCTATTCGATATTGTTCATAGTTTTTTAATAGTAGGTTTCATTTCATACATAGTATTTAGTCCGGTATTTCAATTACGTTTATTGTAGTAGGATTGTTTATTATTTATTCTTTATTATTTATTAAGTGATGGCCGGTACCTCTTTTTTTTAAAAAATGATGTTTTTGAGCATGGAAATTGATCTATAAGTCTTTATTCAGTCATATTATACAAAATTATGAAAAAAAGAATTGAGCAGGATATGAACATTTTTGGCTAAAAAAAGGAACCGTTAAGGGGTTAATAGTAGTTTGTCTTAACTTTTCCTAATTCTGCTTAGAGTATGCTAGATTACTAAAAAAAAATCTGATGTGAAACACTCACACAACTTTCTCTTGCCAATGCAAATAATTAACAATAAACCTGACATTATTAATAAATAATTAGAAATAAACAAAAAACTAACTTTAATAACATAACCTCATTTTAATCATGAGTAAAAGACGGAAAATTTAAATCAACCTCAGTTAAGCTTAAAAATAAGGAAAATCACTCTTTCACGCTAAACTAGGATCTGTAGAGAAAAATGCTTTAAATAAAAGTTGTAGATCTTTTAATTTCCTATAAATTTGATTATATACACTTTTGTCGTAAAATGTCTAAGGCCAAAATCTTAAAAAAATCGATTTTTCACACGATTTCGTGAGAAAAAATAGAAAATTGCTAATTACTGCTAAACTAAGCGTTATACAAAAAAAATGTTTGAAACAAAAGTTGTAGAATTTTAAATCTCTACAACTTTTGTTATATAAATTTTTGCGCTAAAATGCATAATCAAAGCCGTAATCTTAAAAAAAGTATTTTTTTACATGAAAACAGCCTCACCAAGAATTTCAGCAAACATGACCCTTACCCTATCTTGTAGAGAATAAAAAATTGAGTAAACCAGGCGATTTTAAAAACAATCGTAGGACCAGTTTTTGAGAAAATCGCAAAAAAGTGAAAAATTACATGAATAAACTACTTCCGGTTGACTGATTTTGATGAAAATATTCGTGTCGGGTCCAGTAGTGGTATGTAACTTTTAAGTTTCAACTTCGTACGATGTTCCGTTCTTGAGATATTTTGTATACACACACGCGCACGCGCGCACACACACACACACACACACACACACACACACACACACACACAGACCAATCACTAAATACATGTTTTATGGGTTTAGGGATCTGAAAACGTGTAGATCCGGTGGAAACTCGATTTCAAAAAATCGACATGAAAAAAATACTTTCCTTCCTATATATTCATATAGGTAAGAGAAAATAAAAAACTTCTAAAAATTTTACATTCATATTATTTGTCATATCAGACTGCATCGATTTAAAACAAACCCCGATGAAAAACAAATCCAAGAGGTTGATTCAACATAATCAGCATCATTACAAAAAATAAAACAACTTTTTTTAAAACAACCATTTTTACCTCACAAATATTATAATCTCCAGAGTCCAACATCGAGCATAACGACGGAAGTAACTCTGGCCATGTCATGAGTTCTCCTTTTGAAGCGATCGTAGTTATCAGAATGCCAACAGTGGCTCTGATTAGAGGAGAAGGATCTCCCACAGCGGAGAGACATTCTTGTTTTATGAACTCTGCAACTTCGGGTAGGAACTTTGGATAGTGTGCTTTTACATTGTTTTTTAATATTAAACCGCTTAGTGACCTTGTCGGTTCATCTGCAAATCGAAAACAATCAACTTTAATATTAGCAACATACTATTAATATAAATAATTATGTTAACACTGACTGCTAGGGATAAAAAACGTGGACGTTTATAGAATGCTGGCCATTTTTGTCTATATTTGAAATATTGTAAAAATAACATTATAAGGAGTATTAAGATGGTACTAACGTGGCTGGAAACATCAAATCTTCTACAGTTCAGCCGTTCTTAGTTTGCTCCTACTGTCAACAAACAAAAGCCACCATACTACATACTATACTACAAGGTGCACGCTAGAGTCTGCGACTTTATGGATGTCGTATTCCTATTAAGTTAACTATTTTTACTTTCTCTTGCCTATATGAATATATAGGAAGGAAAGTATTGTTTTCATGTCGATTTTTCAAAATCGAGTTTTCACCGGATCTATATGTTTTCAGACCCCCTGAACCCAAAAAATATGTTTTTAGCGATTGGTCTGTGTGTGTGTGTGTGTGTGTGTGTGTGTGTGTGTGTGTGTATGTGAACAGAATATCTCAAGAACGGAACATCGTACGAACTTGAAACTTGAAACTTAAGTTACATACCACTACCGGACGCGACACGAACATTTTCATCAAAATCGGTCAACCGGAAGTAGTAGTTTATTCGTATAATTTTTCAGTTTTTTGCGATTTTCTCAAAAACGGGTCCTACGATTGTTTATAAAATCGCCTATTTTACTCAATTTTTTATTCTCTACAAGATAGGGTAGGCGCCATGTTTGCTGAAATTCTCGGTGAGGCTGTTTTCACGTAAAAACGTTGTTTTTTTAAGATTACGGCTTTAATATAAATTTTAGCGCAAAAACTTATATAATAAAAGTTGTAGAGAATTTAAAAACCTACAACTTCTGTTTCAAACATTTTTTTGTATGACGCTTAGTTTAGCAGTAATTAGCGATTTTCTGATTTTTTCTCACAAAAACGTGTGAAAAATCGATTTTTTTAAGATTTTGGCCTTAGTATGCATTTTACGACAAAAGTGTATATAACCAAATTTATAGGAAATTTAAAGATCTACAACTTTTATTTATCGTATTTTTCTCTACAGAGCCTAGTTTAGCGTGAAATAGTGATTTTCCGTATTTTTAAGCCAGACTGAGGTTGATTTTCATTTTGAGTGTTTCACTCATGATTAAAATAAGGTTATGTTTATTGAGGTTAGTTTTTTGTTTCTTTCTAATATTTTATTACTAATGTTAAATTATATTGTAAATTATTTGCATTGGCAAGAGAAAGTTGTGTGTGTGTTTCACACCAGATTTTTTTTATTATAAGTACTTAAAGTACTAAAAACATCAGTCATGGTATGATGTAGGCCTAACAATTTCATTTACAAAAATACTTTTAAAAGTATTTTGTATTTAAATACTTTTGAAAGTATTTTGTTGTTACTTTTTAATCAGCGTGTACACATTTTGATTTAATGCGCATGCTCAGTGACGCCATTATTTGTTTACATTAGGAGCAAACTAAGAGAAGCTGGACTATAGTTTTAAATGGTGTATTATTTAAGTTGTTAAATTGTTTTAATAAAATAATAAAACTATCACTTTTTCATATGCACATTTTTTAGAAAAAACAAGAATTTTTCCATTGCATTTCGCATCTTGTTCAAACAATTTATTTGAACTATTATACAATTTTATACACAAAAAAACTATTATACACCTATATAATACTTTATAAACAAAACTGTGTTATTGAATTTAAAAAAAAAAACAAACTAAACACAAAAATTTCTTTTGTGAAAAACAAAACTCATGTGTATAACCTCACTGTTTACTGTTCCAACAGCTGTTTCGTTATAAGTGAATGAAACACTAACGTACTAGCGCTGCAACAGTGTACTTTTATACTAAAATGTTTGTAAATTCAGAATAAATAATCGAATTCCGTATAAGAACATGCTATTACATAGTATAACAGCATATATACAAATTCCGTAAATTACGTGATCTGCAAGATGTAAACGTATCACCGTTCCGTATAATAACGTGTTCAGCACGCAAAGTGTTAACCCTGTTTACACTGGTAATCTAATTTTAGATGATGCCAAATGGATTGTGGTTGGGGCGATAAAACGTGCTTCTGCAAGATCAGTATAAATCGGAGACCGTTAAATATTGCACTTTTCTTGTAGGGAATTCTTTAATGCATCTGATAGTGTTTTCAGAAATAGAAAATCATAACAGGGAAAAATCTTTTTTCTCTTTAGTGTGTAGGTAGCATTGACGGTTTGGAAATTGTTTGTTTTGTATGGAAATCCGTGTAGCTCGTGTGTAAGTCAACGTACATGCATGTTCTTTAGTTTGTGTTGAAGCTATAAAAATTATATTACAGTGTTTGCCCTTAAAAAGGAAAGACGAGTCCATTTTACTTTTCAGGAGGGCGTTTACAATCACAGAGGCAAAAAATTTGACCCTTTACCAGGTTACAAAGGATGTGTAACGTCTTTCTTCTGACCGCACCTACAGTTTTACAAAATTTTACAATTTTTCAATGAATTTGTAGGGAAAAGATTTTTCTACATTGCTTTGCTTACAGCTGTAACCTAGATATAATAGTGGCTCTGTGACATCACCGTAAAGAAAGTAAAATACTATTCCTTTATGCTTCCCTGTGATGTGAAAATTGACTCATGTTAAACATTTTGTAACTTCGTCAAATATTTACGGAAATTTTAAAAAAAAACATTTATTCCAGTTAACTCTTGTCTACAAAACATGTTTTATAAATTATTTTGCTTAACTGAAATTTAAGCTCGTTATAGTAAAAAATATAAAGTAAACAAACATTTTCGCGGTTGAAAATTTCGCTTGCCTAAACGCAAAAAATTATCAAGCAATTCTGTTGTAATTATATTCAAAAGGCGCGTACATATTATATGAATCAACTAATATTTTCAGAATATTTCATCAGTAAAGATGTTAGATAAAACCGTTGTTTTGAGAGCGCGTTTTGAATTTTACAATTCTTCTGTTACGCGTAACAGTCTGTTTCCAAAGGGTTAATAATTAATTGAATTAAAACCACCAATGAATAAATAAAAATCCGGTGTGTTCTTACAAATACTTAAATACAGAAAATAACTAACTGATGCTAAACTAGGTCCTATTGGAAAAAATGCTTGAAATAAAAGTTATGGTTTTTTATAATTTTCTACAACTTTAAATTTTTTTTAAATTCAGTTTTTTTTATAATTTTATTTAGATGCTCTAAATATAAACAATTTAAACAGGTTGGTTACCACAATATCCAAGGCGGAGCATCCTCACAGGATGCTATAATATAACACAAAAATCTAAAAACTCAAGCACATAATTTCAAATTGTTAAAATTACACTTAAGTCTTTTTAACATCCTAACTAAAATAGCTTTCAGACGATCAGTCCTTCAGGAAATACATCAAAAATCATATTTTCTTAAAACTAGCAAAATTTTGTAAATACATTTTGTACAACTCAACTAATAGTTAAGTTATTATTTTATCAACTTCTGTGTAGGTTAACAATAGTGATTACATGTTCTAACCTTAAGTATTTTTTCTCTCAAACAGAATATAAAAAAAAACTATTTTCTAATGTTTGAGCAGGAAAACTTACATACTTTATATGGGTTAGAAAATATGATGAGCCTTCTCCAATATTAAATACAGGGCTGTCCAATGGTAGCGGCGAGCATGACAAGCTGCTTCCGATGCCATATCTGGCAAGACACTTGGAGGCACCGCTCCAGTGTAGTGAAAATACAATACAGATAATAAAATCTTAAAAATGTTAATATAATTATTATTACTGATTTTTTGTACAAATGGCATTTGTTTCTTTTTTCCTACTTCTCTTCTAAAACATCTATAATTAAACCCTTATCCTTGGTGATAAAATTTGCTCAAGACCTAATGGTAATGTTTAATCAGGAACAACCCTGAGTTATTAAACTATACAATGAACCACTGCAAATCATTTAATCACCAACTAATACAGTAACTAACTAATCCAAGCAATTAATCCAGTCGCTCAATTTGATGACTGTCTTGCTCAAAACCACAGATTCTATACTCTGTTCATCGTCAGAAAAGTAAAACAAATAGGAGTTACCGAATCAGCTGATAAAGCGGTGACTCAGAAAAAAAAACACTTAACGAAAACATCACAGAAAGAAAAAAAATACTATAACACTAAATTCCTAATTGAAAATAAATTATAATGCACGCAAGAATGATGTGAAACAATACAATGTCACAAGTGCACTGCTAGTATAATTATATCGACGACAAATTCTTTGTCAAAAATGTGGAGAGAGATTTATGGATTTGGATAAGTCATCATCAATTTCAATTGTGAAATAACGAGTGACTTAACTAATATTAGATGACTAATCATAAAAATAAAAATGTTTACTTTTAAAGTTCTCTTGTTTCGTCATACAGATCAGAGGTAAAATGTATAATTTATAATCACATTTATGGTAATGAAAAAGAATGGAAATAAAGTATAGGCCGAACATTTTTTACATTTATTGATAAATACTTAAAACATCAGTCATGATATACGATATAGGCCTAACAGTTTCATTTATAAAAATCTGGTGTGAAACACTCACACAACTTTCTCTTGCCAATGCAAATAATTAACAATAAACCTAACATTAGTATTAAAACATTAGAAATGAACAAAAACTAACCTCAAAAACATAACCTTATTTTAATCATGAGTGAATGACGCAAAATGACAATCGAACTCAGTTTGGCTTAAAAATACGGAAAATCACGCTTTCACGCTAAACTAGGCTCTGTAGAGAAAAATGCTCTAAACAAAAGTTGTAGATCTTTTAATTTTCTATAAATTTAATTATATACACTTTTGTCGTAAAATGCATACTAAGACCGAAATGTTAAAAAAATCGATTTTTCTCATGTTTTCGTGAGAAAAAAAACAGAAAATCGCTAATTAATGCTAAACTAAGCGTCATACAAAAAAATGTTTGAAACAGAAGTTGCACGTTTTTAAATTCTCTACAACTTTTATTATATAAGTTTTTGCGCTAAAATTTATATTAAAGCCGTAATCTTAAAAAAACAACGTTTTTACGTGAAAACAGCCTCACCGAGAATTTCAGCAAACATGGCGCCTACCCTATCTTGTAGAGAATAAAAAATTGAGTAAAATAGGCGATTTTATAAAAAATCGTAGGACCAGTTTTTGAGAACATCGCAAAAAACTGAAAAATTATACGAATAAACTACTACTTCCGGTTGACCGATTTTGATGAAAATGTTCGTGTCGCGTCCGGTAGTGGTATGTAACTTAAGTTTCAAGTTTCAAGTTCGTACGATGTTCCGTTCTTGAGATATTCTGTTCACACACAGACACACACACACACACAGACCAATCGCTAAAAACATGTTTTTTGGGTTCAGGGGGTCTGAAAACGTATAGATCCGGTGAAAACTCGATTTCGAAAAATCGACATGAAAACAATACTTTCCTTCCTATATATTCATATAGGCAAGAGAAAGTAAAAATACTTTCAAATAAGTATTTTATACTTAAATACGTTTGAAAGTATATTGTTACTTTTTAACCAACGTGTACACATATTTAAATAATGCGCATGCTCAGCGACGTCATTATTTGTTTACTTAAAATACTTTTCTTACGGTGAACAGAGTATATATTCATCAAAGGCAAGCTTCAATTAAAATACAGCATTCGTAACTCAAGAAGTTGTTGAATTCTTGAGTCTTTCAAAAAACATTATGAAGAAAGATAACTCAGTACCAGAGATTAATTCTGGTTTAACAATATTATGTTTAGCGTTACTAGTTATAAAAAAAGAAAACAAGAAAATCTGTAATCTAGTATAACACTGTAATCACCAAATCATAAAATCTGATATTTGCTCTAAATTTACGAACATAAATATTTATACTTCTAATACAATAGGCTTGTATTATAATACTCATGATATTATAACCTAACCAAATTATTAACTTTAATATTAACACAAAACTCTTGACACTTACCTTCAGATGTGAGTTTGGTTAAAACGAATATTAAATAATTATTAAAATCTGGAAATTTATTCAACTCCTCCAATTTCTGTTTACATTAATTAAGGAAAAATTTTTTAAGTACTTTAAAATCATATTAATACATTTAATTCCCAGAAATACCAACAATTCTTCAAACCTTGTGTTTCATGGATATCCGTATAGGCCTAAACTTCATTTTAAAAACAAATCAAATTTGAAAACACCAAGTCAAGCTACCACTCATGATAATAGCAGAGTAATAGCAGTGTCCAGTAAAAACTATATACAATTTTTTAAACAAATTTAATGACTACTCAATTATAATACAATAATAGCACAATATTTACGTCTAACTCAGCCATTGGTAGGCATAAATAAATTGATCTAGCGGCCATATTGAATAAAGGTGGATATTCCATTAATACAATACCAAAAATTTCACTAGTTGAAGCTCAAACAGCCAATCTTACTCAAAGAAGCCATTAAATAATTACCCTGTTAATTTGGTCATACCCAAATACCTTATTCCAATGCAAATTCCAGAATAGTTACACATAATTGTAGAAAACTGTTCATAACTGCAGGTTTACAATTATTAAACTTAGTATAAAGAACTTGTTTAAGTAGGCCAAAATTACAAAACCTAACCAGAAAATCAGCCCCTAAATTATAACAATCATTTTGTCTCATTTGAGACAAAAAAAAGAGTTTAAGCGCTACAAACATACATGCTGATTTAGTGGAGCAAAATAAACAACAGTAACTACTGAATGAATTGGACAAAGAAATTTACAAATGCTCCCTAAATGTTAACCTATTTTTTCCATAAATAATATTTTTATGAATGTAGGGTCTTAGAAACACAATCTATATAATGATAAACAGAATACACTATAACAACTTTGTAGGTACATTTAAGTTCAATCAAAACTCAGAAAAACAGGTTTGTGAGGAGTTCTAACAGTAAACTTGACCTTTAACTTAAAAGATAAGAATGCTGTAGCCCAGCCCTAAAATGTAAAGCACTCATATTTATAACATAATTAAAACTATGGTAGAATTAGGCATATTATTACAAATTAAAATTAATATTGATTCTTTTAAACACCCAATCAAAGACAACGGCAAGAAATTGAACGGGAACAAATTCTTCCGGCATTATGAGACCTACTTTTAACTGATGTTCCAGTCTGTAGCCTTACCCAATCAAAATAAATATCCGAAATCACATAATGAAATTTATGTTTAATACGCTTAAGATACGTTAAAAGCAATAGTAATAGATTTAACTACCAATACGAAACAATACATATTTCAACACCACTAGTACCATTGACCAGGCACGATGATTAATTGTCTCCAGCCACTAAAAAATCGCAAAAAATATAACTATTAATAACTGAAACGGTATTTAAAAAGGATACTTGTTGCACAGCTCGTTGGGTAGCAGTATCAGGAGACTGAGATTCCTTTAAAATCTGTAAAATTTGTCGTAATCCTTCCTCTTGAGGTTGCCACGCCATTTTCATTCTTGTCTTGCCTTAAGAATGTGCGCGCACCTGACAAATTGTTGCAACAGGAAGTGAGTCAGTTAACGGTAAAGTATATTAACACTAAGTACGTGATTTTTCAAATATACAAAAAGTGATCTGTTTATGGGTCCAGTAATTCCATATCACGTTTTGTGGTCAATTGCAAAATCAAACTAATACCAATTTTGATTACGAACACACAAATGATACTCGACAGGAGCTTTTCATCCGGATGTTGAATCATTGATTTAGTCGGTAGGGTGAACAGATTTTTTTTTAAATAATGTTGTAAACTTCGAAACTGAATTCTGAAAAGAAATAAACTTCCGTCAATATACAGTGATAGTCGAAGTACGTGTATCATAAATTTACACTAATATTTTATAAGGTCAACTGTAATATTTTTGTAATTTAATTTTATAATAAATAAATACTCTATTCATTTTTAGTAATCATATGTGAAATAATAAAAAGTCAGCTGATTCAAAAAAAGCGCACTTTTTAAATATGTCTCGATTGTTAAAATAATTTTGAAATACTTCACTAAAATATTGAATATTTTTATTCGTATTTTAGTAAAGTATTTGAGCAGTATGATTAATAATTATTATAATTTTAGAATTATTAGATTTTTTTTTAATATGATATATGCGCCACCAATAATTGTCGACTTGAACTTTTGATTAAGAATTATTCTAGGATACTAGAAAAAAAGAGACTAGTCAAAAATTTATTTTTTTAGGGAAATTAAAAACCTGTTTACTGTTTTATTATGATTTTGAATGGTCTTAAATTTTTTTAAACAATAAAAATTATCAATTTTCATATGTTTTTGATGCAAAAATTTATAAATTTTTCATTTAGAGACACAGTAGTCTTCAAGTAAAGTAACTTTAAGCATTTCTGGAAGCTCTTTTTCCAGACATTCACACTCTCAGTATTCTTTTTTTTCCATCCAGGTGGTGTTAATTTTTGTTAAATTGTAGGGCTTCCAGAAGGTTTAGATTCCTGCATGCATGTTCGTTTAGGCTCCACAGAATCGGACAGCTAGTGAATACCTTATCAAGTGACAGTGGATTCCTATCCTTGAGGATGGTTATCATCTGAGGTAGGTATATTTAAGAGACATTCCATCATGCATTCTAAAGTTACTTCAGAGTTAACAAAGGTGTGACGGATTACTTCATTCAATTATTTTTTTTTAACAGTATAGGTAGTATTTCTTTTGCAATCAGTTAATAAATACAATAACTTTAAGAAAATATGAGTAATGTCCTTAGAATTAAAACACAAACGACACTCAGTAGTGTGTTTGAAAAAGACCAAACTGTGAAGAAACAAAAAATATATCTACACAAAATCAAACTTGATGAACCGTGAATCAACATCCTGAAACACAAAGTGTTGAAGTTTGAGATGACAATGACGATGGTAGAGATGAAAACGACGCTAATTATGAGAACTACGGTCAATTCAATTATAGAACTACAGTTGTAAGCCATACAGCTCTCCTCTTTAGTTTTATAGAACAGATGCTTCACCAATCCAAGGTCACCAATTGGAGGGTGTACTTCAAAATATGTAACTTACCAACCATCTCTGGCAGTAGCTTTTGGCAGTTCTGATTGCTTCAAACTATTTTCAGTATAGGAGAATAAGCTCCACATCTGTATTTTTTTTATTATATTTAAGAGGAGTTCATACCGAGTATCCCGCCATTGTTAAATTAGCAAAATTTGAAACTCATTATCTCAGTAACTATAAATATTTGAAAGCTGTAACTTTGAGGGATTATTTATGGATACAAGAAGATGCTACTAATCCTCAGACATTAAAACATAACTTTTAAAAAAGTTATGAATTCTTTTGACGGGGCCAATTTTTTTGAAAATATTTTTGCAATTTAATAAAATATTTTGCAATATAATAAATATTTTTACAATGCTGAAAGAGGATCCAGAGTACCACTATAACCTATTAAAGACACAGTAAAAAATTCATTTCTTTATGTTTTGTGGTTTCTGAGAAAATGGGTCTTTCGTAAGAAAATACATGTTTACAAATTAAAATAAATAATATTCAGATATAATAAACACAGAAATAAAACATGGCCCAAATAAAACAGACAATGGATATAGATTGAAGTCAAATGAAGATATATACAAAATAAAGAACGGTGGCGGTTTTAAAACTTTTGAAAATCTTGAGACAGCAATTCGGAAGAAAAGATTAAAATTCATAGGACACATGATGCGGATGGATCCCAATAGATTGAATAAACAACTTTTTGATAAATTCTGGAATTATAGGAATCCACCGCCATACATAAAACAAGTAAAAGAAGACCTCAATAGAATAAACATAAAGATAGAAGACTGCAGGGATAGAATAAGGTTTAGAGGGAGGATTCAATCAATAGAGTCGCTTGTGAGTGTCAGGAAGATTAGAGAAAACATGCGCTGGACGGAGGAACGAAGAGCGCAACACAGCGAGAACATGAAGCAGTATTGGAGGAGAAGGAGGGAGCCACCAAACTAGATTGATATTAGCGTGGTCCATTGAAGGCCTGTTCGGAGAAGAAAAAAAAAACACAGAAATAACACCAGAAAAATTGACTTTTCTTTTTCAAACCACTATACAAAAATGCATGTATATTATATACCAAATTAAACAGAAAATTACAAATACTAATATTCAATAAAATTCAAAAAATTGATTATGGAATCAAATTTTCAAAATGAACTCCTCTTAAGAGTAAAAATTTATCTTATAGAATACTGAATTATCTCATTTTGAAATTTTGTGACCTATATATTCTCTTTTCCCTGGAATCTTAGAATTTATCAATGGCAAAACATATTGGTACATTATCAAACGTAAGATTCAACCCTGTGTGAACTTATATTTTTGACACCAATCACTGTAGGGCCACAATAAATAATTTGACCTTTAAGCATTTTTTACCTGTATTTCCTAGTACTTCTTCAATCCACATAGCTGTATCCATGATTTCATGTGCTTCTATCATTGCTTCCTTCAGATTCTCCCTGACTTACCTGATCTATTTAGTAATAGTTTTTTTTACTTTCTCTTGCCTATTTGAATATATAGGAAGGAAAATATTGTTTTCATGTCGATTTTTCAATATCGAGTTTTCACCGTATCTATACGTTTTCAGACCCCCTGAACCCAAAAAACATGTTTTTAGCGATTGGTCTGTGTGTGTGAACAGAATATCTCAAGAACGGATCATCGTACGAACTTGAAACTTAAGTTGCATACCACTACCGGACCCGACACGAACATTTTCATCAAATTCGGTCAACCGTTAGTAGTAGTTTATTCGTATAATTTTTCACTTTTTTGCGATTTTCTCAAAAACTGGTCCTACGATTTTTTTTAAATTGCCTGGTTTACTCATTTTCTTATGCTCTACAAGATAGGGTAGGCGCCATGTTTGCTGAAATTCTCGGTGAGGCTGTTTTCACGTAAAGAAATAGTTTTTTTAAGATTATGGCTTCATTATAAAAAGCGCAAAAATTTATATAATAAAAGTTGTAGAGAATTTAAAAACCTACAACTCTTATTTCAAAGATTTTTTTGTATAACGCTTAGTTCAGCAGTAATTAGTGATTTTCTGTTTTTTTTTCACGAAAACATGAGAAAAATCTATTTTTTTAAGATTTCGGCCTCACTGTGCATTTTACGACAAAAGTGTATATAACTAATTTTATAGGAAATAAAAATATCTACAACTTTTATTTAAAGCATTTTTCTCTACAGAGCCTAGTTTAGTGTGAAAGAATGATTTTCTGTATTTTTAAGCTGAACTGAGTTTGATTTTCATTTTGCGTCTTTCAGTCATGATTAAAATAAGGTTATAATTTCAGAGGTTAGTTTTTTGTTTATTTCTAATGTTTTATTACTAATGATAGGTTATATTGTTAATATTTGCATTGGCAAGAGAAAGTTGGTCGAGTGTTTCACACCAGATTTTTTATTGTTTGCATAATTAATAATTTTCTTGGTTACTCTGTTTACATCCATTCTCATGATGTGTACATAGAACGAGGTTTTTTTTAATACATTACAAGTCTTGTATAATACTGTTATATTCTTATCGTATTAAATACTCATAACAGCCAGGTGGAGTGTTAAATTATTTGCACTCAATCTGCTAATTCCAGGGCTACAAAAAATAGTTCTGTTTCTTATCACATGGTCAGCCAGTTAAGTAACTAAAGCATTTAAGAACAGAAAAGATAGAGGTGTAAAAGACACTTGTCAGAACTATCTCCTCTGAAAGTAATGAATTTCATCGTTATGCAGCCAGACCTTGTGGTGAATGAAGTGAAGGTCTTATTTACAGGGTGGAAAGAATCTGTTTTTCAGAGGGCCCGGGATGTTGATAAGCCATTCAGTGAGGAAGACAATAGTAAACCACCTCACTCCTCATTTTACCTGGTAAAGCTTCTACAAGTTCAAACCAGCCTTTCGGCTAATGACCTAAACAACAGTATATTGTATCAGGCTTAATGACATCATGCACATAATTGTAACATCATTAAATTATAGTTTTCTTTGATTTTTTGGCTTTTCCTTTAAACAACAACTTACTGGGTACATACAATTACTTAACTCACTGCCCTAGCAGTTCTAGTCGTTCTAACTGTTAAATTCCTCTCATTTCAGATTGAGCCTGGATCACATGAATTTTTACTTTCTCTTGCCTATATGAATATATAGGAAGGAAAGTATTGTTTTCATGTCGATTTTTCACTGGATCTACACGTTTTCAGACCCCCTGAACCCAAAAAACATGTTTTTAGCGATTGGTCTGTGTGTGAACAGAATATCTCAAGAACGGAACATCATATGAACTTGATACTTAAGTTACATGCCACTACTGGACCCGACACGAACATTTTCATCAAAATCGGTCAACCGGAAGTAGTAGTTTATTCGTGTAAATTTTCACTTTTTAGCAATTTTCTCGAAAACCGGTCCTACGATTTTTTAAAAAATTCCCTAGTTTATTTAGTATGCACTTTACGACAAAAGTGTATATAATAAAATTTATAGGAAATTTAAAGATCTACAACTTTTATTTAGAGCATTTTTCTCTACATTGTCTGGTTTAGCGTGAAAGAGTGATTTTCCGTATTTTTAAGCCAAACTGAGGTTGAATTTCATTTTGCGTTTTTCACTCATGACTAAAATAAGGTTGTTTTTTGAGGTTAGTTTTTTGTTTATTTCTAGTTTTATTACTAATGTTAGGTTATATTGTTTAAATTATTTGCATTGGCAAGAGAAAGTTGTGTGAGTGTTTCACACCAGATTTTTTACTTTGAATTAGTACATATTTACATCCAGTTTCTTTTCACACTTTGTGGACCCTGAGGTTGTCAAGTTATCCAGAAAATGGAAATTTTGGATGGGTTTTAGTAAGTGGACACACATTAAACATGAGTTATAAATTAATTACATAATTATTTTAGATACAAAGAATGTAGTTTAGTACAGTAATGCTAATTCAGAATAAAGTTTAATATGCCCTAATAAATTTAATATTTGCAGTAAAGTACAACACAGCTCAAAAAAATAATTAAACACTAATTAAGTTTGAAAAATTAAGTCTCAAGTCTTAAACAATTTAAATAAAGTTAAGTTGCTGGAAAAATTGTTTTCCTTTCTTAACTCTGTGCCTGGCTGCTTTGTCATGAAGTTACCGGAGGAATAAAATGTCCATTGCAGACGATCCTTGTTCCAAACAATGCAATGCTCCTTCAATGTAATTCACATCCTCACTGTGGCTTATCTTTTTTTCTTGTCGACTGCCCTCAATATCACCTTATGACTCGTCTTCTTCCTCCTCTATGACTCGGCATTTTACAGCAGCAACAATTTCATCTTCTGCTAGTAGTTCACTGGCTCCATCAAGATCTGTTGACTTATGCCGACTGTCAAGTTAGTGAGGTTCTACAATAATAGAACATCATTAATTTCTCCATAAATATGTAGGTTAGTTTTTCTTAAAGGATTAGATTTCATCCTGTTCCAGTGCCCACCTTCTGAGATGTCAGCCTACATCTCATACTAACCACCGACCTAATACTGAGCTGCCATCACAGTAAAATAGTTGGAACTCATCTTACCCACAGATGCTTACATTATCGTTTACTTTCTCCTTTCTATTCATTGCCGAAACTCCCAGTTACTCCCTTATTCTGATATTCAGAATCTTGTCCAGCAGATGTATAGCTGTTTGAAGTCTGACAGACATTCTTAAGCAGGGAGATGCACAAAAGAATTATAAATTATCCCCGCTACTTTACTTTTAATACCTATTAGTTTCTTCTACTTTTTGTGATATGTAGAATCTAGCCTGAAGTCTTAGTTCACTGTGCATCTTTCAGCAAAGGTCCAAAAATGAGCGACCAGAGTGTAGTACTTCTTAATAACGTTTCTCAAGCAATCAATTTTTTATCTGTTTGATTTGAAGAGATAGTTAAGAGTCCCTATAAATATTAGAATTAGTGTCAGGTATTCGAGCGAATCTTGGTAAACTGATACAAACCATAAAGTATCTCATACCTAAAAATATGTAACATAATAATAATAATTTATTTCTATTCACACTAGTGAAGAGCACCATTTCAACCAGTCACTGTGATCACAGTGAAAGTGATTTTCCGTTCATCATTACTTTTAATAGTTACAAGTGCTTAAATAGTAACTGAGTACATATGCCTAATTAGTAATTTTTTGCTCTCATTTTTTCCATCATTTTTGCTCTCTCTGTGCAGTAGAACTCATTTTAAGGAATTAATTTTGTTTGTCCACGCATAATAGGGTTCTAAACTTTTTCCAAATAGCAATTAGTGAGCTAAGAGAATCAGAGCACAAAAAGGTCTTATTGGAAAATACGAGGCGTGTTCAGAAAGTAAGTACCGTTTTTAAAAATAACAAGTAAAACAAATTTTTTTCAACATGAAAGCCCAAACCTTAAACTATTTTTCGACATAGTTTCCATTGATGTTCAAACACTTGTCGTAGCGGGTGATCAATTTGTCTATACCCTCTTTGTAGAAGATTCCCGCTAACGAATACAGCCACAACTCCACGGCAGTTTTTTACTTCATTGACGGTTTCAAAGCGTTGGCCGCCTAGCTCGCGCTTCAAGTGCAGGAACAAGTGGTAGTCAGACAGTGCCAAGTCCGGGTTGTAAGGCAGGTGATCGAACTGCTCCCAACGAAATTGTCGAGCCAATGTTTATATGTCACCAGCGGTATGGGGCCGAGCAATGTCAGGGAGCAACACAATTCTGTTACTGAGCATTCCTCTCCGTTTGTTTTGAATTGCCCGCCTTAGTTTTCTTAAGGTTTCGTACCTTGCTGCATTAATGGTTTCACCTCTTGGGAGAAAATCAATCAGCAAAACACCTTTCCGATCCCAAAAGACAGTGCACATGATTTTTTTGTGCAGACATTGTCGTCTTGAATTTTTGTTTCTTCGAGGATTGCGTGTGTCGCCACTCCATTGACTGCTGTTTAGATTCCGGAGTGACACGACGGACCCAAGTTTCATCACCTGTCACAATTTTGTTTAAAAAATCCTCACCATCATCACTGTACCGTGTGAGAAAAGTCAAAGCACTTCTGAATCTCTTGGTTTTGTGCACATCAGTGGCGGGAACCTTCTACAAAGAGGGTATAGACAAATTGATCACCCGCTATGATAAGTGTTTGAACATCGGTGGAAACTATGTCGAAAAATAGTTTAAGGTTTGGGCTTTCATATAGAAATAAAATTGTTTTACTTGTTTTTTTTTAAAAAGCGGTACTTACTTTCTGAACACGCCTTGTATATTTAAAGAAAACACAAAAAAATTTGTAAAATGTATGAATATATTATACCATAACTGAATATAATTTTTTAAATAAAATTTTCTTTTATAAAACATTAAATGTAGGTACAGAAATTTTTCTTATAAAAACTATTATAAATACTACCTTTGAATAATAATCTTAGTTTTAAATAGAATATGTTAAAATAAATTAATCTGAATAATCTTCATTGATATCATCTATCCCTTGAACCATTTTAAAATTGTAGAGGAGACTATGCTTATATAATATATATTACATTCATTATTTTGCGACTTTAGTTAAACATTGTACACAAAATACTGTTATCCAAATATTAAACCTTTCACCAAATTTTAACCCTCGAAGTGGTAGCTGTCAGGCTGATCGACAACTAGCGCGCCCATCAGTTGCAACTGTCGATCTGACCGACAGTTGTTCCTGCTGTGTGTTTGAATCTTCACTATTGCCAACCTACACTAACCAACATATCATTTTGTTCACAAAATTCTAAGCTTTCCAATAGTGCCGGTTTCATTTCTTAAAGCGCTGTTCTTGCTTCGTTAGGCGACGATTATCATGGAACCATTTGTGCTTGCGTGCCTCTGTTGTGTTCCCTTATGATATATAGTGTCGTGCCGTACATGTTTTGTTTACAATTGTAAATAAGTTAATGTTGTTGTAATTATTTTTATTACAAATTTACAGCATATTTTGTTGTCAATTTTTAGTAAATGACTGTAAAACGGGATTGAAACAAAACGATATGTTAGTGTTTATTTCATTTTTTTTTGTAGTGTTTAGGTTAGGGTTTACTGTATTATTTTGTTTTCATAATAGTTTTTTCTCATCGCACAGTAATAAGTTAATTTTATCTTTTTATCAATGGAAAATAAAAGCAATAGTTAGACTAAAAATAACGGGTTATAAAACATGTCGAACCTAAATCAGCGGCTAAATACGAGTATCTGTCGATAGTTTTCAATATCTTTATTATTTATTCATGTTTTACTATGGTTCAAAGACAGTATTCAACAAAAAGAAATTCTCTACAAAACCTGTATTTTGAAATTTTCATATTTAACATAAAAAAGTACAAAAAAATGTGTGGTCACAAAATATTTTTTTAATTTCTTTTTGTTTTGAATAGAATTGTCTAGTATAGGTTTAGCTAAATAAAAATAATAGTAATAATAGCTACACGAGTAAAAACTTTGGAATTTTCTGATTATTTTGGTATAAAATATGTAGGGGTCTATGTACAAATAAATTATTAATTGACATATTAAAACAGGACTGACTTTACGTTAATATTGAGCTCATTTTAGGAACAAAACATGCACCGCTTCGAGGGTTAATGGAGCTGTAATGATTATGTATTAGGCCAATAGGAAAAGAGCATGCCGTTGACAAGTATCTTGCACTTTTCTTTCAATACAACTGTCTAAACACCAAACGTTTAAAAACTTATATAATTTAGTCAAACATGTTTAGTTTAATCTTTTCAAAACACAGTAATGTTTTGAAATCAGAACCAGTTTATTCCTGTTACTTTGACATATACAATTAAAAGTGTATTTTAACTTAACGGGAGCAGTGTGGCCTAGCCTTCTTCATGTTAACGTTCATACCTTTTTCCAAGCAACCAGTAAAGATATCTTCATTCTGTTAATTTATACAAAAATTCATAAAATTTTACACTTTTTGTCAGGTGCTTTTGACAAAATAACGTTTATAAAATTTTATACTGATTTTTAAAATTCCCAATATAACACTGCATAAAAACCGGCTTTTAAATTTTGTTTCTCAAAAACTATTTAAAATAGATCAATAATTCTCTAACAGATTGTATAAATTGGTGTTAGAAATATACTCTAATAATTTCAAAGTGATATCTTCAGTAGAATCTGAGAAAAAGGTATTAAAACCTTGAAAACAGAATATACAGTAACAGTGAAAAAAATTCATCCCTTTTTGCACAGGAAAGAACTCCATGGTAGGAGTAGGAAGATTTAAATTTTGACGTAAAAAATATTTAAAGAATTTTAATTTACTGAAGATGTATACAAGATACACGAAAGCGTTATAAACATTGGTAAGTGTCTTATGTTACCGTATTCTGGTGGTCAGAAATATATATTTCAATAAGCTAAAAATACACAAACAGATATTTTTCATTTTTTCATGCACTGCTCCCCTTAAATTAACATAAAATAATAATTTTCAACTTAAAACAAAATACATGTCTTATCATTTATTTTGCTTAAATAAAAAAAAAATTCAGTTAATCTCCTCATTCATAGTGATGACATACGACAATAGTAAATACATTACAACTTTTCTATGGGTTTTACTGTTTTTTTTTAATGCATAGAGATGTTATTTGACAACACAAGTTTCACAAAGAACCATTAGATTGTATAACTAATTTTTATGACTAAACACACATTTTAAAACATAAAAAATATACAATAAATTTTTAGAATTTAAAAAAAATTCATGCATCAAATGACTCTGCAGCCTACCTTACACAATATTTAAATCTACCAAAATTTAATAAACCCACGGAATGCAATTTAAATGTATACACAGGTGGGTGAAAAATACGAAACAGTTTAATATTTCATAAATAAGGAAAATTTCAAAATATATGCAAATGTGAACCTTACTCGAATACAACATACTATTTTATAATGAATCAAAATTTTGTCCGCCATCTTGAATGCAACTTTATTTTATGGGAAAGTGGTCATGCGACATGATTTAAATATGAAATTTCAAGACAATTTGAATGGCAAAAACCCTACATTGATATCTCATAGGATTTGGAAGTTATTTGCCTTTCTTAACATTACAGCAACACCCTATTGAATGTCATGTGTAATTACTTAGAATGTGTGAAATGTCTAAGAACAACTTAATAATTCGAATGTAAGGAAAATTTCAAGATGAATCAAAATATTTTGTCTGCCAACTTGGTTCCAACTTTATTTTTTTAATTGGATTGAGATCATGCGACACATGATTTAAATGCGAAATTTCAAAACAATTTGAATAGCGATAATTGCACATCGATACCTCATGCGGTTTCGAAGATATTCTTTCAAAGCCTTTCTTTACATTTCAGCAATACCTATTACACTTATTGATTTTCACAATAAAAACATCTACTGTTATGGTAAATAAATTTAAAAATAGTGTTACTTTATTGCTCCTACATAAATTTTAACAGTTTTGTTTGTTTTTTACTTTCTCTTGCCTATATGAATATATAGGAAAGAAAGTATTGTTTTCATGTCGATTTTTCAAAATCGAGTTTTCACCGGATCTATACGTTTTCAGACCCCCTGAACCCAAAAAACATGTATTTAGCAATTGGTCTGTGTGTGTGTGTCTGTGAACAGAATATCTCAAGAACGGAACATCTTACGAACTTGAAACTTACGTTACATACCACTACCGGACCCGACACGAACATTTTCATCAAAATCGGTCAACCGGAAGTAGTAGTTTATTCATGCCATTTTTCACTTTTTTGCGATTTTCTCAAAAACTGGTCCTACGATTTTTTAAAAATTTGCCTGGTTTACTCAATTTTTTATTCTCTACAAGATAGGGTAGGCGCCACGTTTGCTGAAATTCTTGGTGATGGTGTTTTTACGTAAAAACGTTGTTTTTTTAAGATAGCGGCTTTAATATGCAATTTAGCGCAAAAATTTATATAATAAAAAATGTACAGAATTTAAAATTCTACAACTTTTGTTCCCAAAAGTTTTTTTTGTATAATGCTTAGTTTAGCGGTAATTAGCAATTTTCTGTTTTTTTCTCATGAAAATGTGTGAAAAATTGATTTTTTTAAGATTTCGGCCTTAGTATGCACTTCACGACAAAATTGTATATAATAAAATTTATAGGAAATTAAGAGATCTACATCTTTTATTTAGAGCATTTTTCTCTACAGAGCCTAGTTTAGCGTGAAAGAGTGATTTTCTGTATTTTTAAGCCAATTTGAGGCTGAATTTCATTTTGCGTTTTTCACTCATGATTAAAATAAAGTTATGTTTTTTGAGGTTAGTTTTTTGTTTATTTCTAAGGTTATATTGGTCATTATTTGCATTGGCAAGAGAAAGTTGTGTGAGTGTTTCACACCAGATTTTTTTAGTTTCTTTAAAGCCGAGTCACCAGCTTGGTTATTATCGACTACGATGGATTATCTAACTTTAACAGTCGGTTTTGACCTGTAATAATTTCCAGATTCTAGCCGGGAATTGAACCCAGCACCTCCATGTTATAGGCTAGAGCGCTACCACTGCACTCCGGAGGTGGTAAATTCTAACAGTATTTGTAACAGTTTAATTATTTCTATCATTAGTGTAACAATTCAATTGTTTACAATCCTTATGTTTTAATGATCTAGGTATCTAGGTAAACACTGTACTTCATCAATTACTTGTAATTGCTATAAATTTGTTTTTGTCGGTATCAAGTATCAAGTAAATATGAGGTTAGTTCAAAAATTATCTTATCTTTTTTTTTGAATGCCAACAAAAAACAGGAGTATATTATGAGTTGGCATATCAATGTAATTGACTGTAGCATGCATGCGTACGGAGTTAGCTGCTTGTACATTACTAATTATACATTTTAAAAAAAATTCACAAATTAAATTTTTCTGTGATATTTTATTTTAAACTTTATATTTTCCGAATATTTAATAAAACAGTAAACCAATTTACATGATAAATTTATAATTTTAAATAATTTGTTCAATTAAATTTTGTTGCAAGATTGAATGTCAAACATAAGTTTTATAAAGAAGGCTTGTCATTTAAAATATTTTGTAATTTCAAAACCCTGAGTTTAAGTTAAATTATAATTTCGAAGATATTTATAAGAAATTTAAGATCACTTTTCTAGATATACTAATTTTCAAAATATAATGAATCAATTACACTCAAACCCCGTTACTGAACTACTAATTGGGACCAAACCCTGTTCGAATTAACTGAAATACAGTGCAATCAAACAAACAAATTTTCATTAACCCTTTATAGGTCTGTGGTGGGTATACTTACCGCTGGCAATAAGGTAGATTTTAATTAAGAATAAGCTATGCAGTTGAACCTTATTGGCATTTTATGGTTTTATAGATGTTTTTTTTTTTTTTGCGCCCTGGAGACTCCAGGAGGAGTATAGGACATGTCGTCAGATATAACACCTGAAATACGTATAAGAAATACACTATGTATCACTACTATCAAGAAAGAAATTCTTGTATGCTATAAAAAGTTTCACCGATCAAGTAATTTTTTAAATTTTTTTTAAAGGAATTCAAATCCTCACAACACTTTAAAGATTGGGGTAATTTAGTTAAGAATTTTCTCCCTGCATAAGTAGGTTTTTGTTCAAACAATTTTGTGGAGTGATTAGCCACATAATAATCATTCCTGTTTCTCGTGTTATGATTGTGAACATTGAAATTCTGCATAAAATTATTTTGCCTAACATACATAATCACCTCAAAAATGTAGAGACAGGGAACTGTAAGCAATTTAAGCTCCTTAAATAGTGGCCTGCATGAGGTTAGCTGGTTAGCTCCCACCATACACCTAATAGCTTTCTTTTGAATTTTAAAAACCCTATTCATATTACTCATGCTCGAATTACCCCATACTAAAATACCATAACGGATATGAGACAGAATGAGGCCATGATAAGCTGCCATTAGTAATTTTTTATCATTTAATCTGGCAACTTGTTTTAGTGCAAATACCCCAGATGATATTTTACTACAAACTTGATTGGTATAGAAGTCCCAAGACAAAGATCTATCTAGAGATACGCCCAGGAACTTCACTGTTTCTACATGCTCTAAACTATTATTATGAATAAATACATCCACTTCTCTACTTTCTTTAACGTTATGTTTATTTTTGAACTGCAAGTACTGACACTTTTTCCCATTAACTGTTAATAACATTTGATTCAAGAACTGCACTACGGACTCTATGTTAACATGTGTATTTACTTCAAGAGCATCTACCAGTGAACTGTTACTGATTACTGAAGTATCATCAGCAAACAACAAAGCTCTGCCACTGTTCTCTGGTAAGTAGGCTATCCACGTATTGAAATTAGCGTACAGCGTCCATTTGCTTTGTGAGTTACACAAATGTGGTAAGGATTCAAACCAGCGTACGGTACTACGTTGTTTTGTTGTTACTTTTGTAAAGTGCTTAGAAAATTCTAGTTTATTACGGGAAAGCAAGCATTCATGGTGATATAAAGTTAAGATAAGTTATTCGCCACGTTTTTCTGTTATATAGGGCTACAAGTTGTTTTAATAACCATTCTTACCGATAAATATTATGTAATAAACATTCCTTGGTAAGTAGATATACTTACCAGGGCTTGACATAAAAAAAATATCTTACTGTTCTGGCCCTAGAAATACATTATTCAAGTCCCTATAAAACAAAATTTAACATTTTACAACATGTATCTATATTTTTCCCTGTAGTACTGCCCTATCGGTGGATTGGAAGGGATGGTCCAACACCCTGGCCACCCCGCTCTCCAGACATTACTCCCCTTGACTTTTTTTTCTGGGGCTATATCAAGGATAGAGTCTTCGCCACAACAGTTGCTGACGTTGACGAACTGAAGGCTAGGATACAAGCTGCTGTGGGTACTGTGACAGAACACATGTTACAAAACACCTGGCGGGAACTGGAATACCGCTTCGACATTCTCCGAGCTACCAAGGGGGCACACGTTGAAGTTTACTAATGTAAGTAATCTTAAAAAAAACTATTAACACTAACCTATGTAACAGCATCAAATTTAAATTATTATGTCAAACAGTCATTCTGCAATAAATTTTTATAATCAGGGCAAGACTTTATGCTCACCCGGTAGATCATACCAGATTACTAGATGAAGATTAATAAGGTCATTTTCTACAGATCAAAATTTTTAAAAAAATTTGTCAGGATTCACAAAAAAGTTATGCAAGTTGTTAAAATATATAATTAATAATTTTTTTTAATAAAATTTATTTCTTCTTTTTGGTACATAATAAACGGTACAGACGGTATGAAGAGTTGCTGCCATATTCGTACCAAAAAACTTGACAGTAACCAAAAGGAACTACGACTTAAAATTGCTCAGGACATATTAGACTAAACAAAAATTAAACTAAACTATAATAAATACTTCTAATTATTCCCTCACATGAAGACGCTTCTTAAAAAGTCCTGATTTGAGTCCAGAATTCACATAATCCAAACATGATGGCTCAATTTAATCAAGTTTGTAGTAAAATATCATCTGGGGTATTTGCACTAAAACAAATTGCCAGATTAAATGATAAAAAATTACTAATGGCAGCTTATCATGGCCTCATTCTGTCTCATATCCGTTATGGTATTTTAGTATGGGGTAATTCGAGCATGGGTAATATGAATAGGGTTTTCAAAATTCAAAAGAAAGCTATTAGGTGTATGGTGGGAGCTAACCAGCTAACCTCATGCAGGCCACTATTTAAGGAGCTTAAATTGCTTACAGTTCCCTCCCTCTACATTTTTGAGGTGATTATGTATGTTAGGCAAAATCATTTTATGCAGAATTTCAATGTTCACTATCATAACACGAGAAACAGGAATGATTATTATGTGGCTAATAACTCCGCAAAATTGTTTGAACAAAAACCTACTTATGTAGGGAGAAAATTCATGAATAAATTACCCCAATCTTTAAAGTGTTGTGAGGATTTGAATTCCTTTAAAAAAAATCTGAAAAATTACTTGATCGGTGAAACTTTTTATAGCGTACAAGAATTTCTTTCTTGATAGTAGCGATACATTATGTGATTCTTATATGTATTTCAAGTGTTATATCTCATGACATGTCCTATACTCCTCCTGAAGTCTCCAGGGCGCAAAAAAAAAAAAAAAAAAATTTAAATCCATTCCTATAGCGGCAGGAGCACCGGATTAAGTTTGGACTTCCAAGGATAGTATTTTAAGGAAAACACGAGTTAGAATATGCCGATGAATAAACAAAAGCTTTCTCCAGACATGAAGATTGGATACTTTTTTAACAAACCTCATTAAATAAAAGAAAACTACATTCAAGAGACACATGAAAAACAAATTTTCAGAGGAACATGATATTGACTCCGCACTGTTACTCAGTTTACTGCTTTAGTTTCAAGAATAAAACCAACATTACAAATTATATACTACATTTATAGTAATTTATCTGATTTTCAAAAGGAACTAAATTTGTACTTTCCAATTTACAAAAAGAACCTTGAATTTCTATTAAATCTTAACTTGTTTGGAAAATAAATTAAAATTTTTGGCAATTAGATTAACACAAAACTTAAAATTTCTTTAAATGGCCACTGTAAACATGACAATAAATAAATAACTTAAAAAAATAAACCGTTCTTCCAAAATCTCGTTGGTTTTTCTACGATGACTGAAAGATAAATTATCACAATTCATTTTAAATGCTTTATCAAACCGATAAAATTTTATGATGGATTTACATAATAAAACAATTCTTTTTTGAAAAAAAAAGTGTCAATTAGGCCCCTATTTTTTTCGTTGTCGCAAATAATCAACCCAGACATATGGTAGAAGTTGTTTTGGATGATCTTTGACTAACGTTTTCCCTGATATTGGTATTATGTAATGAATTAGAGATGGTACTTTCTTCGTTAAAAAATATTCCTGTAACATGGGAACAAAATTTATTAGCAATATTCGTTGATCTTTTACTTCTCAAATGGATTAAAAATAGTTACATACATATCATGTTACATTACATACACAGTTACACATATATTCCTCGCAGGCACAAAATGTTCTCAGGCAGGTGGAGTATTAAATTACTCTTCAGATACTCAATCTGCTAGTTCCAGGGCCACAAAAAATAAATTTCGTTTTTTATGACATAGTCAGCCAATTATATGACTGAAGCATTTAAGAACAGAAGAGGTAGAGATGTAAAAGACACCAGTCAGAGCTGTCTCCTCTATGAGTAATGCATTTCATTATACAGCCAGACCCTGTGGTGAATGAAGTGAAAATGTCACTTGCAGGGTGGAAAGTAGATGCTTTTCAGAGGATCTGGCATGCTGATAAGCATACTTTTCCACTCAGTAAAGAAGGCATTGGTAAACCTCCTGACTCCTCATTTTATTTAATAAAGCTTTTAGAGGTTCAATCCAACTTTTCGGCTGATGACCTAAACAACAACACATATATATCATAGTAACAGCATTTAAAAATTTTTTTTATTGAGCGATGATGATGATGATGAGGTTACCACGCAAACAATGGCTGGGTGATGTCAAGGTCTTACAAAAAAAGAGGCAGTGTGTGGAGAGGAGACTTGGTGAGTCAGGGGGAAATGCGAGAGATTTGAAGGCCGCTGTATTTAACAGCGGCCTTCGGCATTCAATTGGATTCAAAATAGTAAATGAATAAATAGAATTACTTAATACATAATTTTACATATTTATTTAAAATTTATATACAAATTTCAACTTCACCTTTACAGTAGATGCTGAAAGTGGCGTCCTTGAACGCTTACACATTTTTGCACTCGTTCAATGTTATTAATGCACACACGACGCAATACGGAAACGTCTATAGCTTGAATGGCTGCCACCATGTTATTCTTTAGCTCATGTATACTGCGGGGGTTTGTTTGGTAAACAGTTCCTTTTAAATAACCCCATAGAAAAAAATCGCACATACTCAAATCAGGTGAACGAGGAGGCCAGAAATCTTTACTAACAACTGATGGTTACGCCTGAAGGGCCTGATTGACATGAGCATCTACTGTAAAGGTGAAGTTGAAATTTATATATAAATTTTAAATAAATATGTAAAATTATGTATTAAGTAATTCTATTTATTCATTTACTATTTGAATCCAATTGAGTGCCGAAGGCTGCTGTTAAATGCAGCGGGCTACTTTTAAATGAATCACCCTGTACTTTTGCTGAGAGCCATGAAACAGACATTTTTTGCAACAGGGGTATTTGCATTAAAACAAATTGCCAGATTAAATGATAAAGCTGTTAGGTGTATGATGGGAGTCAACCACCTTACCTCATGCAGATCACTATTTAAAGAGCTGCAATTGCCACCTTCTTTGTACATTTTTGAAGTGATAATGTACGTAAAGAAAAATACCTTATTACAGAATTTAGATGTTCACAACCACTACACAAGAAACAGAATCGATTATTATGTTGCTAATCACAACACTGAATTGTTTGAACAAAAACCAACTTATGCAGGTAGAAAATACATCAATAAATTGCCACAAGGTCTAAAAAGTTGTGACAATTCAAGTCATTTTAAAAAAAAGCTAAAACAATATTTGATTGATGAAACATTTTACAGTGTGCACGAATTCCTTTTTAAATAGTTTCTGGTTGAAAAGTATTTGACTTCTAATTAAACAAATATTGTGTACTATTTGATACAAAGGGATTCATGGCAAGCCTACTGAGTTAAGCAGTAGCGGGGAAAAATTATTGGTACGTGGTGAATTTATTATTGTGTTTGACTTTTTAATTTCTAATTTTGTGTGATATTTGATACAATGGGGTTCATAAGAAGCCTACTGAAATAAGCAGTAGCAGAAACAAATTTTTGGTGGTAAGTGATGAATTTATCATTGTGATAAACTTTTTGTTTATCAGTTTTATCTTGACAAGCCCTATACTCCTTTTGGAGTCTCCTGGATGCAAAAAAAAACCATTGTGAGTCACACCGCTGCATGCAGTACATTATGCCTCATGCTAAACTTTACTTACATTAGGTAGCTTAGGCTAAGCTAGGTACCACTATAGGATCCAACACATTTTCATCAAAATCGGTCAACCGGAAGTAGTAGTTTATTCGTGCTATTTGTTACTCTTTGTAATTTTCTCCAAAACGGCTAAAAGTTTTTTAAAAATTGCCGCATTTACTATATTTTTTATGCTCTACAAGATCGGGTAAGCACCAAGTCTCCTGGGGGGCCTGTGCTCTTGTGGTAAAAACTGTTTTTTTTTTAAGATTGCACCCTTAATTTATGCATTTTACAGCAAAAGTGTATATAATATATGTTGTAGAAAATTAAAATACCTACAACTTTTATTTCAAAAATTTTTTCTACAACACTTAGTTTAGTGTCAATTAGCGATTTTCTGTATTTTTCTCATCAAAATCGCTAAAAAAAACATGATTTTTTTTTAAGATCGTGGCCTTAGCATACATTTAAAGCCAAAAGTGTACATAATCAAAACTATAGAAAATTACAAAATCTACAATCTTTACACCGAGAATTTTTTCCACAGAGCATAGTCTAGTGTCAATTAGTGATTTTACAATTTTTAAGTTCTACATTTCGATTTTGCATTATTCACTCATGATTAAAATTAGTTATGTTTCTTATTTTATATTGTTTACTCACAACTAAACACAGGTTATATTGTTTATTATTTACATTGGCAGGGGGAAAGTCGTCGAGTGAGTGTTTCACACCAATTTCCTTTTTATTTTGTCTTGATAAAAATTAATTCGAATAATCAAGTAATATGGAATAAAAGGATCCACGTAATTGAGACTTACTGCATTTAATTCACTAAAATGTTAAGTGGAAAAACTTACCTTTAACATACTCTGATTTTTGACATTTCTTTGTGACCTTGTATGCTTTAAAAGTTTCATCATTGAATGTACTGGCATCATATGTTTCGAAATTAGTTCACAGGCATAATTCATAGCAGATGTTATCTTAAACTTTTTTTTATTTTCCTGAACGTACGGCAGAAATTGATCGAAACCTAATATTAGTAATCTGTAAACAAAGAACAATTTAAAAATGAATAGTAATAACATGAGTATATTAATTTCTACATTAAAGCTTTGTGTTGTTTAGGTGATCAGCCGAAAGGCTGGTTTGAACTTGTAGAGGTTTTACAAAGTAAAATGAGGAGTGAGGTGGTTTACCATTGCCTTCCTCACTGAGTGGAAAAGTACGCTTATCAGCATACCAGGCCCTCTGAAAAGCACATATTTTCCACTCTGCAAATGACACCTTCACTTCGTTCACCACAGGGTCTGGCTGATAACATGGAATGTACAAAAAAATAACTGAAGTATAAAAGTTAAAAAGCCTTGTTTGGTTATACATAAAAACTAGTAACATTTTATGAAATAAAAATCAATTTTATGCAATGTTACGCAGTTAGTTACCGTATAATTTTACTGTACCGTAAAATTCACCCAAAACATCTGCACAGTTAAGTAAACTACCCGTTCAGATGGGTAGTTTAAACAATGCAAAGAAACAAAGAAAACAAACAATAGCTTTTTTAATCCTCCCATTATATGCATAAACAATTGCATTCCTTTCAGCAAAATTTGTGGAATGCCCACTGCGTATCAATAGAATGTTAAAAATTGCATACAATGTATTTTTCTAAAAGAGTATTCCAAGAATTGGCTTAAAATTCTATTTAACACGTTTGTCTTTTATTTTCACTTATCAGTGATCTCTGAATAAATTCCATAATACTTACAGCTCTTCACTGGGTACAAATTCTTCAGGAAGATTATACGAATAAAAAGGTAGTGGTGGTAGAAGTAAAGGATATGGGAACGCATCACTTTCACATATCGTTTCCATTAAAGGCGGTGGAAATGAGCAAACTCGAAGAACTTGTCGCTCTAGACTTTTATCCCTAAAAAGAATAACAGAAAACAATTTAAAAAAAAAAATCTGGTGTGAAACACTCACACAACTTTCTCTTGCCAGTGCAAATAATTAACAATAAACCTAACATTAGTAATAAAACATTAGAAATAAACAAAAAACTAACCTCAAAAACATAACCTAATTTTAATCATGACTGAAAGACGCAAAATGAAAATCGACCTTAAGTTTGGCTTAGAAATACGGAAAATCACTCTTTCACGCTAAACTAGGCTCTGTAGAGAAAAATTCTCTAAATTAAAATTGTAGATCTTTTAATTTTCTATAAATCTGGTTACATACACTTTTGTCGTAAAATGTGTACTAGGCCAAAATCTTAAAAAAATCGATTTTTCACACGTTTTCATGAGAAAAAAAACAGAAAAACGCTAATTACCACTAAACTAAGCGTTATACAAAAAAATGTTTGAAATAAAAGTTGTAGAATTTTAAATTCTCTACAACTTTTATTATATACATTTTTGCGCTGAAATGCATAATAAAGCCGCAATCTTAAAAAAACTATTTTTTTACGTAAAAACAGCCTCACCAAGAATTTCAACAAACATGGCGCCTACCTTATCTTGTAGAGCATATAAAATTTAGTAAATGAGGCAATTTTAAAAAAAATCGTAGAACCAGTTTTTGAGAAAATCGCATAAAAGTGAAAAATGACACGAATAAACTACTACTTCCGGTTGACAGATTTTGATGAAAATGTTCGTGTCCGGTCCGGTAGTGGTATGTAACTTAAGTTTCAAGTTCGTACGATGTTCCGTTCTTGAGATATTCTGTTCACACACACACAGACCAATCGCTACAAACATGTTTTTTGGGTTCAGGGGGTCTGAAAACGTATAGATCCGGTGAAAAATCGACATGAAAACAATACTTTCCTTCCTATATATTCATATAGGCAAGAGAAAGTAAAAATATATATGAAATATTGAGTACAGTGAAACAAAAGATAATTAATATAGTAAGCATCCCTATAGGGCAATATGGTGAACTGGAAGGGATGGTTTAAGCAATTATATTATCACTCCAAGATAAGCAGAAGGAACGTTCTCTGACAGAAATTAATACCACAAGGTATTACAGTTGGTATAAACAGCTAAACGTAGTTCTAGGTGAAGCCAGTTATTCTAATATGATTGAGGATCTGTCAAAAATCAGGTGGATCATTAAAGCGCGTGGTGAATTGGTAGACTTAAATTACAAACCATGGGTTGTTGATAAAAATTTTAACTGTTCTGTGTGTAATTTGGGAGAAAAAGAGGACATATTTCACTTTCAAAAATAAATCTTTATAATGCATCCTGCAGTTTGAAATTATTTCTATTTCATATAATGAATTAATATAATAATTTCACTAACCTTCTTTTTAAACTGCGTCACCTTTATTTTAATTTCTACTTACACGTGTTTCGATGGATCCACCATCATCAGAGTAAATGAAAAATTGAAACTAAAAAATTTTTTTTTCTCATTTATTTAAAATTTACAGAAGATGGTACATCTTCAGTCACTTGTATAAAACTGTGTGTTTTATACAAGTGACTGAAGATGTACCATCTTCTGTAAATTTTAAATAAATGAGAAAAAAAAAATTTTTAGTTTCAATTTTTCATTTACTCTGATGATGGTGGATCCACCGAAACACGTGTAAGTAGAAATTAAAATAAAGGTGACGCAGTTTAAAAAGAAGGTTAGTGAAATTATTATATTAATTCATTATATGAAATAGAAATATTTCACTTTGTGGGAAAATGTCCAGTATTTAGGGAATGGCACCGAAAATGGTTGGGGCAGAATGAATTGGGACAGGAAGTTTTTCTGGAACTTTTAAATGGGAAAGACTGGCAAGGGCTAGCATCCTTTTGTAGAGATGCTTGGAGATATACATGGGCATTGATTACAGAATTTAATTACCGAGGCATAAAAATTTGATTAATTGTTTGTTTTGAGCTTCTGTTGTATCTAGGAAGAGGGATGAATAGGGTGATGGATTTTGGTTTTTAAATTTTTTCCCTTTTGTGCTTTATTTCTATTTCATATAATGAATTTACATAATAATTTCACCAACCTTCTTTTTAAACTCAACTTTAAGGTGATGCAGTTTAAAAAGAAGGTGAGTGAAATTATTATATCAATTCATTATATGAAATAGAAATAATTTCAAACTGCAGGATGCATTATAGATTTATTTTTGTGCTTTAGTTTAATTTTTCATTATGTCATTATGCTTCAAAATGTATGTATGTCATTTTTATAAAATTGGTGTATAATTTTTTTCTAATGAATTGTTGATTGATGGATATACTGTATTTTTTAATATTGTAATTAATTGTTAAGTGTTCTCTGATTTTCCGGCTGATGACTGCGGTCAAGCCGTAAGATGTGTGTAAAAGGAGGATGTAACTTTAGTAAAAGTGAAAAATAAAGCATCATTATTTTATTTATTATATAGGGTGATTCAAAAAGAGCGCCGGTTTTGATATATCAAATTAAGAGATTTATTTTATTGAAAAACTGAAAATAAATACATCAACAAGTTCATCTTTCCTTCCGATTTTATGTATGAAAAATGATGTCATGCATGTGTCCTCCTCTACTGCGCTGGCACGCATCAACTCTGTCCATGAAATTGGATATTACTACACGACAAGTTTCGACTTCCATTTGCCCGATAACCCGTCGAATTTCCTCCTTCAAGTCATTGATGTTTCGGGGTTTATTGGCATACACCAATTACTTCAGATGACCCCAAAGAGGAAAGTCACAAGGGCTAACAGCTACACTGTCACGAACCAACGCAACGTTCTGCTCAGTTTGGCCAGAATGACGACGTCCAGAACTTTTAAGGTCGACTGTTGAACCCGTCTCAAAAAACTTTTTCATGAGCCTGCGAACTGTTGATTCATTCGGTGCTTCATTACGTCCTAGAGTACCGCGAAGTCGCCTGACAATAGCCGCATAACTCTCTCCACTCTGGTAAAATGTTTTGACGATTAACACTCGTTGCGCAATAGTAAACTTCTCCATGGTTAGATACAGACTGCGAGAGTACTACACTGCGAACAAGAGAAACTACAACTGAATCGTCAATCGGAATGTTCTCCGAAATAGAAATGAGGTCTAACAATGTTGCCAACCGATAAACAAAAATTTACCAGCCGTTTAAAAACCGGCGCTCTTTTTGAATCACCCTTTATAATATTATTATTATTATTAAGCATCCCTATATGAAATAACACTGTATAATTATGGGTACACCTGGGTTAGGTGAGACTATTATCAAACCCACCGCCGCGTTGATCTAGAACTAAAGTTGTCACCGCAAGTCAGCTGTTTAACAGCTGAATTTCGGAGACGAAGGTTCTTGGTTCAAATCCTAGTAAAGGTAGTTACTTTTATACGGATTTGAATACTAGACAGTGGTTACTGGTGTACTTTGATGGTTGAGGTTCAATTAACCATACTCTCTCAGGTATGGTGGCCTGGGTCTGTACAAGAACTACACCTCATTTACATGTCATCCTCATCACATTGGGTCATATGACAGGATTGCTTACTGTTCTGAATTGAACAGATTGCAATGCACACACATTATGGATTAAAAAAAATTTGTTTTCAGAACTGTTAAGTTGGCAAGATTTTTTTAAATCAACCATTCCCATAACTGCCATGATAACGAAAAGGAAGTTTTAATTTTAAAACTATTCAAAAATTCTAATTATTAATTATAATTAAAACTGAAAAAGCGTATTATATTACACGAAAGTGTTCATAAAACTTGGTGAAAGTTTTCTGTTTACCATATTACTGGTAATTTAAAAAAAAAACATTTATCTAATACAGTTATTTATACAGAATTTAAATTATTTTTGTAACAAAACAAACTAATTTTCTACTTACGATTCCTCAATTTCTTTTTCTAGAAACCTGAAAAAACAAAGAAAAATTATTTGTAGAAAATCTGAAGAGCATTATTATTTTTACATTACATTAGACAAACTGGTTCAAAAAAAAATTATTGTCATCATATTGGGCTCTCATAAACAGGACCAAAACTTATCAACTGTACTTTTAATTTCATCAATGTTATTGTAGTTTCTGTCAAGGACCACCATATTTTCATATAGTTTTTTTATGTTGTTTAGGTCAACAGCCGAAAGGCTGGTTTGAACCTGTAGAGGTTTTACTAAGTAAAACGAGGAGTGAGGTGGTTTACAATTGCCTTCCTCACTGAGTGGAAAAGTACGCTTAACAGCATGCCGGGCCCTCTGAAAAGCACATATTTTCCACTCTGCAAATGACACCTTCACTTCATTCACCACAGGGTCTGGCTGTATAGTGAAATTCATTACTTTCAGAGAAGATAACTCTGACTAGTGTCTTTTACACCTCTACCTCTTCTGTTCTTAAATGATTCAGTCATTTGATTGGCTGACCATGTGATAAGAAACAGAACTATTTATTTTAGCCCTGCAACAAACAGATTGAGTGTAAATAATTTGACACTCCACCTGTCTGTTATGGGCAGTTTTTTTTTTTTATAACGACCAGTTTTTTTATAACGAATATGTATATAATAATAATATATAATATTTATATATAATATTTATATAATATTAATATAATATTTATAATATTTATATATATAATATATAATATAAATAATATATATATAATAACCAGTTTTTTTATAACGAATTATAAAACCATATACTTCTGGTTTTGGGCCACTTCCGGTCGAAACCAGAACTTCAAACCCAAACCAGGCCCTCTAATTTTTGTTGGCATTATGAATCTGAAAACCATTTGTTGCTATAGTCACTCGAGTCACGAGTTTGCCCTTGTTTGCAACGAGGGGTAAAGGGGGAAAAGCATCAGTGTGCATGCCTAACTGCTTTGATTTCAGTACAAGAAACTAAACAACTTATACCATACCCAGAGTATATATAGTATATCGTGGAACCTTTTGTAGGTTAACTGTTAGTTACAGATATGTCGGTTTTTCAAAAACGTGGTCAAACTATTCACAGTGTTGAACGAAATCTAATATGCAATGTAATAATATGCTATGAAGTTGAAGCTAAACGAAAATCCCAATCCGTGCCTCTTAACAAAAGCCGAGAGCGAGCGGCTAACTACTGTGATGTTTCTCTTTTCACAATTCGAAAAATAAAGAAGGAAATTAAGGACGTGAAGAAACTATTCTACAATATTTGTTGACAGCTGGTAAAAAAAAATAAAACGGTTAGGTAGAAACTAGAGAGACTGATAATGAAAACGCCGGTGAGAGCAATAGTAGGCCTAAAGAAGGCGATTCATTCATAATTACAGTAAATCAAACATTTCTAGTAATTTAATTAAGCTACTTATAGGCAATATTACAGGTCATATTTATTTCTTATAAGGTTTATGAAGAAAACATTTTCTCGGAATAAACCACAGCTTACAAAATGTTTGTAGAAACTTAACGGTAGTGAAATGTATGAGTAGTGTCTTACTGTTGAGGTTGGCAGTACTGCAAATATATCATTTCCTTTCATCACAGCCCACACATACGCAAAAGGCAAACTCGTGACTTCAGTATCTACATATCTTTTGTAGTTTCTGAGATCTCAATGCGACAGATGGATGGACATAGGAAACGATAGATGGCAATTAAAACTACCACCAATAACCCTCTGTCGCCGCCTGCCCTTCCAATACTAGCGTCTACACACAGTCACACTGCCTGCCGCAAGGAGCGCTAGACGCGCAGGGCCTACAGCCTCTCCCCACCACCTTGTTGACTCAACGGAGAGGTATTTAAGAGAGCGTTTTCACCTGCGAGAGTCACTCTTCGCTGAACACTCAACCGAAGAAGAACAAGAAAGAAGAGCTCCAGCCAGAAGAAGAAGAGCCCAGCCGAGACCGGACGCACCATCCCTGGTCTACGCTACATTCCCGCACCGGTCAGCCTTCGCCGGCCTGGGGAGAGCCACCTCGGCCGCGCTACCGGTAGACGGCCTACGCCGACCCGACACTGCGGGGCTCTGGGGGCCACCACTGCCACGCTGCAGTGGGGACCCAACGGCCGCTGAGGGAAGGCTAGGCCTGAACCCGGTAGCCGAGCCGGCACTCTTTAGGCTCTGCTTCTATCACGCCGGCTTGCCGCTTCCAATCGTCATCAACGGCCCTTTTCAGGGCCACCAATTTTACAGACAAGGTTTCGCCACGTGTCGTTGGCCCCGGTTGGCGACACCTCGTATTTCTTTTACTGTAAAACACCCAACACAAAATACAACTTACGTTTTTATATTCTTATCTTTATCTTCATTGACCATTCTTTCCCACTTTTCCACAACCTCAATAGAACTTTTTAAATTATCTATTTTAAAAAATGATTTCGTATTTTGTTTTCCTAATTCATCAAGCTCTATCTGAAAACATTAAAAAGTCATATTATTACACTAATTAAACATTTTAAGAAATATGATGTTTTACAAATAGTATTTCCACTGGTGCTAAAAAGATAATATTTTTCGCAATTCCTAAAAATTTAAAAGGAAACTGTTGAACCCAATTCTAATCTGAATTTTTCAACTAAGAAACCTAATGGATTCAAATTATGGTTCATATAATTTTAAGTAACTCCGTTGTGTTGTTTAGGTCATCAGTCGAAAGGCTGGATTGAACCTCTCGAGGCTTTACTAAGTAACACGAGGAGTGAGGTAGTTTACCATGACTTCCTCACTGAGTGGAAAACTATGCTTATCAACAAGTCCGGGCCTCTAAAAAGCATCTACTTTCCACCCTGCAAATGACAATGTCATTTCGTTCACCACAGGGTCTGGTTGTGTAATTAAATTCATTATAGGCTATGTTCTGAGAAGATAACTCTGACTAGTATCTTTTACACCTCTACCTCTTCTGTTCTTAAATGCTTCAGTCATATAACTGGCTGACCATGTAATAAGAAACAGAACTATTTTTTGTAGCACTGGAACTAGCAGATCAAGTGCAAATAATTTAACACTCCACCAGTCTGTTATGGGCAAAAGTAACTAATAAAAAACTCTGGTGTGAAACACTCGCATAACTTTCTCTTGCCAATGCAAATAATTAACAATAAACCTAACATTAGTAATAAAACATTAGAAATAAACAAAAAACTAACCTCAATAAACATAACCTAATTTTAATCATATATGAAAAACGCAAAATGAAAATCAACCTCAGTTTGGCTTAAAAATACGGAAAATCACTCTTTCACGCTAAACTAGGCTCTGTAGAGAAAAATGCTCTAAATAAAAGTCGTAGATCTTTTAATTTCCTATAAATTTTATTACATACATTTTTGTCATAAAATGCATACTAATACTGAATTCTTTAAAAACTCAATTTTTCACATGTTTTTGTGAGAAAAAAAAAGAAAATCGCTAATTACCGCTAAACTAAGCGTTATACAAAAAAATGTTTGAAATAAAAGTTGTAGGATTTTAAATTCTCTACATCTTTTATTATATAAATTTTTGCGCTAAAATGCATATTAAAGCCGCAATCTTAAAAAAAACAATTTCTTTACGCGAAAACAGCCTCACCAAGAATTTCAGCAAACATAGCGCCTACTCTATCTTGTAGAGTATAAAAAATTTAGTAAACCACGCAATTTTTTTAACAAGTTTTGATAGATCCACTACCATTAGATCACATAAACTACTAACACTGAAACCACTTAATTATTTAGTCTTTTTTTAGCAGATGTCGTATCTTCAATTTTGAAATCTCGTACTGAACTCTATAAAAATGACTGAATAAAAAAATCAAATTGTTTACCAATATCGGTTTTATCTGTGAAGACATATAATGTAATACTGGGTGGCCATAAGTTTGAAGAAAATGCTGTGTAGTAAGTTGAACATGTTGCCGTAACTGTTGCTCCAACAATAACTTTTGATTTAAATCAAATTGAACAATAAGATTCGGTTCTTTTGATTTCTGCGCTTTTATCCCTTTCTTCTTTTGTTTTAACTACACAAAATAAAAAAACAAAAGTTAATTTTCAGTTCTGAGTTGAAAAAGATACAATAAATGCTTCTTACTTAACTATTTATTACTCTTAACTTTAATTTTCTTATTATTGATTACTGTATTGTTTATTGTTCTGAAAAAATAGTGTCAAAGTTTTCTTCAGTTGCTTCACATAAATCCAAGAACAGTTTCTTTTATCGGCCAAGAATTACCATACTCAGCACAAGATGAAAATAATAATAATAATGATAAAGTACCCAATGAGACAGTCTAACGGAAAATGGGAACAGAAACGGAACTTGTTTAACACTATCCAAAAAAGGAAAATAAAATATCTGGGTCACAATATGCATGAAATGCTTCGTTTGATATTACAAGGCAAGTTTCAGGGGAAGAGAGATGTGGGAAAAAAAAGAATTTTTTGCTAGAAGAAACTTCACGATTGGTTTTGTTGTACCTCAGCAGAGCTGTTTAGAGCTGCAATTTCCGAGGTCCGAATAGTCGACATGATTGCCAACCTCCTGTCAGAGAGGGCACGATAAGAAGTGATGGCATATAAGAATTTGATTAAATTTGAAAACCTCATATAATTTTAGTATGAGGTCCTAGTGATGGGATATTAGAATAAAAATTATTCGAATAAGATAAAATTAACACATAATAATAAACAATATGATCGAGGCCTGTGAAAAAAGAATAAATGTAACAAATATATTGTGCCAAAAAACTGTCATTTTATGGTTTGTTATACCTGTTTCTGCAGATGGTGCCAGATGCTATCTCAAGAAGAGAAGTAGAACGAGTGAGATTTGGGTGTCAAAGAAAAGAGAAACACATTGGAGGGTGGAATAAGTCATACAACTGAGAAAAAGAGAGGTCAATATCAAAGAAAAAACAATGCCAACAGTGAAACGACACGTTCATAATACGAGTACACTGCATTTCTTCGAATAACTTTGTACGTTCAGGGTTCTCAATAGTATTACACTGTATTGATAATATTCATGCGAAGTGTAGCTGCTTTAAACTTTATTGGAAAATTTTATTTGAATAACACATCTGTTTGAATAAAAATTATTAAAACTATTCGTTCATTCCAAGACTAGTACGAGGTATGGTATGCATTGCAAATGTCAGCTAACATAACTACAATGTACAAACTTAACTGAGAAATGAGGCAAATCCAGGACATAAGAATGCAGAGCCTATCGCAGTTTATTTTGTTCATTATTATTTCTTGATCGTATAAATAAATCGTTATTATTTTATCAAACATCCTATGTACGGTTATCAACAGCCGTATTACGAGGGCAAACCAGAAAGTAACAGACTTTTGGCCTGGCATGGCAGTGGGCGGAGCTAGTGCCACCATCTTGGCGTCAGAGTGTTTCTACATTCAGTACACAACCAAGCGTGGTAGCTAGAGCATCGTGCCTATTGTACTTTTTATATAATAGAGTTTTAAAATGAGCGCTATGATTGAAAATCCCGCCAGTTGTGAAGTGCGTGGTGTGATACGGTTTTTGTTGGCGAAAAATTACAAACTAATTGAAATTTATCGCCAGATTTGTGAAGTGTACGGCAAAGGAATAATGAGTGAAAGCCGAGTGAGGCAGTGGTGCATTGATTTTAGAAATGGCCGAACCAATGTTCACAATGAGGATCGCAGTGGTAGGCCTAGTCTTGTGACTGATGAATTGGAGGCGAAAATCAATGAAAAAATCCGTGAAAATCGTCGTTTCACTATTACGGAACTCACAGAACATTTCCCCCAAATTTCACGGAGTTTAATTCATGAAATTGTGGTTGGTAAACTTGGATACCAAAAATTTTGTGCCAGGTGGATTCCAAAAATCCTAATGGAAGACCACAAAAAACGAAGACTTGCTGCCAGACTGACATTTCTGGAAGAGTACGACAAAAGTAGAAACCAGGTTATCGATCGTATCGTAACTGCTGACGAGACTTGGGTAAAGCACATCAACTGTGAAACAAAATGGCAGTCGATGGAGTGGGGTCACACGCATTCGCCCAAGAAACCGAGGAAGTGTCTGGAGACGCTATCAGCAAGGAAAATCATGGCTACTGTGTTTTGGGACGCTCATGGAGTGATGTTCGTTGATTTTCTTGAACGAAGCCAAACAATCAATTCGGAGGTATTGCGAAACACTCAGCAAATTAAGACGCGTGATACAAAACAAGTGTTGGGGAGAAACTTAGTGGGAAAGTTTTGTTTTTCCACGACAACGCCTGTCCACACACAGCCAAATGTACTCAAGAGCTCTTGGAAGTTTTGGATGGGAAGTTTTTAATCATCCGCCGTACAGCCTGGATTTGGCGCCGAGCGATTACCATCTGTTCCCAGCGATGAAGGTATGGCTCTCTACGCAACGCTTCGACACTGACGCTGAACTCCATGCCGGTGTAAACCAGTAGTTGAACTCGCAGGCGGCAGATTACTACAAAGAGGGCATTGAAAAGCTTGTACCACGTTATGATAAAATGCCTTAATTTATTTGGCGATTACATAGAAAAATAGCCTAAGAGTTAACCTTCAAAATGTACATAATAAAAATTGGTTTTTTTACTTAGTTTATTTTTTATTTCAAAATGTCTCTTACTTTCTGGACAGCCCTTGTTTTTTTTTTTTTTTTATTGAGTTATGATGCCTACATAAGCCTTGGGCTTGTGTGTAGGTAATGATGTGTGTGGTGATTTACAGACGAAAAAAATGCCAGACCTGACCGGGAATTGAACCCGGGACTCCGGCATAGTAGCCAGTTGCGCTGACCACTACATCACGGGCCATTTTAAATATTTAAATATTCAATTTAAAATATACAGTAAAATCTCTCTATTGCGGAACTCTCTATAGCGGAAATCTCTCTTTAGCGGCATTATTTGCCGACCCCGACCCTTTCGTATACTACGATAATGTATTTAACTCTCGTTATAGCGGCACAAAAATCTCTCTATAGCGGCAAAACAATATCTTCAGGATATGGATTTAGACGTCTATGTAGGGGCAGACAATGACTTAGCCACTTCAGCAGATGTTGGCAATGATGCAATAATCGAAAATGTCTTAGCCCAAAACAACGAGCAAGAAAGTGAATGACGATGAAATGGAAACAGAAATGTTGTCCCTTCAAGTAAACAAGCACTAGACGCTATTCTTGTTGTTTCAACGTACTGTCATTGCCAATATGTAAATTAAAATTTACAAGTTTTAAACATTGAAAATGAGATTGAAGACATGTTTTATGAATTGAAAACGAAACAAAATTTACAACTTATTTTACGAAATGAAATGTACTTCACAGTCATTGTTTCCTTAATAACAAAAATATATATACTGTACTGTGTATTTTTTTGTGTTTGTGTAGCCTATGTTTTAGGAGATTTTAATTGTATGTATCCTATGTTTATTACTGTTCAGTAAAAACCGAGTTTCAGTGCTAATTAATTTTAGGCTATCTATTACGGTATGTACTGTATGAATGATTATTGAAAAAAGTTCAATACGAAAAGTGAAATTCTATTGTTAAATATTAGTAACGCAACATCTAATAAAACCAGTTTGTATCCAAATTTCTTGTTAAGTTAAATAACCTACACTTTACGTAGGTAATTAATTCAAATATCTCACTGTATTGAAGTAATCTACTGTATTAAACATTCGTCATAAAGTTATCTATTCAGTAGTTTTTCAAAAACTTATTCCATGCACCATTTACATACGTATATAAGTTATTTTGTACAGAAAAAATAGTACTCCAACTTCCCTCCCACTGTTAATTACTCGCTCTCTCTATAACAGAACTCTCTTTATAGCGGCGGTATCTCATGGTCCCTTCAATTCCGCTATAGAGAGATTTTACTGTATTTAAAATTGAAATATATATTTCTAACCACCAGAATATGGTAACAGAAAATACAGTACTTACCATACCATGTTTATAGTGCTTTCATATATCTTGTACACATCTTCAGTAAATTAAATTTTTTTTTAAATATTTAAAACTTTATGATAAGGATAGATTCCTTATCTACCATGGTAGGAGTAAAGTTTTAAATTTTTATGTGAAAAATATTTAAAACATTTTTACTTTCTCTTGCCTATATGAATATATAGGAAGGAAAGTATTGTTTTCATGTCGATTTTTCGAAACCGAGTTTTCACCGGATCTATACGTTTTCAGACCCCCTGAACCCAAAAAACATGTTTTTAGCGATTGGTCTGTGTGTGTGTGTGTGTATACAAAATATCTCAAGAAAGGAACATCGTACGAACTTGAAACTTGAAACTTAAGTTACATACCACTACCGGACCCGACACGAACATTTTCATCAAAATCGGTCAAACGGAAGTAGTAGTTTATTCGTGTAATTTTTCACTTTTTTGCGATTTTCTCAAAAACTGGTCCTACGATTTTTTTTAAAATCGCCTCATTTACTCAATTTTTTATTCTCTACAAGATAGGGTAGGCGTCATGTTTGCTGAAATTCTGGGTGAGGCTGTTTTCACGTAAAAACAAAGTTTTTTTAAGATTACGGCTTTAATATGCAATTTAGAGCAAAGATTTATATAATAAAAGTTGTAGAGAATTTAAAATCCTACAACTTTTATTTCAAACATTTTTTTGTATAACGCTTAGTTTAGCGGTAATAAGCAATTTTCTGTTTTTTTCTCACGAAAACGTGAGAAAAATTGATTTTTTAAACATTTCGGCCTTAGTATGCATTTTACGACAAAAGTGTATATAATTAAATTTATAGAAAATTAAAAGATCTACAACTTTTATTTAGAGCATTTTTCTCTACAGAGCCTAGTTTAGAGAGAAAGAGTGATTTTCCGTATTTCTAAGCCAAAATGAGGTTGATTTTCATTTTGCGTCTTTCACTCATGATTAAAATTAGGTTATGTTTTTTGAGGTTAGTTTTTTGTTTATTTCTTATGTTTTATTACTAATATTAGGTTTATTGTTAATTATTTATATTGGCAAGAGAAAGTTGTGTGAGTGTTTCACACCAGATTTTTAATTTACTTAAGATGTGTACAAGATACATGAAAGCGCAATAAACACTGGTAAGTGTTTTCAGTTACTGTATACTGGTGGTTAGAAATATACAGGGCGTTTCAAAATGTTCTTCGGGGTTACGAAAATTCATTACAAAAAAACTATTCCACTTACAAGAATGAAACAAGTACTGTACGAAAGAGCAATTCAAACAGTTTTTTTCCACGGGTACTGGGCAGTTAGTTGACCGTCTGCCCGCTAGGTGTAGACAGTAGAGAAAATGGCTGCCACGGGAAGCGAGAAGTCGTTTTGTGTCTTAGAATTTCACTCGTCAAAGTCGGTAATTACTGTGCAACGTGCGTTTCGGTTGAAATTTCATAAGGATCCACCAAGTGACAATTCAATTCATGCATGGTACAAACAATTCAGCGAAACTGGTTGCTTGTGCAAGCGGAAATCAACTGGTCGTCCATCAACCTCAGATGCCAGTGTTGACACAGTGTGCGTGCAAGTTTTATTCGCAGCCCGTCAAAATCGACTGCGTCTGCAGGCAGAGAGTTAGGAATTCCGAAAACAACAGTGTGGCGAGTTCTCCGTAAACGTTTATTATTCAAACCATACCATCTTCAATTACTGCAGCATCTATCTGATGGAGATAAAACACGTAGGCTCCATTTTTGTTTAGAGTTACAGCAAAAGGTGTCATTGGATGAAGGTTTTCTAGAGAAGATAATTTTCAGCGATGAAGCTACGTTTCATATCAGCGGCAAAGTAAATCGTCATAACGTGCGAGTTTGGGGAAGTGAAAACCCACACGCTTATGTGGAACACGTTAGGGATTCTCCGAAAGTAAACGTTTTTTGCGCGATCTCTCGTGAGGCAGTGTATGGGCCGTTCTTTTTTGCAGAAACGACAGTAAACGGCATGACGTACCTGGACATGTTGCAATTATGGCTTATGCCTCAGCTATTAAATGACTTCATTTTCCAGCAAGACGGTTGTCCTGCCCATTTTCATAACGAGGTTCGACGGTACCTTAACACAACACTGCCTCGACGCTGGATAGGACGCGCGTCTGAGGAAGACCAACAACTTTTGCTGTGGCCGCCAAGATCACCAGACCTCACGCCATGTGACTTCTTTCTCTGGGGCTATGTGAAAGACAAGGTCTTCAAGCCACCAATGCCGAACGATATCGCTGAGCTGAAGGATCGCATAATCAATGCGGTCAACTCTATCGAAAGAGACATGTTAGGGCGTGTTTGGCAAGAGCTAGACTTTCGTGTTGACGTATGCCGTGTCACCAAAGGAGCACACATTGAACATTTATAGATGTTAAAAAAAACTGTTTGAATCCCTGCATCTGCACGTACAACTTTCATTTAGGTAAGTGGAATAGTTTTTTTGTAGTGAATTTTCGTAACCCCGAAGAACATTTTGAAACGCCCTGTATATATTTCAATTATTAAATATAATTTTAAATAAATCTTTATAATGCATCCTGCACCCTATATTCAATCCTGTTGTAAAAATATTTAAAATTTTTCACTGACGTGTTACAGCTCCTATATCACTTGCTTTTTACCTTTCTTTACACTTTTTACACATATTCCTACTTACTACAGACACAATTCGGTGGACCCACCATCATCAGAGTACATAAAATTGTAAATTTAACTTTTTAAAATTTTCGTACAATAGTTTTATACAAATGACGACTGAAGATACATCTCCTGAAAATTTCAATAAATTTTAAAAAGTTTAGTTTCAATTTTATGTAGTCTGAAGATGGTAGATCCACCGAAACATGTCAGTGGAAAGTATGAATATATAAAAAAAATAATAAAAAACAAGAGATACAGCAGTCATACAACATGTCAGTGAAAAATTTAATTCTTGACCATAGTTTGATTCGTGAATAGCCTTCATTTCTTAAAACATTCCAAAAACCACTCACAAATTTGTTAATTTACTAGTCCAACCTGTCATAAAACCGACATATTTTGTAGATCTTCTTCTTCTTCTGCCTTTCAAGGATTAGGCATCTCTGCCTGTTCCGAACCTCTCAAATCTGCCCATCTCTTTCTCGGGCATCCTCGTTCTCTCCTGCCTTCCGGCTCATAGCCCAGTGTCTGCTTAGGTATCCTATCCTCCCGCATTCTGTTTACATGCTCTAACCATTGCATTCTGTTCTGGGATACCTTGTTGTTTATAGAGAAGATGTTGAGTTCTTTCCTTATCTCGGTATTCCAGTAACGATCTTCTCTACTACACCCATACATATGTCGAAGAAATTTCATTTCAGATGCTTGCAATCTACTCTCCTCTTGATTTGATAGCACCCAAGTTTCACTGCCATAGAGTAGAGTCGGCATACTATGTAGATGTGCATTAATTTTTTTTTTCAAAATTATAAGTTATGTGCTGAAATGAAATTGGTGACGGTATTTTCACGCACAACTACAAAACTAGACATTTCCGCAGCTATACAACCGAATATAAATGTGTAAAATTTAAATTACTTACTTGTGTTTGTTTCTTTTTCATCTTCCGTTTCGCTCTTTCTTTATCTTTTTTCTCTTTTTCAATGCTAGATATCATTTCACTATACTCGAAAAGTTCCTTCATTAAATCGTTTAATTCTTTACGTGATACTTTCACGGCACGATCCACTCGTAATTCTTCTTTGTCTTCATCTAAACAAAAAATAAACAAATACAGAGGATATATTTACATAAAAACTTCATGAAATCAGAAAGAATATTATTTATTTATTCAGAACAAACGTACTAGAAACGATAACTTCTAACAAAAGAATCTAAGGTTTTTAATTTTGTAATTTTTGAACCAAACTTTTATATGCCACAGAAAATGAAGTAAAGGTCACTATGGAGAATATCAATATATAAGATGGATAGATACAAGAAGATTAACTTTTTTCAATCAAAAATGGCGTGTAATTAGCTTACATAATCAAACTTTTGAAGACCATTTTCCTTTTAATTTTTCCTGATTTGACTGTGTTCTAATATTATTAAAATTTTTAGGGATGTACAAGTTTTTCTTCTTGTTACCATTGGTTTATAATCATATCTCAACTTGTTTTATTTACAAAAGACTTTTAATTTCTCTAATAGAGAAATCTGGCATAAAACCCAGAAGGGCGTATTTGCCAAAATTACAATTTTTTGTTTTTCCTTAAATAATTTGAAATAGTCTATATTTTGTCATATAAGAAGATCAAGTTAATTAGAAAAATAAAGTGTTATCAAATATTCCCTTTTTCATGTTTCATTTATAGTTAATATTTTAAAGCTTTCCTTGTTAATATACTTTTGGTTGATACGCCCTTCTGACATGAAGCCCTCTGGCAGAAATAATATTATTATTTCTGTTTTGCTTTATTTCAGAGATGTGTCAACGTTTTTAAATCATTTTTAGTTTCATACAAATTGTAAAATATTTTACCTGGTCACTACTATTTCTATAAGTCACACGTCACAATTTTCCGTTTTTGTACATAAATATTCTAAGTATGTACAAAAATAAGTCCCTATTTTTTATTTTAATTGGGGGATGATGCCTAATACGCCAGAGTAGATAATGATAGTCAGATGAAAAAATGTCAAGACTTGACCTGAAATTGAACCTGGTTGTCCTGGCATAGTAGCCAGTTGCGCTGATCTGGGGATGGGATATTTGAAAAAATTATTCAAATATTTGAATAATTCTCTTTTATTCAACTACTTTGAAAAATATTCCAATTAACTATTCACAAACCACAGTTTGTGTGCTCTAAATAATTCAGCTGTCAAATTAAGTTAAATAATCTCACTGTTACCACTCATTAATAAACAAATAAATAAACACGATCGAGGTCTGTGAAATAAGAATAAATTTAAGTATGCTTTATGTGCTAAAAAAACTCAAAATCATTTCATGGTTTAATATGGCTGTTTCTGCAGTTGGTGCCAGATGCAAATTGTGCTATCTCAAGTAGAAGAGAGAAATGGTGGACACTGGGTGTCAAAGAACGAAGAAACACAGTGGAGGATTGACTGTAACATGGGTGAGAGGGTAATAGAAGACTGAACATTGCTGACAGGATAACGGTTTTTTTTGTTTTACATCTGGGATAACGATATGTTTACAATGAGAGTACACTGTGCATTTTATTCACATAATATACAAATGTTTGGGGTTACGAATAATATTATACTGTATCGATAATAAACATGCAGCACACGATTGCTGGGATTCTACTCAAACAAAACTTATTTAAGATTAAGAAAGCAAAACTTATTTAAGATTAAGAAAGTGTCAAGTCACAACGAATATATAGTATATTAATTGAAAAGCAACAAGTGGTTAACTAACGGTGCAATTTCACAGTAGTAAAATATAGTGTCTCACTGTTGAGGTTGGCAGCACTGCAGATTTCTCTTTTCTCCCTCACAGCCCACCCATAACGCAAAAGGCATTCTCGTGACTCACTATCTGTAGTCCAAATTCTACAGTAAATTTGTTTCTGAAGTTCTTCATAATAAATACCTTTATTTAAACTGTCGCTGACCGGGGCCAACAACACGTAGCGAAACCTTGTCTGTAAAATTGGTGGCCCTGAAAAGGGCCGTTGTTGACGGTCGGAAGCGACGAGCCGGCGTGGTAGAAGCGAAGCCTGAAGAGTGACGGCTCAGCTACTGGGTTCAGGCCTAGCCTTCCCTCAGCGGCAGTTGGGTCCCCACTGCAGCATGGCAGTGGTGGCCCCCAGACCCCCGCAGTGTCGGGTCGGTGTAGGCCGTCTGCCGATAGCGCGGCCGAGGCGGCTCTCTCCGGGCTGGCGAAGGCTGACCGGTGCGGGAATGTAGCGTCCGCCACCAGTAGCGTAGACCAGGGATGGTGCGTCTGGTATCGTCCTCTTCAGTCGGGAGCTCTTCTTTCTTCTTCTTGTCCGGTTGAGAGTTCAGTGAAGAGTGAGTCTCGCGGATGAGGGCCCCCTCTTAAATACCTCTCCGCTGAGTCAACAGAATGGTGGGGAGAGGCTGTAGGCTCTGCACGTCTGTAGCGCTCCGCGCGGCAGGCAGATAGTGAGACTGTGTGTAGACGCTAATATTGGAAGGGCAGGCGGCGACAAAACATAATTAACTAATATTACAATATACAAGGATTTACCTGCTGTTTCTTCTTCATCAGCAAGTACATTATACTCAGGATCTGCTTCAACATCATCTACTGATTCATTCAAGTGTTGCAGCGCATCTGTCAAAAAAAAAAGGGAAACATCTCCTTATTAACTGATTAAAAAACCACTTATATAGTATATATACATAACTTTCCATAGAGGATTGGTCTGTGGTTTATTCACACAAAAATTGAATATCTATTATCAATTAAAGCTTTGTATTTGAAAATGAAGGAGGAAGTTACTTTCCCCTTACTATATAATCCACATACTGGGTCACCTCTAAATATTGCTGTATTATGTAGATGATTCTGGAGGTGACAATATCTCACCAATACGTCTACAACCAAAAGACAGAAATATTTATCACACACACAATGAAAAAAAAAAAAAAAAAATCTGGTGTGAAACACTCACACGACTTTCTCTTGCCAATGCAAATAATGAACAATAAAACCTAACATTAGTTTCAAATAAACGTTGCAGGTTTTTAAATTGTCTACAACTTTTCTTAAATACACTTTTGCGCCAAATTGAATAAATTAAGACTGCAATCTCAAAAACCCATTTTTCCCTGTCCGGGCACAGCCTCCCCAAGAATTTCAGCAGATATGGCGCCTATATCTCAACAATACGTCTACAACCAAAAGACAGAAATACTTATCAGACACAATGAAAACAAAAATCTGGTGTGAAACACTCACACAACTTTCTCTTGCCAATGCAAATAATGAACAATAAAACCTAACATTAGTTTCAAATAAACGTTGTAGGTTTTTAAATTGTCTACAACTTTTCTTAAATAAACTTTTGTGCCAAAATGCATATTAAGGCTGCAATCTTAAAAAAAATCATTTTTTTTCTACGCGGGCACAGCCTCCCCAAGAATTTCAGCAGATATGGCACCTAACCTATCTTGTAAAGCCCAAAAAAGTGTTGTAACTTATATGAGGCGATTTTTTAAAAAAATTGTAGAAGCAGTTTTTGAGAAAATCATAAAAAGTTTAAAATGACACCAATAAACTACGACTTTCGGTTGACCAATTTTAATGAAAATGTTTGTGTCAGGTCCTCTGATAATACCTAACTTACATTTCAAGATTTAACTTCCTAGATGTTTCGTTCTTGAGATATTTTGTTCACACACACACACACACAGATCAATCGCTAAAAACTCGTTTTTTCGGTTCAGGGGGTCTGAAAGCATGTATATCCAGTGAAAACTTAATTTAAAAAAATCGACATGATAACAATACTTTCCTTCCTATAATATTCATATAGGCAAGAGAAAGTAAAAACGCACCAATTTCTGGAGATCAAGAACCCGAACTATAGCACTCTCATTTCATTATAAATAAAGGACAAAAATTCACAAGTAACAAATGGGATTTAATTTAATAAATAAATATGAAAATTGTCTCACACTCACCCAATGGTTGTGTAAATTCTTTTAAGAAATTAGTCCAGTCTTCATTATCACAATTCCAGTCATACATGTCACATGTAATATCGGGCGGTATAAACTGCTGTTCGATTAGTTCTAACGGTGTTTCTTGAAGTGATAGTTTCGATCTTGTTCTATACCCTATTGTTTCCTGAAAGATAAAATACCCCAATTATTAGTTTACATTAAGTGAAAGTACTCATATGTAAGGAGGAGGGGAAAGATTGTCTATGGTACAATAACTGTTCTTTTACTTTAATATCTACATTTTGATAACTTTCTGGAGGTAGCTCATGATCTCATTAATCTGTTGCTGGCCACACCCGAATATACTCGGGATGACCTAAGGAGCTGCGAGAGGCCATGCTCGAGTATACTCGTTTTCGAAAGTTTTGGATTTCGCGGTCGTATAGCACTAACGATATATGTAGATGACAATAAATATGCACTTCTATAGCCTTTTAGCTGTCTACTGTAAGACTCGTTGATACTATTCACCTATTTGGAACTGTGATAGAACGAAATACAGGCAGCGGTGAACAGCTGATTTTTGCATTTCAGAACCTACATGCGATTTCAGCTTATGCAACATGAGTTGTTAGTTTGAATTAGGCATTTTTAGTAGTATTAGTTTTATTATAACGTATTTATTAGTGTGTTTCGATAGCATGTACATATGTATTATAATTCATGTAATTTAAAATTGTGACCATGGCTTTGAAAGAGGATGAGACTGAAATTTTTTGGGAGAATATTTGGATTGTGAACGTGATGAATCTGTAATCAGTTCTTTTAATACTAACCGATTTGAAAATGACACTGTTATTGATGAGCCTGTGTAAAACTTATCTGGTGTTTGTAATCCATCTACACCAAGTCCAAGTAATGATAATAATACAATTCCTGACTATGTGAAAACCCAGCCTCAGGGGACACATGTACGAAAATATACCCGGCCAGCGAAGGGTTAAGGGCAGAGGAAAAAAAAAATTTTACCAATTAAATGTTCAATCAATATCTGGCTGTAGTAATGAAAGCGAACAACTTAAGTTTCAATTTGATTGTGTAAGTAGCAGATTGAAACCCTTTGGATTCATTACACTAGAATCCAAAGGGCTCAGTAGGCTGCCAAACTACCTCTCGACCAGTTCTAGCTGTAATACGCTCTCTCAAATCCCCCAAGATAAATTATTGAGATTCTACTCACAGCCAGTCGAAGGTTATACGAGCTGTTTTTTCTTCCTTCATTCTACGAGGCGTGTTCAGAAAGTACATTACATTACATTACAACAAGGGCGTTCAGGCTTCCTCAGCCCCTCCTCACCGCGACCTAAAAGATCTTTTGTGATTGCCCCTATCCGTGTTCAGAAAGTAAGTACCGTTTTTAAAAAAAACAAGTAAAACAATTTTTTTTCAACACAATTTTATTTCTACATGAAAGCCTAAACCTTAAACTATTTTTTGACATAGTTTCCACCGATGTTCAAACACTTGTCGTAGCGGGTGATCAATTTGTCTATACCCTCTTCGTAGAAGGTTCCTGCCAACGAATGTAGCCACGACTCCACGGCAGTTTTCACTTCATCGTCGGTTTCAAAGCGTTGGCCGCCTAGCTCATGCTTCATGTGCAGGAACAAGTGGTAGTCAGACGGTGCCAAGTCCGGGCTGTAGGGCAGGTGATCGAACTGCTCCCAACGAAATTGTCGAACCAATATTTGAGTGTCCCAGGAGTATGAGGCCGAGCATTGTCATGGAGCAACACAATTCCGTTACTGAGCATTCCTCTACGTTAATATACAATATAAGTTTTGAATAAATAGCCCGCATTAGTTTTCTTAAGGTTTCGCAATACCTTGCCGCATTAATGGTTTCACCTCTTGGGAGAAAATCAATCAGCAAAACACCTTTCCGATCCCAAAAGACAGTGCACATGATTTTTTGTGCAGACATTGTCGTTTTGAATTTTTGTTTCTTCGGGGATTGCGTGTGTTGCCACTCCATTGACTGCTGTTTAGATTACGGTGTGACATGACTGACCCAATTTTCATCACCTGTCACAATTTTGTTTAAAAAATCCTCACCATCATCACTGTACTGTGTGAGAAAAAAGTCAAAGCACTTCCGAGTCTCTTGGTTTTGTGCACGTCAGTGGCGGGAACTTCTATGAAGAGGGTATAGACAAATTGATCACCCGCTACGACAAGTGTTTGAACATCGGTGGAAACTATATCGAAAAATAGTTTAAGGTTTGGGCTTTCATGTAGAAATAAAATTGTGTTGAAAAAAAATTGTTTTACTTGTTTTTTTTAAAAACGGTACTTACTTTCTGAACACGCCTCGTATAACTGGTTACCTTTACACAATTCTACACAGTAAAAACATCTGGTGAAGATGTAAACAAAAACAAACTACAAAACACAACTATTTTTGGGCTAACAAGATGACAATTAACAGCATTTAAAAGCGTATTTTTTCAAAAATTGACCAAATAAAAATCATCTTATTAATTAATTAGTTAAAGAAGATACCGCATCACATTTTTCCCAACATGGCTAAAAAATTAAACATTTCACCTAAAACATTATTTTAATCCAACCTACTGTGTAAAATTTACATTGACAGGAGTAATTCATAGAGAAAAGAATACATTATACATACTTTATCACAATTTTCATTAGGTGCCTGATTACTGGCGGAAACATTAATATCACGTTTCTCATGATCGTTGTCAATAAAAGCTGCATTAGTACCACCGACATTAAGTTCGTTTGGAATTTTCGGAGGTGAAGCCAATTTCACTGGTTCAACGCACAATTCTTGTTTTTTGATTACAGAATTTTTATTTTCCGTTGATTTCTGACTTTGAAAACTTGTAGACGTATTTTTTGTGTCGTCAAAATCATCATCACTCTGAAAATTAAAACAAATATTATTAAAAATTTTGTTAAGTATCTATTAAATTTATAAAATTAAATAGAAATCTACCTTTTTCTGACTTATTATATTAACTGGAAGTATTAACTAATTTTATAACTACGAAAACTGATGAAAAAATCTTACTTCATAGTAAGACAGAATCAAAAGAATTAAATGGTATAAAAAATGGAATAAAGAATGCTGAAAGATTAATTTCAAGGAAAATTCTACGTCCAAAGCTTGTTAAACAAGAAAAAACGAATTTATAAATGCACTAAGATCAAATGACGAAATAACTTGACGTAAAAAATTTATTTTTATTTTATACATAATCACTTATAGTCACCTTCAATATACACTCCTTCTCTATCCCTACAACGCTCCATGCGAATTTTCCATTGTCAAAAACAGTGCTGGAAGTCATCGTCTGTCAGCTCCTTCAGGACACGTGCCGCTTTCTCTTTTACAGCTTCCACAGACTCATATCATGTCCCTTTTAATGCAGATTTCACTTTAGGAAATAGGTAAAAGTCACATGGTGCAAAATCTGGTGAATAAGGTGGATGTTCTAATACTAAGATGCTGTACTTGGCTAGGAACCTCTTGACAGATAATAAGGAATGAGCTCATGCATTGTCTTGGTGGAGAACCCATGATTTGTCCTTCCACATTTCGGGGTGTTTTTTCCTTACTCTTTCACATAGTTTAGAAAGTACCTAAAGGTAGTATATATTAATATATAATTATTAATATATTAATTATTAATTAATAATATATTAATATATTAATATATTAATTAAGTACCTAAAGGTAGTAATATTGATTAATTGTTTGACCTTCGGGAACCCAATGAAGGTACACAATTCCATGGATATAAAAAAAAAACAATCATCATTGCTTTGAATTTTGACTAGCTCATTCGACCTTTTTTTGGCTCTCGGTGAAGTTCAGCTCTTCCAGTGCACTGGCACTTCGTTTCCTGATCATAAGTAATAAACCAAGTTTCATCACATGTTATTATCTTCTACCTGTTCCCTAAGGTGAATCTGCATTAAAAGCGACAAGATTTGAGTCTGTGGAAGCTGTAAAAGAGAAAGCGACACGTGTCCTGAAGGAACTGACAGTTGATGACTTCCAGCACTGTTTCCAACAATGGAAAATTCACATGGAGCGTTGTAGGGATAGAGAAGGAGTGTATATTGAAGGTGACAATAAGTGATTATGTATAAAATTAAAATAACATTTTTTACAACGTCAGTCTCGTTATTTAATAGCCACACCTCGTACTTATAAAATTTTCAGAATACATTTTTAACAATGGCACGCAATCTACCTTTTTCTGACTTATTATATTAACTGGAAGTATTAACTAATTTTATAACTACGAAAACTGATGAAAAAAATCTTACTTCATAGTAAGACAGAATCAAAAGAATTAAATGGTATAAAAAATGGAATAAAGAATGCTGAAAGATTAATTTCAAGGAAAATTCTACGTCCAAAGCTTGTTAAACAAGAAAAAACGAATTTATAAATGCACTTAAGATCAAATGACGAAATAACTTGACGTAATATCATAATATCGTAATCATCATTGCTTTGAATTTTGACTAGCTCATTCGACCTTTTTTGGCTCTCGGTGAAGTTCGGCTCTTCCAGTGCACTGGCACTTCGTTTCCTGATCATAAGTAATAAACCAAGTTTCATCACATGTTATTATCTTCTACCTGTTCCCTAAGGTGAAACTTTTAAGAGATAACCCTCATAGTTTTCTGTTATCACCATAGGTGAAACTGGTATAACCTGAATTAATAACATTAATACTAAGTATAACAAACATTACAATTTTACAAAAATAATATTTCAAAGTTCTTTACAAGAGCAAGAAATATAAGTATTTTAACAGTCATACTACAAAAACTGAAAATTTACTAATAAAAAAAAACTATATCTTCCAATGACCGATTTATCTTGTATATACACTGCACTATATAAAAAAATGTTTACAATAAATATACAAATACGTATTTTAGTAAAAGAAAAACATATGTAGAAAATCAATACATGTATGAACTATATGTAATCAAGTCGATAACGGAAATAAAAATAGAGATAAAAATATATAACAGAATCATAACTGCAAATAGCTTTCATGTGTATTCAAGAGAAAAATATATTTATGACTAAAAATAAACCAATAAAAGTGTGGGATGCCAATACGAAAATTTTCACTTATTTATAACACAATACATTCTTATGCCTGATTACAATGATGCTGTACGATCATTAAACACTTGATGAGAATTATAAACAAAAGCAATACTAACTTATTGTTTTTTTTTCGACTAGCCCTTTAGAGAGAGAACACCAAATCAATATTTTAATTACTTCTTCATGTTCTTACTCACGTTATCTTTTCTCCCACAATTTCTTGATTCTTTCCGATCTTTCCTTCTTAGTTATTCAATGTTCTGGAGTTCACGCCTCTTCCCTTCATCCTCTTAAAGTTTCCCTATTTAGTATGTCTTCTATGCCGATTTTTGAATCTTTAAGGTCTATGTTACTATAAACCGTGCTGGTTTATTTTTGAAATTTATAAATTTATTGAAAATTTGTTTTGACAATTTACCATTCCGTATAGTATAGTCGTACTATATAGCTGGAAATAATACAAGAGTGTTCTATTTATGTCTGTATAAGGCTTTACAACAATACAGGGTTATTCTAAATGATGGACCCAATTTTATAAATTCGTATTTATTTAAGTATAAATTCAAAATGAACAATGAACACACAATTAGAAAGAGGAAGTTTCAAAGTTTTTTTTACACACTTATAAATGTTCAATGTGTCCCCCTTTTGGTGTACGGCAAACATCTAAACGAAAGCCAAACTCGTCCTACACATGAGAAAGCATTTCTCCTGTTACAGAGTGCACCGCAGCAGTGACACGGTTCCGCAGATTGGCCCCCTGAATTGGGTGGCGGTAGTTCCAGAAACGGCCGCTACAATTCTCGCGTCAATGGGCTGCCAGCCACAATTGCATTGGAACATGAAAGAGATTCGCCAATGATAAACATGTTCTGGCCTTATCTCGTACAAAGGTTTATGGACCATTTTTTTTCACGGAACTGTGACTGGAATGACATACGTGGACATGTTGGAACAATAGCTGTTCCCTCAAGTTATCAAAGATTCACAGGACTTCATTTTCCAACAAGATGGAGCTCTGCCCCATTGGGACCTCGATGTCCGAAACTTTTTGAATCAGTCACTTTCTCCGCGCTGGATAAAACGCAGGAGAAATCAAGAACTGGCTCTACACTATTGGCCACCAAGATCTCCTGATCTCACCACCTGTGACTATTTCTTATGGGGTTATGTCAAGGAAGCTGTTTATGTCCCACCTCTACCAATAACTCTGGCCGATCTGCGGAACTGTATCACTGCTGCAGTGCACTCAGTAACAGGAGAAATGCTTTCTCGTGTGTAGGACAAGTTTGACTTTCGATTAGATTTTACCGTGCAGCAAAAGAGGGACACATTGAAGATTTATAAGTGTGTAAAAAAAACTTTTTCGCTCCGAATTCTGAGGTGCTACGTACTTCCTGTACTTCTTTACGGGCAGGAAGGATGGACACTAACGAAACTTCTAGAAAGGAGGCTGGAGGCGTTTGAGATGTGGCTATACCGCCGCATGCTCCGTATATCGTGGACCGACAGAGTACGAAACACGGACGTACTGACTCGGATGGGCAAGGAGATGGAACTGCTATACGACATCAAGCGACGAAAACTGCAGTACTTCGGCCATGTTCTTCGAAACGGGAAATGCAGACTTCTTCAGCTGATAATGGAAGGAAAGATAGCAGGAAAGCGCCGGCCGGGTAGAAGGAAAGCGTCCTGGCTGAAGAATTTGAGAGATTGGTTTGGTCTCAACTCCACGTCACTGTTCCGAGCAGCTGTTTCGAAAGTTAGAATAGCAATGATGATCGCCAACCTCCGACGCGGAGACGGCACTTGAAGAAGAGAAGAAAAAAAACTTTGAAACTGCTTCTTTCTAACTGTGTATTCATTATTCATTTTGAATTTATGCTTAAATAAATACGAATTTATAAAATTGGGTCATCATTTAGAATAATCCTGTATATTGGCTATTCGATGTATAAGGGTTAAACCCTAAAAGTATAACTCAGTGTGTCATCCAAAATTGCGCATAAATATCTGAATCGGATCTCCCTATACTTCGGGGTTAAGCAACGTTTTACCGTAATCGTTTTTCTTTATAAAATCTTATGATCTATATAAATCAAATCAGTAACTCAAAGCTTTAACCATTAGGGACGAGATAAACTTATTTGTCTCAGGCACAAAATGTTTTAATGACTAAATTAATTAAAACAAACATTTTTATTAATTCCGAATTACCTGTAAATCATCACTTGGCATATACTCTTCATCGGATGTATCTTCAGAAAGTTCTTTATCAATCAGCACTTGGCAACCAGAATTAGTTGGCTTTGGCGCTAAATCAGTCAGAGGTAATGCACATACAGTTGATAAAGATTGTTTCTTACTGCGCAACTCTCTGGAAAAAAAACAATATTATAATTATTGAAGTTAAAAATATTCAACCACAAGACTGTACCCTAAAAACCATGTTCAAGAAAAAAGTTGTTTATTTAACAATTTTACATTACAATGGAGCAATTTCAGGATTTCCGTATAGTTGTTAACAATCATTAGATTCATCTTCATCATCTTTATCTCTCATCCAAAAGTTTCCTTGGGTCGAGCCTAAAAATATAACCTATGTTTAACCATCAGTAAACAAAATAAAATGAAAAACAACCGCATTTTTTTATTTTTTATTTATTTAACACCGCATCAACTGCAAGGTCATTAGCGATGACGTTGGGGTGCAACTATGTGAGGATGAAATGGTTTTTTGTAACGTATGAAAATATGATGCCCAAAACGGGCAGGTGGAGGGTTATTTTAATAGCACTCTATCTGTTTGGTCCAGGGCTAAAAAAAATAGTTCTGTTTCTTATCACATAGTCAGCCACTTATATGACTGAACTATTTAAGAACAGAAGAGGTAGAGGTGTAAAAGACACTAGTCAGAGTTATCTCCTCTGAGAGAAATGAATTTCACTATGCAGCCAGACCCTGTGGTGAATGAAGTGAAGGTGTCATTTGCAGGGTGGAAAGTGAGTGCTTTTCGGAGGGCCTGGCATGCTGATAAGCATACTCTTTCAACTCAGTGAGGAAGGCAATAGTAAACCAACTCACTCCTCGTTTTTACTTAGTAAAACTTCTAGAGGTTTAAACCAGCCTTGTGGCTGTTGACCTAAACAACGACACATATAATATGCCATGTGCTCTGGATAGTAGAACAATTCCATTCTTTGACAACCTCTAAGTCCACAAATTGTCGAACTATCGAAGTTCAATGTACTAAAATATTAATATCATCAAAAAGAATAAGCATTCCTTACCTAGTTTTTGATCGAGTCAATTTAGGTTCATAAGGTAGATCAATCTGTTTACCCAGAATTGAACTACACACCATTTCGACTACATTTTCATTCGTGATTACATTCTGAAAACAAAAGAAACAATCTTTATTAAGGGCACATAATATAAATGCAATATATAATGCAATATAATATAAATAGGTGGGTGGACAAAATAAGTAATTTAGAGGTTCTTAGGCGAGTAGATGAAAAAAGAAGTATATGGAAGCATCTTACCAAAAGAAGGGATAGATTAGTGGGGCATATCCTAAGACATCCAGGTATTGGGCTATTAATAATGGAGGGTAATATAGAGGGAGTAAATTGTAGAGGGAGGCAAAGATTAGAATATATAAAGCAAATTACAAAAGATGCAGGGTGTTACAGGTATGTAGATATGAAACGACTTGCGCAAGATAGAACAGGTTGGAGAACTGCATCAAACCAGTCGAGACTGATGACAAAAAAAAATATAAATGCATTTTTACAGAGTAGAAATCAAAATTTTGTTATATCTGTAATAAAATATTTTTCATGACGTTTTAGAAAAGTGAAGAAAGTTCAATAAGGACACCTTTAGACGGAAGTAACAGACAAGTTTACTGTGTAATAATTATATTTTTTCCACTAAACGAGTTTATTTCAATTTCATTGGAAAAACTCTCATAACTGAGCATGTATAAATCAACATAATTTGTTTAGGTACATGAAGACTAATTTTAGTGGATAACAGAATGGAAGAAAAGTTAAAAATAAATTAAGTAAATATATGATAAAATAATGTATGTAATCAAGTAAATCATGTAATATAGCATTTAAGAATAGAAGAGGAATGAAAGACATTAGTCAAGAGTTATCTCCTCTGAGAATAATGAATTTCATTATACAGCCAGACCATGTGGTGTATGAAATGAAAGTGTAATTTGTAGGGTGGAAAGTAGATGCTTTCTTGAGGGCCTGGCATGCTGATAAGTATACTTTTCCACTCAGCGATGAAAGCAAATGTAAACCACCTTGCTCTTAGTTTTACTTAATAAAGCCTCAAGAGGTTCAAACCAGTCTATCGGCTGATGACCTAAACAAAACAACATGGGTCAAAATCACTTTAACATATAGTTAACATGTGCATGTTAACTATATTTTTTAAACAGCAATATTAACCAAGCCGTCAAGTCTTCAGAGCAGATATTCACCTGTCCATGACTAACACTAAAATCAGTTATTATTGTTATATTATTTACCAAGATCAGTAAATTCCTACAAGGACTGAATAGCAAATCAGCAACAGTAAAACACCAACACTAACCAACAATTCTTACAAGCGAATCAACAATAATAGCGAATCGTGAAAAGTGAATCAATCAATATATAGGAAAGTATTCAAATTTTTCTACCCATGCCTGTTAGACATTTATTTATTGGCACAAAAATGGAAATTTAAAAAAATTTCAAAACTTTGAACATTTTTTAAAAGAAAGGGAGTAAAGGTAAAGATATGACTCTTATTGTATGAGTAAAGATACTTAATTTACTTGATTCAACTTAACCTGCAAGTTAAAAAAATTGTGTTCTAGTTTTTAATCGTTCTTTAAAAAAAATCACTCTCAAAAATGGGGAAAATTACAATAACAGTTAGAAATAAACCTGAATTTTCAACATTAAAACTTCATTTTAGGTAAAATGTGAACAGAAATTAAAATGTAACTTTTTGTGCTGTGAACAAGTTGTTTTTAACTCTATGTCTTAAGTAGATTTTGTGATACGTGTAATTGTGTAAACCCTTACATTTAAACATTTGGGAAAACAAAAATTGCCGCAACATGAAAACTACAGACAATAAAAATAAATGGATGTCTATTTTAAACTTCCAACAGGTGCGGGTGGTACTACAAAAATTATCAGATTTTTAAAAATGGTCAAGCGTCCAATGCGCTAATAAAATGAAATTGACTGTACCACAGTTTAAATGACCACGTAAAAGAGATTCAGTATACTGGCTAGTGGGTTAATTACTCAATGCATTTCCTATGTTGTACAAGATAACAAATTTAGTAAATGAGGCAAATTTTTAAAAAAATCGTAGGAGTTTTTAGTTCTATTTTTACGAAAATCGCAGGAATAACTTTCTACTTCCATTTGATCAATTCTGATGAAAATGTTCATGTCAGGTTCCCTAGTTATACCTAAGTTAAGTTACATGTTTCAATTTTGTACGATATTCCGTTCTCGAGATACTTTGTTCAAATACACACACACACACACCAATTGCTAAAAACATGATTTTTGGATTTAGGGGGCCTGAAAACATATACGAGGAGTATCCAAAAAAATAACTTCCTCTGATCAAGAAAAAATAAAAAAATAATTAAAAGGTTTACAAAATATATTTATTTATTTTTGTTAGAAATTACCAATTTTTCTACAAAATCTCCTTCCCTTTCCAAGCATTTCTGGTACCTAGGCAACAGTTTTCTAATTCCAGCTTCATACTAATCTGCTGCCATATTCTGAAGCCAAATATCAACCTCGTTTTTCACATCATTGTCATTAGTAAAGCATCAACCGTCAAGGATTTTTGAGCTGTGAACCAGTGACGATTCTTGAAAAGAGGGTATTCACCTTCATCTTCAACCAATTTCAAAAAGATTGCGCAGCTGTCAAGCTACACTGCTTATGAGTGTCAGATAATAAACATGGCACCCTCCTTGCACACACTTTTGAGAGCTGAAGGTCTTCAACCATGATGTTGTGAAGAGAGGACCGGCTAATTTCTATATTTGGTGGCAGTTGAGCCAAGATTTCTTCAAGTATGAGCCACTTTCAGAGTCAATGACCTCACGTACAGCAGCAATGAAGTCGGTTTGACGAGAAATTGCTGGACAGCCGGTATGCTGATCATCGTGAACATTTTCTCTGCCTTCAATAAAGATTGTTCGCCAGCGACAAACCATTTGGACAGAGATGACATCTACACCATAAACATTGTACAACTGTCTATGAATTTCCACAGCCGATTCACTTTTTTGAAGTCATAAAACGAATAACACTACGGATCTCACAAACTCACGGCAGAATGAAGGGGAACCTTAATTTTGTTCAGTTCGCTACTGACGCCTGGTCGGTTTACAGCCACCAGACCAAGTGCAAGCGCTGCCTCTACAATCGAACTAAAATTCCCAGCGCACGGAAACTGCCAGCTTCACTCGTACTTCGATATAAAACTTAAGGAAACATATTTTTTTGATTCCCCTCGTATTTCCGGTGAAAAATCGACATGAAAACAATCTTTCCTTTCCAATAAATTCAAAAAAATAAAATTAAGACAAGAGAAAGTAAAAAACTTAAATTTATTTCTTTTGTCATAGGAACAATGTACAACAACTTACCTTCAAGATATGCTTGACATTGCTAACAGAGAGTTTAGATTTCTCTGCTTTATAATCTAATAATCTATCAAACTCATCATAGTTTACTGAAAAATGAGCACCTTTTGAATCATCATCGTCATCATTGTGATTTTGTTTCTGCTCACTGAAAATATAAGTGAAGATAATAAATTACACATAGTGCTTTGTAATAATAATAATAATATCTGGCATTTTTAATCAATTACTGAATTTTCCAGAGATGATATAAACATGAATTTTGAGTATTAACAACCATATTAAACTGTAAAAGGAATAAAGAAATAACAGCAGAATTAGGAATATATAGTGGAAATATTTTTTTTATCAAACATCCTATGTAGGATTTTAAACAGCCGTATTATTTAAAATTGAAATATATATTTCTAACCACCAGAATATGGTAACATAAAACTCCTACTAATGTTTATAGCGCTTTCGTGTATCTTGTACATATCTTCAGTAAATTAAATATTACCTACCATGGTATGAGCAGGAAGTTTTAAATTTTGACGTAAAATAAATTTTAATTTACTGAAGATGTGTACAAGATACACGAAAGCGCTATAAACATTGGTAAGTGTTTTATGTTACCGTATTCTGGTGGTTAGAAATATATATCAATTTCAAAGTGGGTATATTATATACAGCATCAGTGTTAAAGAATCCAGAGTCAAAAACTCTCCTCAATCGGTTCTTAGGGAGGAGGGAGCATTGAGGCGACAAGGAGTTGAAGGAGAATGTGCGGATTGGAACGTGGAATGTGTTAACGTTATGAGAATAGGGAAATTGGAAAACGCGAAGAAAGAGATTTAGAGGAAGAGGTTGGATGTGCGGAAATGGTGAAGTGAACAGTGGGGGAGGGGGGTATAGACTATTTTATGACATGGCACTGTTGGCAGAAAGTGAAAAAGGAAACAAGTACGAGGAGGTGAAGAGGTTGGTGTGAGATAGGGAGGAATGGAAAACTGAATGTAGAAACCTGCTGTGAAGCAGAACTCAAAAAAAAGATGATTGTGGGTGAAACTGTTAATGAATAAATAGTGCTACTATAGTTTGTGGCCTACCGCGTTATGTTTAGTGAAATTTGTATTTTTTGATGTGGTAGCACTGTCCACTAGCACTTCTGGCGAGTAAATATTTACATATTTTACAAGTTATGTGCTATTAAGAAGAAAAGACAAATTATATACAATAATTATAATAGTATACTTTTTCAATTATGTCAATATTATATACAAAAATTTACAACAGGAATTTTTTTTTTTTTTTAATCCCTGATGTGTGTACGTTGCAATCTGTTCAATTCAGAACAATAAGCAACCCCATGACCCAATGAAATGAAGATGATTTGTATGACATGTTAATGAGGTGTAGTCTTGTACAGACCCAGGCCGACCATTCCTGAAAGAGTATGGTTAATTGAACCCCAACCATCAAAGTACACCGGTAACCTCTGTCTAGTATTCAAATCCAAAGTAAAAGTAACTACCTTGACTAGGATTTGAACCAGGAACCTTCGTCTCCGAAAATCAGCTGTTAAAACAGCTGACTCGTGGCGACGACTTTACCTCTAGACCAACCCGGTGGGTTACAACAGGAAATAATACTATAATTTATAATACGATAAGGATCCACCCAGTTATTTTTAGTCAGTCTGCACACGGTACACACTGTGAATGTCATTGAGAAAAGCACTAAACAAATCGGGTTCTACTTTTCTCATAATTATTCATGATTTATTGTCGAGGTGCGAATGAAATAATTCTTTCAGAACGCCTTTTTTGTTTAAGAATGTTTACTATTGCGTCCAACCATGACCTCTCAATTGCTTGTGTAGTGGCTCCTGTTTGTGAATTCATATAATTTCGCGGATGGTTAACCGTTAAATGCAGGTAACCAAATGTTCACATAACCTAATGTAGTTCATATAACCTGTAAAATATGTAAATATTTTTTAAAACCTAATGTTCCCATAACCTGTAAAATATGTGAATATTTACGCGCCAAAAGTGCTAGGGGACAGTGCTACCATATCAAGAAATACAAATTTCACTAAACATAACGCGGTCATGTATTACAGTGGCACCGAATAAATTTTGACAGTTTCTGACTAATATCTATTCTAAATGTAATATTTACTACGAATAGGATACAAAGAAGTAAAATAAAAATAATTTACCCAGCAGTTAAAGTTTCTATCACATTATTACTTCTTATCAAGTTATCCTGTCCATAATCTTGTACAGAAGTCGCAGCCGACGAGGATGATGCAATAGCATTGCTTGTACAGAATTGGTTATTATTTTCATTTTCACTCGCTAAAAATGGCCACTGCGTATACAAATCTATAGTTTCATTACTCTCTTCACTTGTAAAATTTACATCTTGATATTTCCTTTTCATTCTCGCATTCTAAAAAAACAAAGAAAAATATTTGTACAATACAAATAAATGATTAAGGTGTCATCAGATTCATATCTTAAAAAGAACAAAATAAAAGACTATTGAATAAATTTTACTAACCATTTTATTTGCTTTGATTCTTATGATCTACTTACTTGTGTTTAGGGGATCCACAATCATCTGTATACGAGGTGCGGCTAGAAAAAAACCGAACTAGCACAGGTGAAACAATAAAACGAATGCAATAAGGCTGAAAGTCGCCTGGCCTGTCACGTGACTCTTGCTCCGCCTACTGCTCGAGTTTCATCTGCCTCCTGCACTCAGTCTGCCCGTGGCGTCTGTTCTAAGTAGTTGACGTTTTGTCTGTGCGTCGGAAAAATGTTGAGTGTACAGAAAGAACAGCGTGTTAACATCAAATTTCTTTTCAAACTTGGAAAATCTGCAAGTGAAACGTTTGTAATGTTGCAACAAGTTTACGGCGATGATTGTTTATCGCGAACACAAGTGTTTGAGTGGTTTAAACGATTTAAAGATGGCCGCGAAGACACAAGTGATGACGCTCGCACTGGCAGACCATTGTCAGCAAAAACTGATGCAAACATTGAAAAAATCGGTAAACTTGTTCGAGAAGATCGCCGTTTAACAATCAGAGCAATGTCTGAGTTGACAGGAATTGACAAGGAAAGTGTTCGGCAGATTCTTCATGAAAGTTTCAACATGAACAAAGTGTGTGCAAAAATGGTTCCAAAGTGTCTCACAATTGAACAGAAGGAACGCCGAAGAATGATTTGTTCTGACATCCTAGAAAACATTGAAACAGATCCCACCTTTTTACAAAATGTTATTACTTGTGATGAATCATGGTTTTTTACTTACGATCCCGAAACCAAACGCCAATCGATGCATTGGAAATCTCCTGATTCTCCACGACATAAAAAAGCACGAATGTCAAAATCGAAATTCAAGGCAATGATGATTGTTTTTTTTGATGTCAAAGGGATTGTACACATTGATTGGGTACCAGAGGGACAAACAGTGAATCAGCATTACTACATTAGCGTCCTGACTACCCTACGTGAGCGAGTACGGAGAAAACGGAACGATTTGTGGAAAAACAAGACATGGATCCTGCACCAAGACAATGCCCCAGCTCACAATGCGTTGTCAGTGAAGACGTTTTTAGCCAATCACAACATTCCCATCTTAGACCATCCACCCTACTCACCTGATTTGGCCCCCTGTGATTTTTTTCTTTTCCCTAAAGTCAAGTCAGCTTTGAAAGGAACTAGATTTGAGAGTGTTGAAGCAGTAAAAGAAAAAGCGACGGAAGTAATGTATGGACTTACCGAAAATGATCTGCAGCATTGCTATGAACAGTGGAAAATTCGTATGGAGCGGTGTATAGACCGAGGAGGAGAGTACATTGAAGGAGATAACATCAAATTGTAAATAATGGAAAATAAAATTTCTTTATAGCATCAGTTCGGTTTTTTTCTAGCCACACCTCGTATATAAAATACACACAAAACTTTAAAACCTACAGAAGATGAAGGAAGTAAAAGTGCAGTAATTGGTTGTAAGGGGCTGGTTGGGTGAAATAACTAGAGTCTGTCTACGCTAAGAGTACTCCGATGTAGGCAACCAGCAATACAAGTGAGCATGCGCATTAATTAAAAATACGGACAGCATGATCAAAAACAAAATTCCATACAACACTTATTATTCACTCTAAGCTTAACATAATAAAAACACTAATAATATAATAAAAAACATTCAATTCATTTGTTAAAATCAGCTGTTTAACAGCTGATTTTCAGAGACGAAGGTTCCTGGTTCAAATTCTAGTAAAGGTACAGTTCAGCCGTTCTTAGTTTGCTCCTACTGTCAACAAACCAAAGCCAGCTACTACAGTGTGCACGGTAGAGTCCACGACTTTATGGATGTCGCATTCCTATTAAGTTAACTATTTTTTGAAATTATAAGTGCTTAAAGTATTTAAAACATCAGTCATGATATGATGTAGGCCTAACAATTTCATTTATAAAAATACTTTTAAAAGTATTTTGTATTTAAATACTTTTAAAGTATTTTGTTGTTACTTTTTAATCAGTTTGTACTCATTTTAATACAATGCGCATGCTCAGTGATGTCATTATTTGTTTACATTAGGAGCAAACTAAGAAAGGCTGGACTTCAGTTACTTTTATACGGATTTGAATACTAGACAGTGGTTGCCGGTATACTTTAATGGTTGGGGTTCAATTAAACCATACTCTCTCATGAATGGTCGACCTGGGTCTGTACAAGACTACACGTCATACACATCATCCTCATATCATTGGGTCATGGGGTTTCTTATTGTTCTGAATTGAACAGATTGCAACGTACACGTATTAGGAATTGGAAAAAAAAATCATTTGTTAGAAAATGTTTTATGAATCGAACATTAGTTTACCATTAACAACTAAAACTTTTACTATTGTTACTCTTACATTGTTATTTTTCATTACATTATTTACTATTATTACATTATTATTTATGATTAGTAGGTTTTTATTATAGACTCAAGTTTTATTTTTGGTCACAAGTAATATAAGACTAATCTGCTTGAATTATAACTGGAGAGTCAACAATTCCAGCAATTCGTTGTTTATCATTTCAGATTGTTTATTTCGTATCATTAAAATTAATGTCTGTGACTAGTTTAATACAACTGTTTGCACTTGGCCGAGTTTAACTCATTTTTAGTCTCATCAGTTATCTTTTGGTATTGTATCGGTTCGTTTCGATTTTCTTCATAGACTGAAGTTGAAAAGTTTTGTGAGCTGTGTTTTGTTAACATGCGTGATAGTGAATGTGTTGAGTTTTTGAAACATAAAACGGTAAATATAACAAAAGTAGATAAAATTTGTTTTGTTAAATGTAATGGTTAAAATAATTAATTAAGGAGTCTCTTTATTAAACTGCAATAATTACAAGTAATCTGAACGGTATAATTGAAAATGGTTAAAGGATAATATTTATTTTAGCTGGATGTAGATATTTTAATGATGGAACGTAGTGCAAGATAATTGTCGGGTGAAGAGGTAGATACGCGCTAACTAGTGTAAAACTTTCGTTTACAACCTATAGGTGCTTGCCTCACATGGAGTACTCTTACAGTAGATGGGCTATACAATTTTTATTAACCAATATTCAGTTTTATTATTCAGTTTAATTAATGAACTAATTACATCGCTAATACTTAACTGCTTACGGATTAACCTTATTACTAGCCTATAACTACCACTGAAACCTACGTTGGTTGGCCGTTCCCCGCCTATACCAGCCTAAACTGCCTTCACCCTCAGTTCGGGGCTTTCACAAACTTTTGCAAGCCGGGTAGCACTTCTCGAACGGGCTCGGTATCTGTTGGACCTAGCAAATCACGGAGAGGATTGTACAACCAATCACTAAACCTAATTTATACACTACTCTTAAACTACACGGTTTCTGTTCATAACCAAATTTAAACACTAAGTTATAATATATAATTATATATAATATAGTACCTCGATTTGAAGAAACACGACAACAAATAACATCTTTAGAAGAAATTGCAGGAAGCATTGGATTGTAAATTTCTTACGAAAAAACAAAATTTATGATGATCAACTGGTTATGTATAAACAAAATAAATATTAATGGGAATCTTATAGACATTGTAGAGAGTTTTAAATATCTTGGAGAAACAATCACATACAATCTTAATGAAAAGGCAGCATGGAATGAGAGAATTTCTAAACTTTCCAAAGGAAAGCAAATGACTAAAAACACTTACAACAAAAAAATGTCTTTCCATTTACACAAAACTTAAACACAACAAAACAGTTCTAAGATCACAAGCAATGTACGGCAGTGAAACCCTCTTCAGTATTGATGGAAACGGAATAAAAGAAACAATCAGAAAAATAGAAAGAAGGATTCTTAGAACCTGCATAAACAAAAAACACATAGTTGACAACCAGCACAGACTTTTACCAAGAGAACAAATTTATAAAGAAATAGAACCAATCACTGATGCAATGCGCAAAAAGAGAATTTCTTTCTTTGCACATATCCTCAGAACTCCAGAAAACCGATTATTAAGAACAATTGTAGAAAAATTCATGTGTGCAAAAACAGAAGGAGCTACAATTACTTGGCTTGAAGAAATAAAAAAAGACAGAACAGAACTAAATCTAAAAATTGCTGATGTCAAAGATCGCGCACCGGTTTACAAAGAAACAATTAAAGACAAAAACAAAATTTTATCAGTAAGAAAAATTAAACGAAAAGAACAGGTTTGTTCAGACGAATTGAGAAAAGCAAGATCCGACAGAATGAAAACGTATTGGCAGGAAAGAAATGAAAAGGAAATAAACAGCCGGAGAAAAAGAACTAACCATAGAGACTAAAGTGATCCTTTGTGGTCATAAAAAAAAAAAAAATAGTACCTCGATATGGTCCTGTCCACCGATCTTTATTTACACACTACACGCTTAACCTAAATTTTACTACTAAATAAGTCACACACCCGTACACTCGACTGTTCTAAAAACTACCCGATTTACAAACTGTTCACACACTTGACGGCTCAACGCTTGTCCACCACAGTATTAGTCAACTGTCCATTACCCACTGCCCTCTCAGTAGGCCTACTACACACTTGCAAGGGTTGAATAGCAGTTCCATTATAATTTTTCTTTTTTATTGCCTCCCATCAAACCTCAACACACCCACATTCCACAGAGTCCAGTAAAATATATGTCCACTCCTCACTTCGCTAATATGCTAAAAGTATACCTATTTGAACTATAATTATTACTAACCTAATAACGGGTGATTCAAAAAGAGCGCCGGTTTTTAAACAGCTGGTAAATTTTTGTTTATCGGTTGGCAACATTGTTAGACCTCATTTCTATTTCGGAGAACATTCCGATTGACGATTCAGTTGTAGTTTCTCTTGTTCGCAGTATAGTACTCTCGCAGTCTGTGTCTAACCATGGAGAAGTTTACTATTGCACAACGAGTGTTAATCGTCAAAACATTTTACCAGAATGGAGAGAGTTATGCGGCTACTGTCAGGCGACTTCGCGGTACTCTAGGACGTAATGAAGCACCGAATGAATCAACAGTTCGCAAACTCATGAAAAAGTTCTTTGAGACGGGTTTAACAGTCGACCTTAAAAGTTCTGGACGTCGTCGTTCTGGCCGAACTGAGCAGAACGTTGCGTTGGTTCGTGACAGCGTGGCTGTTAGCCCAGCAAAATCAATACGTCGCCGTTCTCAACAATTGGGTTTACGATGTTCTTCTGTACGGAGAATTCTTCGGTACGATCTCCAATATCACCCGTATAAAATTCAGTTGCTGCACGAGAAACAATGTTGTTGCTCCGTGAACGGTTCCAGGATCGCATCATTTCTCGTAATTCCGACCATCAATGGCCACCAAGGTCGTGTGACTTGACGCCTTGTGACTTTCATCTTTGGGGTCATCTGAAGTCATTGGTGTATGCCAATAAACCCCGAAACATCAATGACTTGAAGGAGGAAATTCGACGGGTTATCGGGCAAATGGAAGTCAAAACTTGTCGTGCAGTAATATCCAATTTCATGGACAGAGTTGATGCATGCCAGCGCAGTAGAGGAGGACACATGCATGACATCATTTTTCATACATGAAATCGGAAGGTAAGATGAACTTGTTGATGTATTTATTTTCAGTTTTTCAATAAAATAAATCTCTTAATTTGATATATCAAAACCGGCGCTCTTTTTGAATCACCCTATACATCCTATTAATCGGTACCTTACATGGTCTTATTTATTAATACAGTAGACTCTCAAAACTCCAGATCGCGCTAATCCGGACGATGATTTTTTTTTTACTTTATTTTCTGAAAATTTACAACTTTTAAATTAACAACCAGTAAAAAGTTTTCATGGGATTGGCCCGATGAACGATCATGCGATTAGCACTATGATTTGTGTGTATGTACTTTTTAGTAATAATTGCGTACGGTATATAAAATGCATGTAAATGACATTTTTTGTCATTTAGGGCCCACAGTAGTTTGTGTCGTCGGGAGCTCTGTGTTTCAGTAAAATCTATGTTTATAATTTTACGAGGCATTTTATTTATTTCCAAAACCGTACTTTACTAAGCACAGTGACGTACTACAGTACATTTAGATTTCATTTAGTTGATCGTGTAATTACTCTATAATTGAGACATATATGACATTCATTGTTACATGTTTGAAATCTGTAACTTGCAAATCTTACAAAGAGTGCGATCGAATCTTATTAGGGTACAGTAGCGTTAAGTTTAGTCAATATTTGTGCTTCGTATATTGAATAATTACAGTACCAGCAGCCTACTGTAATTTATTAGGCCTACAGTGTTTTAAAGTTTTTCCAGAAGCTCACTCTTATATTAGCAGATAAACGTTAATGCTTATTGTCATAATTATTCGCCATAAAGACAAAATTGCCAACCTCCGGGAAATCCGGACCGGCCGTCCACCACATTAGTCCGGATTTCTGAGAGTCTACTGTACCAACAAGATTAAGCTACATTAGTTCTGAATGAACAGAATTTGCTAACATTATGGTGACTTACTTTAGCATAAACACACAGTCAAGTAATCTTAACTTTTTATAGGTCTGCGGTAAGTATACTTGTTGTTGTGTTGTTGTTTAGGTCAACAGCCAAAAGGCTGGTTTGAACCTGTAGAGGTTTTATTAAGTAAAACGAGGAGTCAGGTGGTTTACCATTGCCTTCCTCACTGAGTGGAAAAGTACGCTTATCAGCATGCCGGGCCCTCTGAAAAGCACGTATTTTCCACTCTGCAAATGACACCTTCACTTCATTCACCACAGGGTCTGGCTGTATAATGAAATTCATTACTTTCAGAGGAGATAACTCTGATTAGTGTCTTTTACACCTCTACCTCTTCTGTTCTTAAATGATTCAGTCATTTAATTGGCTGACCACGCGATAAGAAACAGAACTATTTATTTTAGCCCTTCAACTAACAGATTGAGTGTAAATAATTTGACACTCTATATATATAATAATAATAATTTGGACAGGTGGAATGTCAATTATTTACACTCAATCTGTTCGTTGCAGGGCTAAAATAAATAGTTCTGTTTCTTATCGCGTGGTCAGCCAATTAAATGACTGAATCATTTAAGAACAGAAGAGGTAGAGGTGCAAAAGACACTAATCTGAGTTGTCTCCTCTGAAAGTAATGAATTTCATTATACAGCCAGACCCTGTGGTGAATGAAGTGAAGGTGTCATTTGCAGAGTGGAAAATACGTGCTTTTCAGAGGGCCCGGCATGCTGATAAGCGTACTTTTCCACTCAGTGAGGAAGGTAATGGTAAACCACTTCACTCCTCGTTTTACTTAGTAAAACCTCTACAGGTTCAAACCAGCCTTTTAGCTGACCTAAACAACATAAGTATACTTACCACTGGCAATATGGTCAATTTTTTTAAAGAATAAGCTATGCAGTTGAACGCTATTGGGATTTTATGGTTTTATATTATGGTAAGTAGGCAATCCACATATTGAAATTAGGCGCAGCGACCATTTGCTTCATGAGTTACACGAATGTGGTAAGGATTCATACCAGCGTATGCTACCATGTTTTTTTGTTGCTACTATTGTATGGTGCTTAGAAAATTCCAGTTTTTTACGGAAAACCAAGCATTCATGCTAATATAAAGTTAGGATAAGTTATTCGACACATTTTTCTGTTATATAGGGCTACAACTTGTTTTAATAAGCATTCTTACCACTAAATATTGTGTGATTCCCATTTCAATAAACATTCCTTGGTAAGTATACTTACCAGGGCTTGACATATAAAAAAATAAATTGTCTTACTGTTCTGGCACTAGAAATACATTATTCAAGTCCCTATAAAACAAAATTTAACATTTTACAACACGTATATTCCCCCCCCCCCCCCGTAGTACTACCCTATAAAGGGTTAATCAAATTTAGACAATTTGTGGTGATGACGGAAGAAATTTGAAGAATATGTTATTCCTAAAGATCCAATGATTGAACATAGTTCATGATTTCAAAAGTAACTAGAAAATGCAGTTTTGCACTTACAAGGAAGAACAGACTAATAATGAACAAATCGTAACAGTCAATATTTTGCTGGGTTTTTTAATGCTTTATAACTAATACACCTATTTTTTTTATTATGTAATACAGTAAAAAAAATATAGTGACAACAATACAATAATTAAATACGGCACCTATTTTTAATCACAATCTACATTTTAATTTGTAAACTTAACCTAACTACCTTTTCACATTACAGTTGATTTCAATTTATGTATAACTTTCCAGAACTGGATAATTTAACCCTTAAAGTATAAACTACTAGATTTTAAATTAAATATTACATTAAACAACTACCTAATATTAAATTATTAGGTTCATATTAAATTGGACAACTACCTCGTCACGAATAATTGTACAGTACAATTTATGAATATGAAGGACACTGTGATTAAAATTGTTGACAGAAACTATTACAATTTTCTAGAAGTGTCAGTTGAATAAACTTTATAGTAATGCATTTTAAAAAGAAAAGTCATACAAACATATTGTGTATTTTTTGAATATGCTAAATATCACTTTTAACGCTATAGAAAAAAATAATAAATATTTTAGTGTTATACTTGGTACGTAATTGTTATTCTGAATTTAAAAATCACATATTCATGAAAATGTTCCAAAATTCCAGTTGTACGGGTATAATACAAATTATGTATTACATTAATCATATATAACCTACAACTATATTTTCAAAAAGAATTGTAGTAAAAATGTAGCTACAAATTATACACAAACATATGCAATAATTGAAAATAAAAATTAATCCTTACTACATCCTGCAATATCCAAAAGATTCATAATATTAATTATCTCTTTAAAATTACATTAAAAATCATTTTTTAATAATAAGAAGCTTACATGAAGGCTAAAATTAAAATCCCAGTTGAAATGCAAATTAAAAGTTTTTTGTATAGTTCAGCCGTTATTAGTTTGCTCCTACTGTCAACAAACAAAAGCCACCTACTACAGGGTGCACGCTAGAGTCTATAACTTTACGGATGTCGTATTCCTATTACGTTAACTATTTTTAACATTATAAGTAAAAGTACTAAAAACATCAGTCATGATATGATGTAGGCCTAACAATTTCATTTAAAAAAATACTTTTAAAAGTATTTTGTATGTAAATACTTTTGATAGTATTTTGTTGTTACTTTTTAATCAGCGTGTACACATTTCGATATAATGCGCATGCTCAGTGACGACATTATTTGTTTACATTGGGAGCAAACTAAGAGAGGCTAGACTGTACATACGTACAAAAACTGACAAAAATTGACAAGTGGTCACATGATTACCCGACTATCGTTCTTAGCAGAAGATAATTTATGCAGCAGAAAAAAAATTATGTACAAATACCAACACATTTGAGAAAATTTACCACATAGTAACATAGATAGGCATAATGATCTATAGTGGTTTTTCAGAAGTTCAATATTGCACAACTACCTCTTGCCACTGCTATCAAAATAATCTCGTGACAAAATAAACTACCAAACCTAACCAGGACAGATAAATTAATGATTTTTTTAAAAACAAACATTGTTGAAAGAAATCAGTACAACTTTAAAAATTTATAAATTGAATAAATTTCACAGAATTACTTTTAAAAAGAAGAAAAGTATATAAAATATATCATGTAAACTATTTTTTTTTAAAGTACTAAGGTACATTGCATAAGTGATGCAATCTAAAATGGTTTTTAAAGCATTATAAAGAATTGGGCAGTACACTATGCAATGAAATCACAAAAGCAAGAGGTATACATAAAACCTTATAACATAAAACTTAATATTAAGCAAATAATATTGGTGTTGACTATCCAAGTTTTTCAACAATAGTAACAAAAGTTGGGTCTAGTTACAATGATACTATTCGTTCACTTTTATTCTGTAATTAAAGACTGAAAACAGGTAAGAATAACAGTCATCCAGTTAATAATTAGTAAGGAGATGATCAAAAATGTAGCTGTACCTAATGATCAGGGAATTTTGTATTTTAAACCCAATAAAACCTATGAGTCAATTCAAAGCAATTACAACATTTATAAAAACCTGCACAGGCAGCAGAACAACATTATCATTTAACATTACATAAAGATAGTCAATATACGGTGTAACCACAAACTGTTGCAGTTATGAAATATTTTGACAAGAGAAAATTTAAGGTTAATCTGACATTAACTGTAAACATATTGTTTACAGTTATGTCGTACCTTACACTTACGTATCAATGTAATTAAGTTGAAGTAGAAATCGTAATACATGCACTCAAGCATAAAACACACCGTATAAATCCAAAATAGTAATTCAGAGTAGGCAAATTATAAACAGCCTCGGTCATACAACAAACGAAAAATTAACCATAACCAAACACCAAAACTATACGCAACGAAGCGGTAACTAATCGCCCCCACTTAACTCGATTTAGTTTCATCCCGCCAGTACAGATAGCGTCTCAGGTTATTTAAAAATTACACAAATTTCGTAATGACCATTGTTGGCGCGCAAGTTTAACATGCATGCACAGAAAGAAACTTGCATGGAATTTTCTGCAGCCTTCTGAAATTTTGTTCGCCAGTAATGGACTGGCGCACCACTAAATAAACATTTACATGTATAAGCCTTCACCTCGCCAGTAAGCTATTGGTATACAGAAGGTGGTTCAATTGCGAATTGATTTTTTACTATCATCCATTATCTGTTATTATATATTTTCATATAGATAGCTTTTTATTTTGCTGTATCTTTAAACGGTAACTAAAATGAGCTAAATTTTTTAAAATAAGAAGTGAAGTAGTGATGAAAACAATAAATTTTTGGGAAAATATGAACAACTTCCTTATTTGTTGGACGTACATTGTTCGTCTTATAAAAACAGACCTCCAAACTATCAATACCAATGTAACAAATCACTGTTCTGGAAGTTTTCACAAACTTGACACTACACAACAGCAATATAAAATGGAACTGGCGCGACAAAAAGCGTTTAATGTGTAAACCTCAACTGGCATGCAAATTAAACTTGCATCAATACTGGCGCCAGCAAATCATTGTACGTGTAAATGCGCCTTAAGGCAATTCATGACTAACACACACGGTAGCAGCACTTTAAATGGAATAAGGTCCAATTAAAGGTCCGCATTGAAATTCAAACGGCATCGCTGTCAGCCGCCAAAAACCTGCGAAATCGTATTTTGTGTAATTCTAAAGATCTTTCTTGAAATAATAGTTTTTTGTGTAACGAATGATCAAAATCCGTTGAAAGAAGCCAACAAAATGATTACGACTTTACGGTAGTTATGATTATTATAAGATATAACCACGCCTAAATTTTAAACTTCCAAAAATGTTTGCGTATCTTGAGGTACTTACGTTGCAGTACGGTAGTCTGTCTTATTGCACAAGACAGGGGAAATCTCCGAACATTCTCAGCCGAAAGCATTGGCAGTGTTTCTGGATCTTAGTAAAGCTTTCGATTGAGTTGATCATGAAATTTTATTGAAAACATTAGAGTCATAAGGTGTTAGGGATGTAGAATTGAAATGGTTTCAATTTTACCTTATTAATAGATTACAGTGTATGGAGTTAACTAGAGTTGTTAAGGGGAAACTTACAAAGATTGTATCTGGAAAGCTTGAAGTCAAAGCAGGCATTCCACAAGGGTCAGTTTTAGGTCCAATTCGGTTTCTATTGTACATTAAAAAGCTACCAGAAGTCATACCTAATGGCAGAGTTTTTTTGTTTACTGATGATACTTTAGTAACAGTTTACTGGTAAATGTTCTTGAAGTAAATACACATGTTAACATAGAGTCAGTAGTACAGTTCTTGAATCAAATGTTATAAACAGTTAATGGAAAAAAGTGTCAGTATTTGCAGTTCAAAAACAAACATAACTTTAAAGAAAGTAGAGAAGTGGATGTATTTATTCATAACAATAGTTTAGAGCATGTAGAAACAGTGAAGTTCCTAGGAGTATCTCTAGATAGATTTTTGTCTTGGGACTTCTATACCAATCAAGTTTGTAGTGAAGTATCATCTGGAGTATTTGCACTAAAACAAATTGCCAGATTAAATGATAAAAAATTACTAATGGCAGCTTATCATGGCCTTATTCTGTCTCATATCCGTTATGGTATCTTAGTATGGGGTAATTCTAGCATGGGTAATATGAATAGGGACTTTACAATTCAAAAGAAAGCTATTAGGTGTATGGTGAGAGCTAACCAGCTAACCTCATGCAGGCCACTATTTAAGAAGCTTAAATTACTTACAGTTCCATCTCTTTACATTTTTGAGGTGATTATGTATATTAGGCAAAACAATTTTATGCCAAATTTCAATGTTCACAATCATAACACGAGAAACAGAAATGATTATTATTTGGCTAATCACTCTACAAAATTGTTTGAACAAAAACCTACTTATGCAGGGAGAAAATACATGAATAAATTACCCCAATTTTTAAAATGTTGTAATTTGCATTCCTTTAAAAAAATCTGAAAAATTACTTGATCGGTGAAACTTTTTATGGTGTACAAGAATTTCTTTCTTGATAGTAGTGATACATTGTGTGATTCTCATACGTACTATTTCAGGTGTTATAACTGACATGTCTTATACTCCTCCTGGAGTCTCCTGGACGCAAAAAAAATAAAAAAATAGAAGAAGTCTACGCAGCTTTAGTCATACCCATTATCGCAATTGTTATGTCAACCTTCTAAAATGTTAATATGTTTTTGATCCGTTAGAATAGTTTTTTAGTTTATTTAAAGTTGCATCAACCGTTTTGGTTATTAAGTGAACGAGTCTATGAGTTACGGAACAGAATCAGTGTGTTTTAACGTGTATTCTAGGCCCTATCCGGAAATCGAACCCGGGACCACGCGCTTTGCAGTGTATAGTGCAACATAACATTCGACCTGATTTTTTGTTACTAGAAAACAAAAAACACTTAACATACTTAAGTTATAACTATATAGTGTTCTGGTATCGTTTTAGTTTACTGGTCATTTTGATTTCATTTTCAGCCCAAGCAAGTATGCATTCTCCAACTGTAGCTACGCAGTGTAATTTATGCGTCTATCGGTACAAAACGACGCCGAGACATATTGTTATTATATTAAAACGTTATGTTTACCAAATTGAATGTCGTTTAGTTTTGATGACGTCGCGTTTTTTGTCGGGGGTTTTTTAAATTTTGAATTTAAGTTTTCTTTCAAGTCGCTATTATTTGTTAAGTAACACCGGTTGGGCAAGCGACTTTGCATGGTGACCAGCTGACAGCCATCCATGAACAAACTCTACTGGGGGTCCCTGTTCAAACTCATGTCTAAACCACGTCAAAAAATACAGCAAAAAGCAGCGATCAAATTGGGTAGTTGTCAACAATGTACAGTTCCCGATAACAAATAAAAGCTAAAAACAAAAGTTTTCTTTCATATTTTTTAAACTTTATAATATATTACTAGTTTCGAGGTTATAGTATTTTAATAGGCCTAGATTATATTTATTGAATCATAGCTAAGAACACTGTCTATCAAGACACGTTTCAAACAAAAAAAACTAGATCAAAATCGATTCATCCGTCCGGGAGCTACGGTGTCACAGACAGACGCAAAGATACACCACACAACGATCGAGTTTTGAGGTTATAGTATTTATGGGCCTACGTTTTTTTTTATTGAATTACTCTCTACCAAGTTACCTTTGAAACAAAAAAAAAACAAACAAAAATTAATTAAAATTAGTTCATCCTTTCGGGAGTTACGGTGCCACAGACAGACACATAGATACACACATTAAACTTAAAGGGCCAAAAATAAGGATGTTTTTCAACTCGTTATATTTTTTTGTGACAGGGGTTTTTTAATTTAAGTTTTATTTAATGATTTTTAAATATATATGCCTATTCGTTTTATTTATTTTGATTGAATCATAGCTAAGAACACTCTATCAAGTCACCTTTCAAACAAAACAAAAAAATAAAAAAATCGGTTCATCCGTTCGGCAGCTACGGTGCCTAGACAGACACACAGATAAGTATTTTAAAATATTTAAATACTTTTGTATTGGGGACTTTTTACGTTAAATTTTATTTCATGCTGTTTACGTATTATATAGGTCTATGCACTTTTTAATAAATTTATTTTATTTTATTGAACATAGCTAAAAACACTCCCGTCGGACGTAAAACAAAACAAAAAACACATTAAGTATTGAAAATTAGCTAATTTCGATAAATATTTTCATTTTCTGTGGTAAAATAAAAACCATTCAGTATTTCTGCATGTAGCATACATAAATAAACAATAATACTAATTCAAAATAATGTCGTTTATTTTGGATTAAAAAAGATATTCACACGAATAATGTTCATATAGAATTCCTTTAAAATTTAATCAACAAAACTATATTAAAAGATTCAATTAAAACGTCTGTAATGAAATGGAGTTACAGATCAGACACGGTTGTCATCTTGCTTGCAGGCATCACGCAACATGTTAATGCAATTGAAGTTCACTGACAGAGAATTAGGTGCATCCAGACCGCTGCAAAATAGACATTTTTTAAAGTTGTCTATGTGTTCGCTTTGTAATAAAGAATTGATCTGAATCTGACGTTTGAGATTGGCACCACTGTTTTTTTCTTTAAGAGTTGCTAGCACTGCATGTGACTACCGATTGCTGCTGGTGTAACCCAAGAAAGT